>CAHIKZ030000986.1:797500-932500 GCA_903632075.3 Acanthosepion pharaonis | reverse complement strand
TGATTCCTCCCTCTCTTCCCGGTACCAACCATATTTATATGGTCGGTACTCCACTATGCAAATTAGGTGGATCCTACCACAACAATTAATAAAAACAAAGACCAAAGGATTTTTTGTTATTAAATGTAATGTTTATATTATCTATAACCAGAAGTACCCTAGAGAATTTAGACAATCAAATTCTTTTTATAAAACAGGACCCGCAGTTACGAAAATCTACTGATAATTGTAAAATTTTAAAAAAAATGCAATAAAATGAAGACATTAATTAATTAGGAAAGCTTTTATTTGCTTTTATGAATGAGAATATTATGGACGCTATTATCATAAGAAGACATTTATATGAATAATGAAGATTTGCAAAGACTGTATTCATTTTTTTAATTTTTGAAGTTTTAAATCTTTTCAAATTCTGTATTTACACCGGTTAGGTGATATTGCTATTATGTAAAAACTACACACTAATCATAAATGGAAAAGCTTACTACAATCCAGCGAACCCCAGTAAGTTTTAATTAATTTTCTTTTTTTTTTTTTGCGTGCGTATAAATGTGCCGACTTTTATATATACAGACGTCCACACACAACATTTGCAGAAAATATGAGCGTCAGCTATAGTAAATTTAAAAACAAAATACCTAAAATTCAATAAAATATTAAATTACTTCGAATATTTTCCTATACTGGGTAGTTAAAAATTATTAAAAAAAAAGGCGCTCACGTTATATTCGTCAATTAACTTTGCAGATATGTTCCCCGCACAATAAATTAGTTAAATTTCCTGCTGTCAGTGTAGCTGTCAGTGTGTCAATACAACTGTTAACATCTCATCAAAAAACACCCAGCTCCGTGTTAAAAATGTATTTCTGCGATATTTAAACTTAAAGTAAATATTTGTTTCAAATCAAATAAATTAAACTTTATATCAGCTAATCTTCCCCAATTAAAGTTTGAGAAAACTATATTTTATTCTTGAAAGAGTTGTAATAAAGAGAATTACTTTGTGCTGAGAGAATCGTAAATATGGCTGAAATCAGCCATTTTAAGAAATTAAAAAAACAAACATTCCAATCAATTTATATTCGTTTTGAAATCCAGCAAAATCCTTTGCTTATTGGAAATATTAAATTGAATTTATAAACTTGAAATTAAACTCAAAATAAAAGATTCAACAGAGTTTTTTTATTTTTAAAATTTATTTTAAACCTTAGGCATCGCGTTTCTTTGCAGGCACCCCCATATATATATATATATATATATATATATATATATATATATATATATATATACCGGGCCCTATTCAAAACATACTTGTTCATAATCCAAATATAATAGCATCGTCTGCATGTAAAAAAGCTTAACAATAATCAAAGCCTTATTAATAAAAACAAACAAAAATTAAAACAACACGGAATAACTCTAAACATGGACACAATATGTTGACTGTTTTTGGAAAATAATACCTTCCATAATATATATTTTAAATACATACATACAACAATCTATTTCCAGTTAACAGTTAATATATTTCATCCTCTAATATTGAGCTCTTTTTCCCATATATATATATATATATATGTAGCATACCTCAAAACTCTAGGATAAAAATGTAATTTTAGTGTATGCTATAATTTAAAGGAAAATCGACATTCGATACAATAGTGTCTGGGCGTGATAAAAATCTGATCACTGATGACGGATGAATATTTTTCAAGGCTAAACAAATTTCATCATGCACCCCGAAAATAGATTCATATCACTGTACACTACTGCAAATGACCTAATCTGAGGAAAATATAGAAATCAATTACACCCTGTCATTCCAGTGGGTCTAAAACTGACCGTATGGTGAAAGAAAGGAAACTAAAGCGGTTGTTTCAATTAATTTTCACAAGGGTGTATGTAAATATAAAGGTGGACATTGAGCTCAACACCCGGTCTATCAAAGTGAGCTACACGACCATACACAAGAAAACAAAATTAATGAAATCACTTCCGAACAATAGCTCTATGTTCAGCGCAGAAGTGGTAGTCACAGATTTGTCTCTTGATATAACTACAGGCAAACACAAAATATTTATCATATATTTAGACTCCATATCAGTACTCACAACACACAAAAACAAAAAATGATGAACCCATTAATTATAAGCATACATGTTAACATATAATGATATCATCTTCTGCTGCCTACGTAGCCATATCGTTATCAACGATATGGCTAGATAGACAGCAGAATATCAACGATATGGCTAGGTATGGATTCGGTAGCCAAGAGACATCAACTACCAAAGATAGTTCAAACACCAAAAGATCCTTTAAACAGAGACCAAATGAACCATTAACACATTTAGCATAGAAGAATGGCAGAAATTATGGTCCGGCTGCCCAAACGACAAATTATTCAAAACAAACCGACTCTAGAAGAATGGTATCAAACACTAAAAACAAGGAAAGATGAAGTCATACTGTCCAGACTTCATATCGAACACTCCATGATAACACATTCTCATATTCTTAAACTAGAGCGGCCTCCAATCTGTACGGTATTCCAAGAACTATATACAATAAAACACATATTAGCAAATTGTAGCGACTTCAGCCAAATCCGTTTAAAATACAACCAACATGCAAGAACTCTGTCAGAACATGAATCCATATAATATTCTACAAAAAAAAAGTCATCGAATTATATTTCCAAAATATAATTACAACATAAAACACACACATATCACCGCCTCTAGTAATCATGTCCACACAAACATGTATATGCACAAAAGCTGAGTATCATTTACCATGTATTCAATTGTGAAAGCAGAATAACATATATCATATTGTTATTATTTGAAAGCTCCAAAGAAAATTTATTTTTGTCATTAAATCAGCCAAAAAGAATTGATATTTCTTTAAACAAAATCAATGAATCGATCTGAAGATGCCGTTTAAGCATGAAACATTACAGAGCGCAACAAATCATCAGATAATGGACAACTATTTTTTTTTTTTTGGGGGGGGTTGTTAAAATGGTCCGAGATGAAAAGGATGAAGAATGACAATTACTTGGGGAAAAAAACTCCAACAAAAAATCTTGCTTAGAAATTGGTCAGTCACTGCTCACCCGGAAGTCTTTTTAGAAATGTATATTCTTTTTTCAGGTGTTCCTTTTTACCATATCCCCTTAATATAAATATAAATATAAATATATATATATATATATATATATATATATATATGTGTGTGTGTATATATGCGTGTGTGTGTTATGGCAAACTGCAGTCAAGAAGTGCCTCTCGATGAATGCATTTGATTATTGAAATTACTGGAAATCATTTATCTCCACGTTTAACTCTCAAAGGAAATTCAATTTTCGTATATTCATAAATAACTAAAAGAATTTACATTATTCGGATTATTGTCCTCATGTTTGTCGCCATATTTATTACAATGTTTCGGCCGTTGTACGCTCCGATCTTCTACGGGTGGTTGGAATGTCGAAATGAACCCTTTATTTCGCTCACTTTTAGTTCTAGTTCCACGTGCTACGTTTAATGGATGTCAGTTATCACTTACCTCCTGTTAATTTAGTTGTGTCATTAGAATTTCCCTCTGAAAAATTCTGCCTTAACCGGGTATTGAACTCACACTCTTTGGGTCCTGTCACTGGATCTAACGAACGAATTTATCCACTGTGTCATGTCCTTGAGGACATCTGTGTATGAATATCTGGGTATTATAAACCTAATGTATTCAGCAACCATTTTTACCAGTGCTCATATTGTAATTTCTGCTGTTATCATGCCATGTTTTTACCTGAACTCATATTGAAATTTTTGTTGTTGACTCTAGTAAAAGTTCGACAAAAAGTAATTTTTCAAATTCAGTTTAGATTTTCGATGAAAGCTTAGTTCACTCGGACTTTAGAAAAAAATTGGAATAAAAATCTCGTTGAAATTCTACCGAAAATTAAATTGTTTTGTGAAGAACATACACATTAACAAAAGTGACAAAATTTCATTGCATATATATATATATATATATATATATATATATATATATATATATATATATTACGAGAATACCCGAAAAGACGTCTGTTGTGATCGGATATATCACCTTGGTACAGTGAATAAAAGTGATTCTTGTGGCTTATAACTGCTGATTGTAGTTTCTCCTGATATTTTTTTGTGGACGTACAAAATCGTCCGTCGATTTTGACTTTTGGCCAAAAAGAAATCTCAAGAAATCTCACCAGAATTCATTATGTGCGGCAACAATCTTAGCAACATTACATATCTGTATATATATATATATATATATATATATATATATATATATATATATTTCTTAGATGAGATATTGTAACTCTTAACAATATTTACTTCACATCGGACTGTGTTCCGGCCTATTTCTTAGATGAGGTATTGTAACTCTTAACAATATTTACTTCACATCGGACTGTGTTCCGGCCTTCAGGTGATATAAGTTGTGATTTCGAACCGAACACTTTAATTAGTCCATGTAATGTGGAATTAGAATAATATACACTCGTAGACTAAATGGATGGTTCGGTTTGAAATTCCAACGTCTATAACCCCAAGAAGAACGGCCGAAACGTTGTGAATATGGCAGTAAAGATGAGGGCAACAGCCCAAACGATGTAAATAGTGTAAGTAACATTACATATGCAGATGAATCAGTGTTGATAGCAGGCTCAGCAAGGAAACTAAGGAACTCTTACAGAACTTAGCAAGAAAGTGGAAAGAGGGTTCGGAAAATGTGATACTCACAGGGCATATTTAATGCAGGCGGGACAGACGAAACAATGCATAACCTTTGCCTGACAAACTTCTGTAAATGGTTAGTAGAACAGGGATTAGGAGAGATGGTGAAAAGACAAAATTTAGTAACGGCTATAAACGATAGGAAGTAGTAGAGAGCCATAATCACCCACGTTCTGAAAAAACACAGCATATAGAAGAAGAAAATAAGTTTCAACTTATTGCAGGACTTATAAAATTTCGAGTTATGTTCACAATGTTTTTTTTTTTATTGAGCAGTAAATAAAAGCTTTTGTTTATATTTGTTCTAGGAATTTGGGAATCTTTTAGTATTTTTCTAGAAATTTAGGAATCTGTTAGTGTTTGTTCTAGAAGTGCAAATTAAACAAGGATTCCGCCATATTTTCCTTTACTGGTCTTGAAAAAGAAATTGTACCATTAATTTAAATAAATTAATCTCGTTTGTTTAAGATGCATTTTATGAAACCAGAATATTCAACTCTTAAGTAAGAAAACATGTTGCGGTTTATCTGTACTTTATTTATTTACTGCAAAAATAAAACCCGCTAAATGTGTTCATATCACAATAGGGCAGGTCGATTGATATTGCACTCAGTTTGAAACCTGAGGATTGAAATCATAAATAATGACAATTTTTTCCAAATTTTTATCATTTTGAGGAAACGAGTTTAGGTTCAAAATCTTAGCGTTGAAATTTAATTCCGTTGATCAGTGAAAACCTTTAAAAAATTTTTTAAATTTCCTGTGGCTTTAAAATTTTATATGGACAAGAAACATGGTACAAGAACATTATTATTAAGGCATTGTGTCAACAAATAAGATCTTCATTTACTTCAAAGAGAAACTATACAGCCATATTATGATATAATACGTTATACAGTGCAGTCGTTTTAGTGTGATTTTCTAGAAACAATGCAAATTGAAAACATTTTGTCTTATAATTTGTGTCCAGCAGTATTATGGTGTTATAGAGACTTTTATCTATTTTTGTTTTTGCTAATTATGATCTAATAAATGATATTCATTGAGTAGCTTTTTTAAAATCTTTTACAATTTGTTTACACAATTTTTACTTTTCGAATACAGTAAAAATATATATTTTTCTTGTGGTGATTAATAATTAAATTTCTACTTTGAATATATTTTCCATTCAATATATCTAATGCAAAAGTTATCAAGTTGGATTTATTCTTTAAATGGTAAAATTTTAACGTCAGTTTGCAAGCAAACACCTGCGTAAATTCAGTATTTCAGTACATTTTTCACACAATCTTTAAAACTAAATGCTCAAAATCAGATAAAAAGCTATGAATCTTCTTTTTAGTGTTAGTACGTATCACGTCAAACCCCAGATTTTACAAGCGCAATGTTTATTTTTTCAAAAAAATAAAAAGTCAGTGTGCCCTAATATTACAGTCTTTACCGTTAGTAGTAGTAAATAATTATTACCTATGAAACTGGATTTTTTTCATTACTATTTTTTATTTTAGCTAAGCAGAGCTTTTGACGTTGCACTCTAGTGAGTAATATCAACTGATTCATATATTGTTATCAACGTTACTGCTTGAATAAGCCAAATTCTATAGAAATATTTCTACAACTAAATTAATATGACTAGTATTATTTTATGCGCCGAATGACTCAGATCCTGCTTTTGTGACAAGAAACACGGGTATTCTTTTAAATAGTTTTAATTTGCTACTGAATTTAGCAAATTTTAAATTAATTTTTAATAAAAAAAAACTTGTCTGAATCTATCCTTATAAATCAGGCATAACGAAGAAAAGCATCCTACCTGTTGTCATCTTGCTAAGTTTAGCTTAGGTCAGAAGTATAGGTACCAACTAAGGATCAAACTCACTAATCAATAGAAATGGTCAATTAAGCTACAATGCTAACCATTACTCGATGTCGAGGTATCGGTAACATATTATTTGTTGTAGCTAGCTTCACCCCAGAGCTACCACGATCGGAAAAAACGTATTCCAAGGTAGTTTGCCGAAAGAGCACATTGGAATCATAATTTTACTCTCCCACTAGATTTTTAACGAGAGAAATGGCGGGGTATGAGGCACAGAAAAGAAAACAAGGAATACAAAATGATTTGAATAAATAATTCTCTTCAGATATTCACTACTTTCTGTCTTTCATTCTTTCTTTCTTTCTTTTTGTGCATTTTCTTTCTTTTTACTGTTGTACTTTTTTTTCACTTTGTATTTTTCCTTTCTTTTGCTTTTGTACCTTTTCTTTTTCTTTTCTTTTTGTTCTTATACTTCCGTTCCCTTCTTTTTACTTTTCTTTCTTTTCTTCTTTCGTTCTTTCTTTATTTATTTTCTTTTTACATTTACATTTACAGGAAACAAGGAATACAAATAGATTTGAACAAACAATTCTTTTCAGATATTCGTTACTTTCTTTCATTCTTTTTGTGCATTTTCTTTCTTTTTACTGTTGCACTTTTTCTTTCTTTCTTTCTTTCTGCTTGCATATTTTTCTTTCTTTTTATTTTTGTAGTTTTTATTTATTTCTTTTTCTTTTTTTTACTTTCCCTTTCTTTTGCTTTTGTATCTTTTATTTCTTTTCATTTCTTTCTGTTATTGTACATCGCTCTTTTCTTTTTATTTTTCTTTCTTTTCTATTTATATTTATATTATATCTTTCTTCATTTTACTTTTTCACTTTTTCCAGTTTTGCTTTGTTTTTCTTTTCTCATTTGTACTTTTTCTTTCTTTCTTCTTTCTTTCTTCTTTCTTTCTTTCCTTCCTTCTTTCTTTCTTTTTTGCTGTTTTACATTTTCTTTCTTTTCTTTTTTCATTGTAATTTTCTTTATTTCTTTCTACAACGGAATACTTACAAATAAAAAGAGAAATATTTCGGTTATTAACATATTTACTTTACTTTCTGTCTCGTGTTTCGACAATTACAAAGTGATTTGTTTCGTTATTTTTCCTTTGTTTTCGTTTAAAAAAATTCCTGAAGATATTTAAATAGCTCAACATCTGCACAGTTGCTTTTGCTGCCCCTAAAACAACTACGAGATTCTATTCTTTAAGTATTTTTTAAACAAGACTTGCGTCCTTGCTATATAATTTCTTAGAAAAGTTTTTTTTTATATATTCTTTAGAGACTTGACTAAGAAATGTATGTATATTTACGAAATTCAAAAAGATTCATTCGCTCTTTCTTTCTCTATCTCACACGGACGCACACACACCCACACATATATATATACTCAATTAAGAAAATTTCAACGGCTCTGGTTAATCGATTCAAGAATTTCGCATCGAATTAGCAAACATCTAGTCTTGAATATCATTTCGATGTGAAACTTTTGAATGGGAACCCATGTAAAACATTTGAATTTATCTTGATTTATTGCATATTTTAGCTCTAGTTATCTATTAAACGATTTTTAACAGAGGTACTGCTAACCTGATAAAGCACTTGGAGTCCTCGCAATTTTCTCTTGTATTACACACACACACACACACACACACACACACACATATATATATATATATATATATATATATAAAACCAAAAGATAATCATCTTTATTTTGGTGTCGACAATCTTACTCCACCCATCGTGTACATATATATATATATATATATATATATATATATATATATAATAAAAAGACTTAAAAACTAATATTCCATGCTTATAATTTATTACACTGGAATCGTAATCACGATCGAATTCATCAGACCTACAAATTCAAAAAGAAATCAGAAAAAATAACTCTGGGAATAAAAAAATAAAATTTAGTGAGAGTGTATGTATGAGAGTGGGGGGATGAATGTGAGAGGTAAATGAAAGCTACAGAGAGGGGGGTAACAGACGAGAGAAGAACAGGAAGGTCTAAAAGTGTAGGTGGGGATTAAAATTTAACAGAGAGAATTTTTAAACAGCGGAGTTTAAATAACGTTTTAAATGAGTGAGATACAGATAAACATGAATTATTTTCCGATGCATTATTCATTACTGAATCGCTGACCTAAATTAAATTAAAAACCGACACCGGAAACGGGTAAATACATTTGTGGTGACACTACGCACAATAAAAGACGATATAATCTAAACTTAAAAATCAGAAGATAAAAGAGAGAGAGAGAGAGAGAGAGAGAGAGAGAGAGAGAGAGAGAGAGAGAGAAGAAAAGAAAAGTAAATAAAAGAAAAGAAAAAGGTGGAAGTTGGTGGTGGCAACTAAAACCGAAGGACATTTATAAAAGAGCCGCTGTACAATCAAGAAAATATGACAAAAATAAAGTAATTACGATTCCAATATAAGAAATTATAACCATGGAATATTAGTGTTTAAGCCTTCTGATTATATTCTTACTCTGTCCTGGACATTGAGTTCTACCTGAATTCTATCCTCTTGGAATTTTTTTACAGATATTTGTATGTGTATGCATGTATGTATATATATATATATATATATATATATATATATATATATATATATATCTGTGTGTGTGTATATTAACTACTAATATTATCTATATATATATATATATATATATATATATATATATATATATATATATATATTGATTTAAAATATGGTTTCTTCGATACACAGGAATTACCATGTTTCAAAAAGTGAAGCTAAAAACTTCAAATTTAATTAGATATAATTAATATAATGCATTAAATTACAAAATTCGCTTGAAGATGAAACAAAACTAATGCTTCGTGTAGCGAAGAAAAACCATATTTTTTAAATCAGTTAATTTATAATATTTATGCTCTGTAAATTTATATATATATATATATATATATATATATATATATATATATATATATATATATATGTCCGAAATATTATATATGCAATTTTAATCAAATTTTACAGTATTCTAAAATGATACTGATTTATAACCATATGAATTTAGAAACCTTTATCTTAATATAATTTCTTTTTGCACAATAATTTTACTGAATTAATTACTCAAATTAGCCCCTCAAATATGGAGGTCTCGCAAGGGTATTTAAGACACATGATGTTTTATGATTTTTAAAAAAGGAAACTCTAGAACCGAAGCGATTCGAAAGTTTCAATCAGTTTGTGGAGAAGATTGCACAAGTGAAAAATTTAGCCTTGAAGATGAAGAGCGAACATGGCGTCCAGTTGAGTTTGATGATGACTTCTTTGTGGCATCACTTGAAGAAAATCCTGCAGTATCAGTTAAAGAATTGGTAAAGAAGCTTCGTTCAAGCTATATAACTGGTCATCGTCATCTTCAACAATTTGGAAAGGTTCCTAAACTTGGCAAATGGCTGCCTCATGAATTTTTTGAAGTCAACCGCAAATCCCGAGCTGACATTTGCTCTTCTCTTCTTGTGAACTCGTCTCGTCCATTTTGGAGAGACTTCTGACTGGTGATGAAAAAATGATTTTTTATCAAAATTATAAACGTCATCGACTGTGGCATGGTAATGGAGAAAAGGCCCAACCACAACCGAGAAGAGAATTTCGTGCTTAGAAGGTTCCTCTTTCAATTTGCTGGGATTGCAAAGAAATAATTCACTTTGAGTTGCTACCAACTAATGCAACAATCAATGCTCAAGTCTACTGCCAGCAATTAGAGCGTTTGAACGCGGCTTTGAAGAAAAAAAAAATGTTTTAGTGAGTGGTGTTTAATCAGGACAATACATGACACCACACTGCAAAAATCACATGCCAGAAAATTGAAGAATTTGTTTGATAAAGAATTCCTCACCCACCTTATTCAGCCGACCTTGCATCTTCAAACTCACATTTATTCCGTACTTTGCAGAATCATAAAAAGACATAAGGAGGTCGAAACTGACATTTTAGAGTTCCTTGCTTCGAAACCGAAATAGTTTATTAGTGGAATTAAAAAGCTTGTAAGCAGATGGAAAGAATTATAAATAATCTTGGAAACTACATTAATGAATAAAGTTCAATAAAATCACAATTTGATCACTCTTTATTTATTATTAAAAATCCGGACAGAACTTATGGGATGACCTGATATATATATATATGGTATAATGATATATAACATTTATATATCAGGAACACTTTTGAAAGAACAGATGTATGAGAGACTGGGAAAAATGTTTCGAGTTTCATCCTTTAGGACTTCATCTTTAATATAAATATATAAGTGGCCATTGAAGTCAGCACCCAGCGGCGACAGTTACATGCTTATACGCAATCACTAGGCCATATGCGCAGTGTTTTTGCTTGACTATTTATATATACAGGTTAGTGATCCATTGTGCGTGGTCTATGGTATTGGTTTAACGGTTATTTTGATGGGCGGTAACGGTTATGTTTTGAATTATTCTATGGGCTATTGACTTCATATATTTATTTATTTATCGGTTTGGATCAATTTATTTGATTTATTTTTGTTTATTTTATTATATATTTTTTTTATTCTTTCTTGTTCGTTTTTTTAGTTTTCGATTTTTAAGTTTAGTAAATAATAAACAAATTATCAGACGACGAACGCACACATAAGCACAAGTAAATGTATTAATAACAGACAACAAGATATTCAATAAAAAAGTTAACAAACAACATTAACTAAAAGTAACCATAAAACTGCATCCGGGTGTACAATTATGTCCACTCAATCACCCATAAAATAATTTCATTCCAGACTCGGGGTTCTAGAGGTGAGGAAATTCTGACAGAAGTGATCACAAGTCAGGAGAGCAAACAGTTAGGCGTGGTTGGCGATATAATTGCGATGTCTATGCGTCAAATTATTAGGCTTTCTGTTGTTTTTTTTTTGTTTCTCCATCACGACTCTTACTTTAAGTTCCTCTTGAATATCATTATAAGAGAATGAAACCCGTAGACCTTAGCAAGGATCATCTTTCTTTGAATTACTTTAAAATTAGCGTTTCATAATGACAAACAAAGGACTGTAACAAATAACAGAAACCACAACACTTGACGTCTTTCAACAGCAGAAAATGGAGATCATTACATAATCAAAATGTTGAGTTTTCCCCACTACTTTGAACATAAGGTTAGAAAGGAAACCTGCATTAATACTTTAAAGAGCGATAACTCACTATTTTTCTGAAAAGTTGTTTTAATAGAAAAATTTTATAAATTTCAACCGGCAGTATCACTGGCTGTTCGGTGAATGTATGTTGAATAGTTGCTTATAAGGAGATGGCAATTATTACAATTACCATTATATAACTAAAGAAATAACAATTACTTACCAAGTTTTCGCTTTGTAAAACGTATCTTTAATTTGGCAAGGAAAAATTCAACTCCCGATTCTACCTACAGAAACATGAATGTAAGAAGATAGAAATGGGAAATTTACTAAGTTGATAGAGATAACAGACGAGACCTGATCAAGCCTCATAAATAAAAAATACAGCCGACAGTCGCCACGGTAGACACTAGTTACATATTCTTGAGATAACGATAGATGAAATAATGCTGGCTCTTCATAATGTGAAACATGGTAAAGCACCAGACGTCGATGACATTGAAACAGAAAGATGCAAGCAAAGAATTCTGCAAACGATCTGTACAGCTCAGTATGTACGACGTGCAATAGAAGTTTAAAATTCAGTTTTAAAACCCAATTCTATGCTTATTATAAAGAAAATATTTACGAAATTAATAACTCAAATCGTATTTTATTACTTCTGAATAAAAATTGTTCTGAAAGCATAAACTGTTTTCAAAAGTACTTACAGACTAAGGAGGAGACTAAATAAAAATCGGCAATGATTTAGAATTGAGTACAATATTTCCAAACAATAGACCAACTGACAGAAAATAACAAAATATTACAGGCTCGTTTGTAAAACTTTAGTAGAGTATAAAATGTCATTTGAATCACTAGAACACTTGGCAGTTATTAACTTACTACAATGGCAAATTATTAAATATATATATGTATATAAAAATAACGAGAAGAGTACTGCAAAGATTCTGGCTACGATAAGACATTGATAAAGATTGGAAAAGTGAGATCCTCGGAAACGATCATATGATTACAAGAAATTAACTAACTGTAAAAAGTACAGGAATACATTCCCATAAGGCAGGTAATAGAATTAAAGAAAGACCATGAAAACGAAAGAAAATGTCATATATGACCGGAAAGCATCTAATAAGAATAGATGGAGTGAAAAGCGTTCTGCCAATGTGTTTAAAACATCAAATGTATAATGAATATATAAGTGTCTGATATGGTGTACGAGAATGAGATGTTGAAATTTAAAAATCACTCCAAAGCTGGGTAAGAAAAGCAAAAAGATAAATGAAAAGAGGAAAGTTGGGGAACAATTCTAGGAGATAAAAAGAAAATCCGGATCAGTGAATAAAATAAAATAAGAAATACCAAAGAAGTACGTTGAAGAAGGTAAATAAATTAGAAAGGATAAAAAAAAATGGCGCAAAAGTTTGGTTGATTGGCGGTCAATAGACAAAATATGCAGACGGAATCGATCAGACCGAGGATAAAGAGATGAGACAGAAGAATTTAATGTTGAGAAATGTCAAAGAATTGCAAAGTCACAAACGTCATTGAAAAGAAAGTGAATTTTCGATAGTTATGCAGCTGACAGTGATGTCTATACTGATTAAACTGGCAAATTCAATATCGATTCAAATAACGTATTGATTATACCCACAATATTTTCAATACTTTGTTTTTAAGCTTTTATTAATGAACAAATTTACTCCATATGAAAATATAAAAACGGTGTTTCCAAAGTTATTAAAATTATAGGGTTGATCTGATGAAAAATGTTTTTCAATGCTAACAAAAATTATAGGTTTTATCTGATGATATATAAGACAAGGTGTCTAATGTTAACAAAATTATAGGAGTGCTTCTATGATCTATAAAAGCGTTTTCCAATGTTAACAAAATTATAGTAAAAAAATTGATGATCTATAAAAGCGGTTTCCAATATTAACAAAATGATAGAATTGAACAGATGAACTATAAAAATCGTTTTCCAATGAGAACAAAATTTGAGGATTCATGCGATGATCTATACAACACGGTTTCCAATGTTAACAATAATATAGGATTGGACTGAGAAACTATAAAAAACGGTTTCTTATGGAAACAAATGTATATGATTGGTTAGGAATTAAGAAATGTGTCCAATGATAACAACATTATAATATTAATCTGATAATCTATAAGAAATGATTTCCAGTGATAACAAAATTGTAGGTGTGATCTGATGATTTATAAAACCGGTTTTCTATATTAACAAAGTTATAGAATCGATCTTACGAAAAATAAAAAGCGGTTTTCCAACATTGGCAAAATTAAAGGCACGATCTGATGATCTATAAAAGCTGGTTCTAATATTAAGAATATTAAAGGATTGAACTGAAGGTCTATAAAAATGGGTTTCAAATAATAAAATTATATAATTGATTTTATGATCTATATGACACGATTTGCTATGTTAACAAAATTATAGGATTAATCTTATGAACTATAAAAAGCGGTTTCCAATTTTAACCAATTTACAGGATTGAACAACTATAAAAACGCTTTCCAATGTTAACAAAATTATAGGATTGATTTGATAATTTATAAGACATTGATTCCAATGTTAAAAGAATTTTAGAAGTCCTTTGTTGATCTATAAAATCGGGTTTCCATATTAGCACGATTAAAGGATTGATCTGATGAACTATAAAAAATGTTTCCAAAGTTAACAAATTTATAGGGATACCCTGCTTATTTATAAGACACAGTTTCTAATGTTAGTAAAATTATGTGTGCCCTGTGATCTATAAAATCAATTTCCAATATTAATTCGGGGATTAATCTGATAATCGGTTTCCAATATCATCAAAATTATATTTAGATTCTGAAGATCTATAAAATGGTTTCTAATGAATTACAAAAAGTTATTGACGATGTTAACAAAATTATAGGTTTGATTTGATAAACTATAAATGTCATATCCAGTGTTAGTAAATATATAGGATTCATCTGATGATATAATATACTACAGGGTTTCCGATGTTAACAACATTATAGGAATTAATGATCAATAAAATTGGTTTCCAATGTTAACAAAATTACAGGATTAATCTGATGAACTAAATAAGCGGTTTCCAACTTTAACAAATTTATAGGGTTGATCTGATGAACTATAAAAGCTGATTCCAATGATGGCAAAATAACAGGGTGCCTTATTAGCTATGAAAGCAGTTTGTAATATTAACAACATTATAGGATTGATCAGGCGGACAGTAAAGTTTATTTCTAATGTTAATAAAATTAGAGGATTCATCTGATGATCTATAAGACAAGGTTTTCAAAGTTAATAAAATTAGAGGATTCATCTGATGATCTATAAGACAAGGTTTTCAAAGATAATAAAATTATAGGAGTTCTCTGATGATCTATAAGACAAGGTTTTCAAAGTTAATAAAATTATAGGAGTTCTCTGATGACCTATAAGACAAGGTTTTCAAAGTTAATAAAATTATAGGAGTTCTCTGATGATCTATAAGACAAGGTTTTCAAAGTTAATAAAATTATAGGAGTTCTCTGATGACCTATAAAAGAGTTTTTGCCATGAAAACAAAATTGAGTAAAGAATAGCTGGTTGATCGGATGAATTCTAAAAACTGTTCTTAGTGTTAGTTTTGATGCCAACGAATACTCGTTGCCACTTTCGTAATGCGTTGTAGTAGAGACTTTGTAATCACAGATACAACTATAGTAACGCCATTGAACATTACTGGTGTCAGACGCTTTCGAACAGCACTCGCACTAATAGTACTTGCTCGATAATACTCACTCGAATAGTAACCAGCGAATAGAAATCAGTATAGAGAAATAGTATAGCGAATAGAGTAGAGAATAGCGGTCCGTATAGTAACAGAGGATAGAGTAGAAATGGTGCTCGATTAGACGTCTCGCTAATTCCCATATATATATTTCCTTTACTGTCACGTGATCTATTTATTCAAAATGGAATCGCCTGTGTTGGCTCCCTGTTGATATGTGTTCAAACTCTAGTTTAGGCAACGACACTTTATTCCTATATGAAAGCAAAATTATAGGGTTGCTCTGATGATCTATAAATCTGTTTCTAATATTATCGAAATTATAGGATTGATCTGATGATCTATAAAAAGGTGTTTCCAATGTTAATAAAATTATAGGATTAATCTGATGATCCATTTTAACAAAATTATAGGAGAATTTGTTGATTTATAAAAGCCGTTTTTCATATTAACAAAATGATATTCCTCTGATGAACTATAAAAAGCAATTTCCAATTTAAACAAAATTTGAGGATTGTTTTGGTGATTGATATAATCAGTTTGCACTATTAACAAAATTAGAACTGATGAACTATAAAATGCGGTTTACAATGTCAACAAAATTGTAGGAGTGCACTAATGATCTATAAATTCGGTTTCCAATATTAGCAAAATTATTGGATTGATCTAATGAACAAGATGAAGCAGTTTCTAATGTTTACAAACCTATCTTGATTAAGGTGATAAACTACACCCGGGTCCTGATAAACTACATCCAACAGCAAGGCCTCTTATCAGGAGAATTTGACGCGGTAGAACCACCTCTTAATTGCTGGTGTTCCCAGGTCCACCCGGACTCGGGGTGTTGGCACCTCTTAGGTTCCCAGCTATGGGCAAATATTTAACCCCTAAACTGGTGTCAAACACTACGAAAGTGGAAAAATAGGTTTAAATGCAGGTAATATTCTTTTGTAAAAAAATTAACAGCAATAAATTTTTGGGAAATTATTAACAGCAATACATTTTTTGAAAAAAAAAATCATTACCAGCAATAAAAATCTTGTCGGTATTAAATAAGGCACTGAGGCTGTTATGCCGTAAAAGGAAACAAAACAAACAAACAAATTAATAAACCTTTAGAATTTTTCTGATGATCTATTAGACACTGTTTCCAATTTTAACAAAATTATATGAATGGTCTGATGACCTACACAACAGGTTTTCAATGTTAACAAAATTTATAGGAATGTTTTGATAATCCATAAAAGCGGTTTCCAATATTAGCATTATTATAGGAATAAATTAAGATCTAAATAATAACTATAATAATTTAAAAGCGTTACATTATTTACATTATTCGGACTATTGTCCTCATTTTTGTCGCCATATTTATTACAATGTTTCGGCCGTTGTACGCTCCGGCCTTCTTCAGGTAGTTAGAATGTCGAACTGAACCCTTTATTTTGCTCACTGGCGTAGACTGTCCTCGTTCCACGTGCCATATTTAATGGATGTCAGTTATCAGTTATCTCCTGTTAATTTTCCCTCTGAAAGTTCTCCACTGCCTTGACCAGTTATTGAACTCACACTCTTTGGGTCATGTCACTGGATCTAACCAACACCTTTTATCCACTGTGCCATCTGTCCACGGTGACAAAAATGAGGACAATAGTCCGAATAATGTAAATAGTGTACATAATACCTCATCTCAGAAATATAGACAGATACTGAAAGGCCGAAACGTTGTAATAAATATGGCAACAAAGATGAGGACAATAGTCCGAATAATGTAAATAGTATACAAAATACCTCATCTCAGAAATATAGACAGATACTGAAGCACCGAAATGTTGTAATACATATGGCGACAAAGATGAGGATAATAGTCAGAATAATGTAAGCAGTGTATATAATACCTTATCTCAGAAATATAGACAGATACTGAAAGGCCGAAACTAAGGGGTTGATAAGCCGTAAAAAGATGTATCAACCAATTAATCAGCCTCAATTTATAGATTCGGATCTCAGCAGTAATATCCATTCCACTATCTGCCCCACCCCACCGATTTCCTCCCTAATATCACCGATCGCCATTTGATAGCTTTAATAAGATCGTTTTTAATAAATATACTCTATTTCCGTGAATCTATAGAGACCTGGAAAGAAGCCATGGGACCTTGGGCGTAAATACACACTCTACTCAACCCGGCTCATAAAAACCAAAATACTGTCTACAATTGTCAATATAATTTTCTTCTTCTTCTTCTTCTTCTTCTTCTTCTTCTTCTTCTCTGCCTCTTCCTATTCTCCTTTCCCTCCTCCTCCTCTTCTTTTTCTTCTTCTCCTCCTCCTCCTCTTCTTCTTCCCTCCTCCTCCTCTTCTTCTTCTTCTACACCTCCTCCTCCTCTTCTTCTTCTTCTCCTCCTCCTCCGCCTCTTCCTATTCTTCTTCTCCTCCTCCTCCTCTTCTTCTTCTCCTCCTCCTCCTCTTCTTCTTCTCCTCCTCCTCATCATCTCCTTTTTCTACACCTCCTCCTCCTCTTCTTTTTCTCCTCCGCCTCTTCCTATTCTTCTTCCCCTCCTCCTCTTCTTCTTCTTCTACACCTCCTCCTCCTATTCTTCTTCTTTTTCTTCTTCTCCTCCTCCTCTTCTTCTTCTTTTTCTTCTTCTCCTCCTCTTCTTCTTCTTCTTTTTCTTCTTCTCTTCCTCTTCTACACCTCCTCTTCCTCCTCCTCTTCTTCTTGTTCTTCTTCTCAGCCAGTAAAGATATTTTGTTATACACAGGCCTTTCGCAGATCATGACAAGGATTGCGCCATTATCATATTGCGCCGGCCCAGTGCCTCTTGGTAGCGACGGATGTGACATACGTGGACGATCATGTTTCATCACGACCCTTAATCGCCCAACGATATTTGCGCGTAAGTGAATGTAACGAACCCGGCTGGAATTTGAACTCGGAACGCCGATTTCATCCAATACACCACCCGCATATCGCGCATCCAAGCGTAATGTGCCTGGTATTCCCAAGATGTCGAAATACACGATAGATAAATCATAGGACTTTCGAGCCAAAAGTCTCTATTTATCAACGATAAGATTAGCTTTACAAGGACATTTTCATTTTTAGGTGTTCACTAATGGTCGATTCCTTGTACCGCTCCAGTACGTATCTGACTCCCTTTTGCTAGACTCTATCTTTACAAAAGCCAGGTCAAACCATGTGTAAAAGCGTCTACGTGGATTTGTGGCTGATGAATTATTTCCCCCTGTCAATCTCTTTCGCACAGAGGAAACGTCAAGGTCCTCTCGCTGCACTGTCTATATTTTCATGGCCTGTCTTGTGACGTGCTTCATTCCTTTGTCCCACTCTCTGATCTTTAAACTGGGACCCGTCATGCCGCACACACGAGTGAATCATCCCCATTCCCTTCGTATTCCATTAGTAAGGAGTAAGTTCCACTGGGACAGCTTTTCCCCAAGAACTGCTACTTTATGGAACATACTCTCGGTAGGATGTTTTTCCAATCACTACAATATTGGTCTTTTCAAATCTAGGTATAATAGTTATCTTTCCGCCATAATCACATGAACTGCACTCCTTTTCTTCTGTTCATCCAATACCATACACTGACCCTCTACGTTGAGTGGCTCTTGGGTCTAGTATCGTGTGAAAATTAGGATAAAACAGTTTGAAACAATATTATGTCAATGTATTAGAATTTGCACTACTTTGCATTTGTACAAATCGGCACTACTGAAGATTACCCTCGGAAAAATTTATTTTGGAATCATTTTTATACATTAGCATTCGTTAGAACTTTCCTTTAATCACAACATTTTGAAGAATTGAAAATATTAATTTTTATCATTTTAGAAGGCGGATCCTGTGTCGACACCAGACCCCAACGTTATTGCATCTATGGTATCAAAGAAATACGGTTTCTTATTCTTACTCATTTTATTAGAGGAATGGGACAGACGTAGCAGCATGAATTCTAGGATGCAGAGGGAGAAAAAGTCTCAATGGATGCTTGCCGCTCTTCTCTCCACCTGTGGTCTTATCCTGTCCCTCGGACCTGGTTGTGGGAAGCGTATCGGCGCTTCAGAACAACTGCGCCCCAATGCTGACGGCGCGTAGTTTTGGAGTTAGACAAATCCATCACTATCAGAATACCACGCCCATAATGCATGCTGATCAATCGCTGACCATTCCGGCCAATCCGCCGTATTCTGTAATAATGTGTCAAATAGCTCTCTGACTTCAAAAAGCGTTAGCAGGACATTGTTTTTATGTACAAACTGTCAGCTTTTAAATTGTGCCTATGTCATCGATAACTGCGTACTGTTACAAATTGACATAAGGTCAACAACAGTAGAATGGAGTTACGAATGCGCAAGCCGGGTTCAAAACTTGACACTTCTAGACTGATGTAAAAATCAATATTCTTTCGATTCAGATAAATGTTCTGGCTTCAGAAAGGTCTAATGAATGCTACTCTATAAAGATTATTACCTCACAAATCTTTCTCTGTGTAACTAGTGATAAAGTTTTCATTTGTCGATTTGTAATGAAACATACTTGAATCGTAAGGGCGACTATGAAAGCATTGGAGAAAAGCTAAGGAGAAAGAAGTCAATTGATAAATGCCCAATGTCACTTCCTTATGATTCTATTAGTTCGCAAGAAAAGACAGCTGAAATTCATAGACAGACAGAAACTCTACTGTCGTAGATGTCAGATAAAGTTTCAAGTAGAGGGAAGTGTGACTATTCAGCGTAACAATAAGATGGAAGAATCAATTTAATATGACATTCAATGCGTGTACGACAAGTTAATAAATACGTCAGATTAATATGAACAGTCCATTCTACGGTTGGACTGCTAAAATTGAAAATGCTGACTTGCTATTAAGCTACCTTCTTCTAGCATATAATGCTGTACTCTTTCAGGATATAGGCGATCATAGCTCTCCACAATTTCCCGTCTTTTATTGCCCTAAACAATATTGGTCCTAGTGTCATCTATCTTTGTTCTTGTTCTAGCATCCATTCACTCAAACTCGATGTGTAGGTCATTCGTTGTGTCCAGCAGCATCGCTTTCATCCCGTATGTCATGTCAGTGTTAAATTCTCCAATCCGCCTTTCCCCATTCTATGTTCTAGTAACTTCAGTTCTCTCTTCCGGGCGTTTAGCATTAGTTTCCCATCGGAAATCAACCGCTAATATATTTACATGTCGCATACATCACCTAGATAAGACAAACACATCACGTGTTTCATCATTTTCAGTGAGCAACCCCAAAGAAAACATTGGAAAGTATTTTTCACCTGATATTCTAAACAACTAGAAATTGGGTTAAAAAGAAAAAAAATATATATATATATATATATATATATATATATATATATATATATATATATATATATATATATAAATATTTGTTTATATTTACTTTTATAGATAGAAGTATTTAAGTAAATGCTCTGTTTGATAAAACAGAGTATTTACTTAAATATGTCTGTCTAAAAAATAACACATAAACAAATATATATATGTAACACATAAACAAATATATATATATATATATATATATATATATATATTTAATGAAACGTGCATGAATGAAAAGATGCTGCCTAAATACACAAAATTTAAATTACATGATCCAGCAACCCACAATACTATCAATACTTGGAATTACAAATGTAGCCTTGTGAAAAGGCAAATTGAAATAGCAAAAGAAAAATCGAACAACCTTAACAGCAACAAACAGGACATTTAAGCCGAAAGCTTAGATTGTATTAAAAAAAATATGGATCAATAATTGTGAATTTCTTTCTTCGTTCAACGATAATGTTATTAAACTTATCAGATTTTACGAAGAAATTTTACATAAAATACACAAAAATTGTCTATATTATTTAATGAAACGTGTATATATATATATATATATATATATAGAGAGAGAGAGAGACAGAAAGAGACAGAAAAAGTGAGATAAAAAGAAAGAGTGAGAAAATGAATGACTAGACTAAGAAAAAAAATACACAAACCATTAGGTTAAACGTTTATACCTAAAATAGGACTTTGAAAAATACTTTTATCAAGTTTGATAAAATTCTAAGATGATAAAAATTTGAATTTATGAAGTTATTTCTGCAAAAAAAAATATCAGGTATCAAATGATTTATGTCCTTTGTTTGAATTCTCAATGAAAAGTGAAACACGTGGAAATACAGAGATTCGGTTCGCAGCTCTTTAGGATTCGAATGTCGCGTCGAAGCGATATAAAGATTGAGAGCATGTGTTAGAGAGATCAAGTTTTTAACTCTCACCCGTTTTGTTCTCGAGAGGAAAGGAAAAGTCAAAGATTTAGTGTCACTTGCGAGGAAGAGGCTGGGTCTTCTGATAAGCGCAACATGAAAAGAAAGAAAGGAAACTGACTGGCAGAAAATTTATTATAAGCAGCAAACTTAAAGAAAATATGTGCTTATAAAAAGACTGAAAATCCGATCACTCAAAAGATAGAAATAAGATGAAAACAGGCAACAATTCGCGTGAAAAATCAGGAATCAAAAAGGAAAGTAAAAATGAAAGAGACATGAATAAAAAGAAGAAAATAACTTATTTGTGTAGAGTTTGTTTTGTTTAGCCTCTCAACGAACAAAAGAAAACAATGAGAAAAGAAAATATAATTGACACTTAACCTCCAGAAGATAAGAGTTTTAGTATTTTAGCCAAGAACTATATGAATCGCAGATTAAGCCGTCAACTAAATTTATACTCCAACCGTAAGCTACGTATAAAGAAATATTTTATTGTTTAGAGTATCTCTCGATCTCCCAGCGTTACCGAGAAACATGCCAAATTTTTCATCTTCTTGGAAAAGAACCCGTTCTAATTTAAAGAGAATTGTTTCTGTTGTTATTTCGCCCCTGCGTGTTGATTTTCTATTCGGGGTTATTTTTGTTGATCTACAAAGGTTTGGGCTTCCTGGACGTCCGTACCAAACACAAAGAAACTCTCAAGAGAAACGTCATGGTAAGTCATTTATCTGGGAATATGTGTCAAAGCTCACTCGATTCCTCGAATCCAACAATACTCTTTTCACCAGGAGAATACTCAACAATGAAAGAGAAAAATAATCATAAGAAGTCATTTGCTTCCGTTTCATAACGTGATTCTATGTAGATTGCAGATTCGATAAGTCTCACTTCGCTCACTTGTTTCAGAAGATATTGCAAACGCTTTTTAGCTTTTATACTTTTTCTTGTTCTAATTTTGCGACATTCCTTTGATAAAGAGGTTGGCTGAAAAGCCTAATGCTTCCTTATCAGTAGCTTTTCTTGACCATTGTTGGTATTACATACAAGAGATGAAATTTATATATATATATATATATATATATATATATATATATATATATATGTGTGTGTGTGTGTCTGTGTGTGAAATGGAAAAGTCCGACAACTATTTTAAGACATTTTTTTATGTTTATACGTTCTTTTTATAATTGGCGAACTTTCCTAATGTGTGACGTCATTTGTTTACATTTAGATACGCATCGAGCAAATATGAATGTGCGAGAGAAAATCACGGAGAATTGTAGTTTTAAAACAGTAAAATCGACCTTGCTAACCGAAACGCTCCTCTGTGGTTCAATCGGAAAAAGCACGTCAGGCTATATGACGGTTTCGTATAGAATACAGGTTCGATTCCTGTCGGAGGACAGATATTTTCTATGAAAATTTCTCGGACATTCAGTCTGGTAAATGTCGTTAATAATGTTTATTATAAACAGAGCATTTACTTATTTGTATCTACAAAAAGAACATATAAATATAAAAAATGTCTTTATATATATATATATATATATATATATATATATATATATATAGTGATTGCAATTCCTCTTTTATAAATGTTTCATTAAAGACGTCTGACAAGGTACTGCGATTAAGCTTTTAATTAATTTTTCTTTTGTTCGTATTAGTATTTTCTTTTCTACATATAAAGAATGTAAAAATTGTACAAATGTTCTCTATATCCAAGCGCTTTCGGCTATTCTTTTAGCCATTATCGAGAATCATTTTCATTTTTTTTTAATTTTTAAATGAATATATGCATTTTTATGTATGCATTTAGAGTTATGTCACACTATTTAGCTATGGTAATTAATTAACTAATTAGCCATAAAAAACTGAACGGTAAATGCTGAAAATAGAAAAGAAGGGTTAAAAAGATATCCCGAAAGATATGCCGTTCAATATAAAAATATTTTATTTTATTTCCCCAAAAATATGTTTTTTTCAAGAAACCAAAGAATTGTGTCAAAGATAAATTCACAGGAAGGCCATGTGATGATCTTTGACAACTGATTAATGCTGGGTAAGAAAACACAAAATAACCATAATCGACGAAGATATCGTCCAAGGGTGCAAAGATATTATGAATTGGCCAGTCGACAGGGTCATGTGTCAATTGTAAGTATTTTGGCAAGTGGAAAAAGGATTGCATAAACAAAGTTCCAGTTGAGCATTCTAAACTGAGAAATCTTGAATAAGCAGTGATGTCAAAGAGTTAATTAATGAAGCAAGCTCAGCCACACCAGCACAATCAAGACGCGGAGGTAAATTAGCAAGAAAAACGAAGAAGTTACTAACACCCACCAAAAGGAATTGGTGTGAGATACTAATGTGAAGAGGAGGGAGTCTAGGAGGATAGCTATCCTGCAACCTTTTATCACAGACGAAAGGATCCCCTCCAGAATTTGGAATTAATTAATTTTCCAAAAATAGGAAGTAACTAATTTTCATAGTCATACAACTAAGGGACCCTTGTTGAAATCGGGGATACACCGAGAACCCCAGGCTGCGTCTAACCCCGCACAGGATTTTGGTCGAAGTCCATATAAGTGAAAGCCGTCGGGCAGTTCGACAGTTCGCGCGCAGGGGCCAGCCAGTTGCGGTTTGCAGTTGGAGAGAGCTGGCAGAGAGATTCCACGATTCTTGCATCCGACTTCGCCTTTCTACAAAACAGAAATTATACTAGGGCAACTAGTGGTATCGACTTCTCTTGGATCGCCTCCTTCGAGCGATGACGTCAAGAAGCTAGCTCCCTATCAAACACACCATGTTGAGATTCTAAACTGGGTCTTATGCCAAATGTTTAAACCACTAGGCCACGCGCTCATAACGGACCAATTAAATGTTCAGTGCCAATTTTGGTGCGATAAATCCGAATGTACGCATTGCTGTGATATGTTCGCACTCCGTCACTCTTTCTGGATTCGGAGAAAATGCCCGTGTTTTTGGCTCTAGATTGCGTTTAGAAAATCTAAAAGAAATGCTTTATCCAGAATTAACTTTTAAATACAAATCTTTGTACAGCGTCGATCAAAATCTAAAATAGAAATTTCCAAATTGTAAAAAAAAATATATATATATATATATATATATATATATAGTGATTGCATATAAATGTTTCGACGTCTGACAAGGTAAAATTAATTTTTCTTTTGTTCGTATTAGTATTTTCTTTTCTACATATAAAGAAAAAAATTGACAAATGTTCTCTATATCCAAGCGCTTTCGGCTATTCTTTTAGCCATTATCGAAATCATTTTCATTTTTTTTTAATTTTTAAATGAATATATAAAATTTAGAGTTATGTCAACTATTTAGCTATGGTAATTAATTAACTAATTAGCCAAAAAAAACTGAAAAATGCTGAAAATAGAAAAGAAGGGTTAAAAAGATTTGAAAGATATGCCGTTCAATATAAAATATTTTATTTTATTTCAAAATATGTTTTTTTTGTAAGAAACCAAAAATTGTGTCAAAGATAAATTCACAGGAAGGCCATGTGAATCTTTGACAACTGATTAATGCTGGGTAAGAAAACACAAAATAACCATAATCGACGAAGATATCGTCCATTATTATGAATTGGCCACGACAGGGTCATGTGTCAATTGTAAGTATTTTGGCAAGTTAAAGTTCCAGTTGACATTCTAAACTGTCTTGAATAAGCAGTGATGTCAAAGAGTTAATTAATGAAGCAAAGCTCAGCCACACCAGCACAATCAAGACGCGGAGGTAAATTAGCAAGAAAAACGAAGAAGTAACCACCAAAAGGAATTGGTGACTAATGTGAAGAGGAGGGAGTCTATAGCTATCCTTTTATCACAGACGAAAGGATCCCCTCAGAATTTGGAATTAATTAATTTTCCAAAAAAAGGAAGTAACTAATTTTTATAGTCATACAACTAAGGGACCCTTGTTGAAATCGGGGATACATCGAGAACCCCAGGCTGCGTCTAACCCCGCACATTTTGGTCGAGTCCATATAAGTGAAAAGCCGGCAGTTTATTGCGGTTTGCAGTTGGAGAATTTCCTGATTCTTGCATCCGACTTCGCCTTTCACAAAACAGAAATTATACTAGCAACTTGGTATCGACTTCTCTTTCGCCTCCTTCGAAAAAAAGCTAGCTCCTATCAAACACACCATGTTGAGATTCTAAACTGGGTCTTATGCCAAATGTTTAAAACCACTGGCCACGCGCTCATGGACCAATTAAATGTTCAGTGCCAATTTTGGTGCGATAAATCCGAATGTACGCATTGCTGTGATATGTTCGCACACTCTTTCTGGATTCGGAAAAATGCCCGTGTTTTTGGCTCTAGATTGAAAAATCTAAAAGAAATGCTTTATCCAGAATTAACTTTTAAATACAAATCTTTGTAGTCGATCAAAATCTAAAATAGAAATTTCCAAATTGTAAAAAAAAAAATATATATATATATAAATAAATAAAAGCGCCGAGTAAATAATTGATTTCAGAAAAATGACGGTGTAGGTGAAGATTTAAAAATGAGACAAGATGGCCGAATAAGAAAAAAAATATAGAGTAAGATTTGTTGAAAAATCTTGAAATTGCATTCAAAGTCACTGGAGAATCACTTGCCTTACTGTTTATTACTGTTTATTATCTTTATTTATTTTACGTCTGTCTCGGCAGCTTTCAGAAAGCATTAACTCGTAATTGGTGACGGTAAATGATTTTTATGCATTTCCACTCGTCACAAAACATTAATAGGCTTTATATAAATATATCAGGATTCATTACTTTTGCTTGTTTCCTTTTTAAAACATCGCATTGCAACGTTGGCTTTATTTACTGATTGTGCCGAGAAATAATCACTTGAAATTGACAACGAAATAAGAAAAGGTGGGAATGACTCTGGTCTCTTGCCAGGATCGGGGAGGGGCGAACAATGAACAACTGAAGCGAATAAATGTCGAAGCTCTCATAGAAATCAGTTGTAAAAGAAATCCAATTTGTAGAATTAAGTCTTATTTGCACAGAAATTTATGATTTTTACCTAATGGAACAATCAAAATCGAAGAAAGACGTGTTGAATCTCTTCTACATCTATCTATCTATCTATCTATCTATCTATCCAGTCTGTTCATATCTACATATCTTGTCAGTCTGTTTATATCTACCTACCTATGTATATATCTTGTCAGTCTGTTCATATCTATCTATCTATCTATCTATCTATCTTATCAGTCAGTTCATGTGGAGAAACGCATTTCTTTTGCATTGAGTATCTTTCTAGCATTTACTTCCATATAGAAAGACTGATATTACATGACTGTTCATAGACCTTCTCTTTGTTTCTAAGGAAATTTTCTTATTTTTATACTTTTTCTCAGCTTTCGGAAAGTATCTTTCGCTATTCAAATCCACCAACTCGCTGATATCGTTTTCATTTTTCCAATGATGGCAAGATTTCCCCGTCACCATAGAAGTTAAAATCAGAACATCTTCAGGAACATAATATTTCCCAAAGCCAAAAGTGGGTGAAAAATAGATTGCTATCCGCATCAAGGCGTCTTTTTATCATGGTCTTAGAATAATTCGTAAGGTTTAAATCTGGCGAACACACAGACTGCTTCATAAATCGGAAATGTTCTAATGTCCTGACAGAATGGGATTTGCGCTCAATATCACACCAGACTATCAAGGGAGTCAGCTACAGGGTTGACTTGAATTTTAATCCACCGAATGTACAATCCCGTAACCTTATAGCTGCATCTAGTTTTGAAAGAATGGAAACAATCTGCATGACAGAGATAGACATATAAGCTACTACACAGGGGGATGAGTTGGGCATTCTTTTGTATATCACAGACAAGAATGAAAGGTCCCCGTGAAAGTTATCCGTAGCCGCAAACACATACACACCAGCCGAGAGAAATTGGTGAAATGTTGGTGTGAAATAAATTGTAATTTGTAATAGCAGCGTTGCAATTTCATTTTTTTTAACTAATTTTAATCCCATGCAAGGCCCAAGAGCCACTCAAGGCGGAGGGTTACTGAAGATGTGTGAGGGGTAAGAATTAGAGGTAGAGTTTATGAGAATATGTGGGAAAGATAACGGCTAACCCTAGACTCGTAGAGGTTGTTTGTTGTACTGGAGAAAAAGCGTCCATTTTGAAGTCAATTCCACAACCGTCCTGGGTATGACGATAAATTACATGCGCGTCCTGGGTATGATGATAAATTACATCCGCGTCCTGGGTATGATAAGGAGGTCTTGAGGAGCGTGGAGCCACGTCTTAATTGCTGGTGTTCCCAGGTCCACCCTGACGCGGGGTAGTAGCACCTGTTAGGATCCCAGCTATGGGCAAATAGTTAACACCCACACTTGTGTAAAAATAGGTTTTAAAACCAGAATTACTTTGTAATAAAAAAAATTACCAACAATAATTTTTGAAGGAAAAATTATTATCAGCAATACTTAAAAAAAAAATACTAGCAATACAAAAAGCTATACATTCTTTGGAAAAAATATGAACAGTTGTAGATTTCCTTCCCAGAAATAAATTTTTAAAGAAAAACATTTCCAGCAATAAAAATTTTGTCGGCATTAAATAACCCATTGAGATTGATATGCCGTAAAACAAAATAAACCAAACCAATCAATTCCACAAATTAGCAGTTCGTACAAAAACTTACTTCTTACTAATGAAATGGAATGGGTTTGGTTCACCGCACTGTACGCAATATGACGGGTCTTAGCTGGTAGGGTTAGGGTTGGTGGTGCTAACGAATGTAGCTCGTCTGAACATTTTCCATGGAAATAGCGATAGAATAGCAAGAGGCTTGTAACGTTTTCCCTGTGGAATTGTAGAATGGAAAATAATTCATCACCCACAAGTCCGCGTAGATTGGAAACTATAAACTGGGCAGAACCTGTTAGATATGTGGGCAGAACCTGTTTGATATGTCAGCAGTACACGGATGTCGGACGGATCTGGCTCTTGTAAAGTTAGAGCATAGCAGAAGGAGTCAGGTACTTACTGGAGCGATATAGGAAACCGGCCATTTTCCAACATCTTTAGCGATGAATTGTATGTACGAGTTCCATTTGAGGTCTGGATTGAGCTTAAGTTCCAATAGGAGTTCAAGGTAAAGGGCTTTGTGAGAAAACGCGTTCATTGCAATAGACGAACATTTGAGGTCTGCCCGGTGATGAGGAAACGTCATTAGTTTGTTTTTTGCAAAATTAAAAGTGACTGGTCCGTTTTTACCCCCTTGAGTTGTTAGTGCTCGATCAAAATGATCAGCTGAAAGGGTCTGGTCATTTAAGTCTTTGTAGGTGACCATATACCGATGTATCATTAATATAAAATAGATAGATAGATAGATAGAGAGAGAGAGAGAGAGAGAGAGAGAGAGAGAGATAGTTGGATGAATAAACAAACTTTGTTTAGTGATTAGCTACTTTAATAATTACATGTGTAAGGTTTCTTATGGACATTTTATAGTACATGGAATAATAGTAGTGAAAAAAGTCCATGAACAAAATAAGTGACTAATTGATTTGTACTGCAAACTAAAATTTAATAAAACAAAATTAACAAAAGTAATGTTTAAATCAAGACTTTCTTTTGTTAGACGTAAATGGTAAACGCCGCAAAATCATTAATATGCTATAGTCGTAACATTGCTGGTGTGTTTTATTGAAAAGCAGTTACAGCCATTGTAGCTTCAGCATGGAAAGTTCATGTCATTCGATAGAGGGAAAACCCGGAAAGAGAGAAGTTACTTCAGGGTTGACATGTTTTTATATTCGAATGTTGCTGCTGATATAAGGCTTATTTCGAGTTCTCTCCTAGTATATTTAAGGTCACCCTAAGAGGACTGGTCATTAAGAATTTCATGTTGTCTCGACTTTGATATTTTTAATGAAATTACTCTCGATCAGATTAATAATCAAGCAGAGTTAACTCTGATGAAAACGTTCGAATACAC
Organism: Acanthosepion pharaonis; assembly: GCA_903632075.3. NCBI lineage: Eukaryota > Metazoa > Mollusca > Cephalopoda > Sepiida > Sepiidae > Acanthosepion > Acanthosepion pharaonis. The sequence continues at coordinate 902,609 of CAHIKZ030000986.1, read as the reverse complement.
TGATGATTGTATAATGATACAAATATTCAAAGAAGCAATTATCAGATAAAGTATTCCAGCAGTTTTTACACATACGTAAAATAACAATATGAAATTATTTAAGAAATGTTCATTGTTGGGTTGAGTCAGGTAACAAGTGTCTATGACATTTTGTTCCCTTGGTATTTCTTTTGCAAATATATGTAATACATCATCTAAACAAATTCTTTGTACTTACATTATTTACATTATTCGGACTCTTATCCTCATCTCCATTGCCATATTCACAACGTTTCGGCCATTGTACACTCTAGCCTTCTTCAGGTCATTGGAATTTCGAACCGAACCTTTTATTTCGTCAACGGGTGTAGATTGTTCTAATTCCACGTGCCATGCTTCTTCATGGTGTCTCAGTTATTTCTCTTTAACTCAAATCTCCAATTCTTTGGTTCCCCACGGCTGTTGGTTAGATCCATTGACTAGACCCAAAGAGTTGTAAGTTCAATGCCAGGCCTCTTCAATATCGAAATATTTCACTTACTTGAAACAATTTTAATCATTGATCTGAGAAAACAGTTGTACATAGCTGATAGCTTAAACATTTGTGAACGGATTGGACGCCATACATGACACACATGTGAGAGTTTAGATCGGAGAAGGTTATTTAAGTACATGTCTCAAGTTCTTAATTTAATGTTTTGGTATTTTTGATAAAGCCCCGCCTAGCGCAGCCTATTCTGTGGTCAATTTACAAATACGTTTTTAACTCGCATTTTTTATTTAATATAATATTAAATACACTAAACTTGCAGAGTATTGATATCAATTGAATGGCGTTGTGAAATAGTGTTATTCTTAACTTGAGGCACGCATACATTTTTGCTCGAATTCTACCAATAAAGTCCGTCAGTCTGCTAACTTTGCCAAGAAATGTAGGACATAAATTGCTAATTTTACCAGCTTTTCAAAGAAAGGTTGAGAGTTGGGATTCAATAAACGACAGTTTTGGAAAATGATATTTCTAACATTTCACAAAAGATGGCCACAGGAATTAGGAGGCCAGATCAAGGTGGCAGTAGGTGAAAACAAGCAGAGAAATATTACATTGTATACTTAGAACATTAAGCATTGTAAAAAAAGAACAAAAAAAACGCCATTTTAAGAAATAGAGAAAATGTTTGATATTCTCTCTCTCTCTCTCTCTCTCCCTCTCTCTGTATATATATATATATATATATATATATATATATATATATATATATATGTGTGTGTGTGTGTGTGTGTGTGTGTGTGTGTGTGTGTGTGTGTGTGTGCAAATATATAGAAAAATAGGAAAGAATACGTTAGGTAAATAATCCTAAGTTCTTTAGTATTTTGTTTTTATTTTTTAAAAAAACAGTGCTCAATACAAAAGTAGAGCCTAAATTATAATTATTTTTTTTTTTTTAAATATGATTCCTTCGCTACATAGGAGTTCTCATGTTTCAAAAACAAGAGACAAAACCTCTTTTTTCATCCTCAAGGAAATTTTTTGTAATAACTAATCTTGAAGTTTACGCATCTTTATAAGCAAAATTAGTTACTATGGAAACGGCTGAAGCGACCAGTCCAATAGGGAGAGTAAGGGTTAACAATTTGTATCAATATATCTATCACCCTCAGAAAGAGGAGAAGCCAAGGCAAAGCCAGGGTGTCCATTTCAAAGCGAATGATGACATTCCTATACGCACATTGTCTAGTCCTTCTTAGCGACAGAGAGTTATTGGCACCGATGTACGGCGTTAAGTGTCTGAAGATTCTTTTTCTAAAAGGGCTGTTTGTACATAAACGCATCGCACCGTTTTATGTATGATGGACACTTCCGTCTAACTATAATTTTTACAAGACGAGAGTCCATCATACATAAAATTGGGATTGAATTTTCAATTACATTATATTATATATATATATATATATATATATATATATATATATATATATATATATATATATAAACGAATAGATGTCAACCTAACAAGCAATAAGATAAAAGTTTTAGTGGAATAAAAAAGATTACTAAATATAAAATGGATTACTCTTTCAATGTTCTGTCTATGAATTTTTCCAATCGACTGTTTCATAGAAAATACCCAAAACTCGATCGAATTTCAAATTAATTTCTTCGTAGATTGTTTTAACATTTAGATATTTATCAAACCTTAACCTCCCAAATATGCACGTTAAAGTAACGCGAATTAACAGCGTCTAAGAATTTGAATGAAACCTGTCGTGTAATTGATTGGGGTTGTTGTAACTTCTTCCTTTAATGTCGTTCTTATCATTCACCACTTAGCCACCTATATCTAGAGACGAGACGCGTTAAATTTGAGCAACATCTAGCCGACACACTGGGGTTAAAATAGGAAACTGAAATGATACATATGACACACTCATATCCTCTCTACCACCCCACTTCCTCACTTCGTTAACTTTGCGTATACTTGATGAGGTCCGTAAAAAACGTATGAATTTCTTTTTCATTTTTCATTTCAGCTTTTGGAAGTAAAGTTCTGATGATCCAGAACCCTGTTAAAGGGTTCTGGTGAAATAATCCATATTATATGGAATCTTAACGTGGTCTGTCTTATTCAAACATATCTGCTCTGAATTTTACATTGAGCTCTGATATCATCCTCCTCAGGTCTACCCATACGGATTACCTAAGTTTGTATAAACTATATATATATATATATATATATATATATACGAGGTATGTTAAAAAGTATATGACTTTATTTTTCCCAGCCAAAACTAATGGCCCGTTTGTAAAGTACTTTCGTTCGGAGGTGACACAAACCTTTCTGCGTATGCGTGAAAATTTTGGGGCCGTTAGGCTACGTCAGTTCCCGGCTTTTATGTCTAGAATACAGACGTGTAATACGCACTCGTCGGATTTTCTTTTTTACGCAAACTGATCGCATGTGCAAAAAGTGTGGCGTAAGTTCCTAGTTTAAATCATTAGTTTTTTGCCTGGAAAATAAGGAGCAGATATTATTTAACGCACCTTGATGTAAGCACCAAGTGGCGACTGTCTGTATCATGCTTAAATACAATCTTCAGAAGACTGCTAGCCGATGCTAACATAATTCCACATATGCTCTCTCCAGGATATTGAGCACTTTTTCTCATACCATGAAAAAATATATTTATCATATTAAATATGGATTAAATCTGATAAAATATTTAAATATCTCGGTGTCAGTGCGCGTGTCAGCGCGCGTGCACAGGCAAGCAAATAAATAATCATCAAATTTATTTATGAGGTGTAAACATAACAGCGTCCCATGTGGTTAGACAGAGCAAAGATATATATTAAAGAATATGCATATACATATACCTACGTTTTGGTGTACGACTTAAGTTTCGCTAGTTTTCCAGCACATCGGGCACAAAGTAATTTTACCTTTTTATAAAAAATACACAGATGTCACATTGGAGGAACGCTGCTTGATAGGCCAAAAATGAAATAGTTTAAATGCAGATAGGGTTCATATATATATATATATATATATATATATAAACAAATGTTTGGAGGTACAAAATTTATAAATAGTTTTAAAATAGAAACCATTGATTTAATATTAAAAGTCTCTAGAGACTTTAATATTAAAATCAATGGCTTCCTAGTTTTTAAAAATATATATATATATATATATATATATATATATATATATATCTTATCTGTTTTTTTATTATTCATTTTGATTTCAATTTTTTTTACCATTGCGTTTTCTATTCATGCAAATACATGTATTTTCTTTCTGTCAACACCTGTTAAATGTTATTTAGTTTCACCATGTTTTATTTGTTTAAAAATGGCTAAAATTCTAATGTTTAGCTATCTGAATAAAAATAAATGTTTTCTTTCATGTTTACGTGCGTTGATACCAGTTCTTTTTTCCTTTCTTCATCGCCCCCTACACCCACTCTTTTCTCTCATTTTCACTCTCCATAAACCCCTGTGTGATAATGGCACTTCTGACTTGCTTGGGGTGAAATTCTTTTAAAAAACAAAAAATTGAATATAAAATAATTAGGGTAAATTAAGCATCTAATAAAATAATTAGGTACTGAAAAACCCCAGCGATCTAACACTTCGGTGCGAGCACCGATCCCTCCCTCTGGTGCAATGGGTACTGTAAGTGAATGTAATGGAAATCGAACTCGGCTCCGATTCCTCAATCTAAGCCGCTATCCATTAACCGTGCCTTCACACCTGTCTATTCATCCTCTATATATATGAATAATATATATATATAAGGGAATATATATATATATATATATATATATATATATATATATATATATATATATATATATATATATATATATATATATATATATATATATATATATATATATATATATATATATATATATATATATATATATATGATGTTTTATATACATCTAAGTCTAAATTAGGTAGTACCATTTTCTGTTTATTTGTCAGGACATATAAAATAGCAGGAACGGTATATTTATTAGGACATTACCGTTCAAATTCTCTAACTCGTAGAATAAAACCTGGAATCCTTTTGCCGATTTTTGACACTGGCAATGCAAGATCAGAGCAATACAATCTTTCTGTTGCAATGTGGATTTCTGGCCAAGCAGGTTTAGTTCAGCCAATGCTATTTGATACCCATGTTTGACTTTACAAGAACGATGAAAAGCCACGTGACAAGGACAAACGATCATTTGTCTGAAATGTTTAATAGCAATGCATTTGCTGCTATGGAAGCTTTTCAGAGCACAAGTTTGGCTTCAACGTTTCTCATTTTGAAAATGTCACTTCAACGGAAATCATTCTTTTAATGTCCCACTGGGGATATTTATGAGTCTGATTGTTGCCGAATCAGGACGCCATTTGTTCTTGCAAATCTCAAGAAAAACGCGTGTTTGTCTTTAAGGCTATAAATAATACAGCCTATCAGATACCAAAAGCAACGGAAGTAATCGACCCACGGACCCATTAATGTCCACAGAGGTCAAAAGTGCGCACTGAATTATAGTGACCTACATGGACAGTACAATAACATGTATACTAAGTGATGCTGAAAAGTTATCGGCCTGGAGACGACCTCGTAAAATCTGAGCAAATAACTCAATATCAAATCTACATATATATATTTTAAAAATACCTGCCTTGTCGGACCGAGATATTTTCAGTACTCCAATATTGGAGCAATTTTAATCCAATCAGAAGAAGACAGGTGAAATTTGTGGGCACCTAAGGCTTGGAAAGTTTGGCACTAACATGAAGGATAGAGAGACAGGTGGCGGGTTTATCTACTTGCTGTGCTAGTGTTAAGGAATGACGGAGCAGGTTTCTTACGGAGGGACAAACGTTGATAAGTCTACAAAAGGTTGTAGAGAAGCATGATCGTCCATGTCCGGAAGAGACACGACGCGTACAAGAAGAATAAACACTGTCACATTTTTGTGACGGTCCTCAATCATGGCTTATAATTTGAAAAATATAATTAATTTTTATGAACCTATTAACAGGCTTTGCCCTATCGCTGTCTCTTTGCAAAGTAAGATATAATCACTACTTGAAATCAGTGAAACAAAATTTTAAATAAATATTTCATTCATAAATTGGTTGTAAACAGGAAAGAAAACATTTATTTTTATTCAGATAGCTAAACATTAGAATTTTAGCCATTTTAAACAAACTGAAACTAAATAACATTTAACAGGTGTTGACAGAAAGAAAATACATGTATTTGCATGAATAGAAAACGCAATGGTAAAAAAAATTGAAATCAAAATGATTAATAAAAAACACATGTAAAAAAAAATTCGTTTGAAGTCCAGTGGAAATAAATATCAAGAAAAAAAAAAAATATTTGACATTTAACTGGTAATTGTGATTCATCTCTAATTAGAATTAAAAGAAGAGGATAATTATTTATACCAACTTGTTGAAGGCCAAGTAAAATGCAAATTTCGAACACTTTTCTGCACTATATAAGACAATATCCATGAAGAGAACTATTTTTGATAGGGAAATCAAAACAATCTTTGAATAAAAAAACAGTAATGAAGGACAGTTAATTAATGAAATATACTTTTTTAAAATCAATATGAAATCTAGTTAAACCTGAAAAGTGATAGTACCTGGAAGTCGATAAAATATAATATAGATATCAACAGTGTAAGTTGCTGTAAAGTAGGGGTTGGATTTTATTTTCCAACCTCAGAATTCGTGGGAGAATTGAGATCCGATTTTGCATTTTTTCATATAGGTAATTAGTCAGTCTCGTGATTGCGTCCCATTTGGTTAAAATTCAGTTCTTTGTGGGTGGTATTTTCCAAAGAGCAGGCCTGGGTGATGGTATATGCAGGCCGTGCGCTGCCCAGACTACATGGCCCCCTCCTCGATGGTAAGGACTACAAGATGTGGCACCATTTACCAAGGCAGAAAAAGAAAAGAAAGAAAAGAAAGGAAAGGAGAGGCGAAGACCCAAAACGAAGACCCACGGCTAAGAGACAATGGATAAGGGATATTTTGATAAGTAACAAATGGCGAAAGAGTGTCATTAGAATGGCAGGGAAATTCTGAGTGGATAAAGGAATCGGGTGTGTTCTGGCGTCGGGCTGTGTTATCTGGGATACATAAACAAACCGCTGGTGCGGGAAAGCATCTGATTAAGCAAACCCCAGACGACTAGCCAAAGAAAAGTCCAATTGAAAACGTTAATTTTGATAATTGACAAAACACAGGTGAAACTACAGGGCTTTGGATAGATATGAAAAATTAATTGTGTCAAAAGCCGCACACGATGTGTCCACTGACCGATTTCTTTCGACGGAATATCTTTAGCCTGCGATAATAAAACTATGTTATCAGAAATGTGTACCGAAAAAATGAATGGGAACTTAGAAATTTTTCTTTTCGAGTCGACGTCTGGCCGTGTTAAAAAGACACCCATTCTGATAATTAGCGATAAGATGACTGACGAAGCCCAGGTGAAGGACAAGAGTTATGACCACCGTCGTTCGTATTGTTCTGTTTGCGGCTAGAGAAAATGATAACTGCGATTAAAAGGAAGAAAAGGAAAAGAAAAAGATAATTTTTTTTTTAGTTAAGCAAGATTTTTTTTTCCTGAAACAAAGCCGCGGAATCGTACACGCCCGACTAAGACATCATTGGTCGAGTGGTGATCACGTGACGCACGAAGAAGGCTGTCGCCGCCCATCTAAAGGATGGGTATGAGAGGTTGCTACGAAGAAGTGGGAGGGCAGTTCACGCCGCTCTGAAGTATGGTGAGAAGGTGGGGGAGAGAAGGCTCCCAAAATGGAAAAAAAATGGAAAATTCCTAACCAGAAATAAAAAAAGGTGGATATGTATTTAGAATTATCAAGGAACCCCCGGCGCCGACAAACCCACCCCGGTTTTGGTCGGCGTCCATATAAGCGAAGTCGCAGCGAGCAGAAATCAGTTGCAGTTTGAGTTGCAGTTAAGTTGAGTTCGAGTTAAGTTCCAGTTCGGTTCGAGAGAATTCCCGCCTCGCAGATAGCTGACCAAGATTCGCGCAAATTCCGGACTCCTCTTCAATCCAAGAACAATTAATTTGAAGAGCGACTTAGATCCAGACTACCAAAATAATTTTTTTTCGACTTTCGTCCGAAGACACACCGAAAAACCAATTGCTTAAAGAGCAAACAACTTGAAGCGTTAAAACTCGCCTAACGAAAAACAACGTGTCACAATCCATAGAACGGGTCGGGAAATAGACGCAGTCCTATGTATCCAACAACTAGACATAAAGTTTGTTATCCTTTTTTTTGATACCTTGAATTTTTGAGTTATCATTTTATTTTATTTTATGCATATTTGTGTGGTGTCACCCCCGTTGAACCCGATTTGCATTACGGCCCCAACTACTGATTGATGTCGTCTGCCCAAGATCAATTCACAACGTTGGTGGGCAGACTGGAGATTAATGCAGTTACTTTGGTAACCAGGCGTTGGAAGCGAGTTGGGAACGACGAGGCTGATATCGAATCTAACCAGATTCCCATCCGAATCACCAAAAGGTTAGAACGTCACATTTGGGTGCCGCGACCGATACCAAGCCAGTTGGTCGTCACAGGACGAGACAACACGACTGACGCGACAGGCGGACGTCACGTTTGGAGCGGCGACACCCGAACGGAGCAGCGAGGAGCGAGCGAAGGCTTTGTTTAGGGACGTCGCAGCTGACGCCGCGACCAAGGACGTCACAGCTGGCGCTGCGACAAGGACGTCACAAAGACATTAAGTTTGATAATTGATACCAAATTTTTTTTAAAGCTAAAATAATAGCGGGCATTTTTAGAAACGTATATTTATATCTGATATTTAGTTAAATTAATATCGTATTTTAGAAGGGTCGTTGATGGCTTTTGCCGTACAATGTGAGCTCATTAAACGATGTAAACTAAGTCTGCAGCTAGGAAAATTGGTTCACTGTGTCATGCTAGACAGGTCATTTAACTAGAATCTATCTTATATATTTATGAGTCATCTTTGAAAATATTTTCTAGAATTCGCTGCCTCAGTGGATATATTCCATAGGCATTGACTACTTTTGCCTTTGTTTCTAACGATATTTTTCTATTTCATAACATTGTGATTATTTTTCTTATTGAATTCATCTTTCACATTTATTTTTTTTCGAATTTGGTGTCAAACTTTCAATCTACACATCCCAGATAATTGGATTTCTCTACCTGACAAGGAACAAATTAATGCGAGCTCCAACGGTCAATCAGATAAATGGGCCGCATTAATCAAGATAGTAATCCGAATTCTAAATGCTAAATAGAATTTAGAGCGTAAATATAACATGTTCAATGTATACTAAAATCGTAAATATAACAAGTAGAAGAATACTAAAATAAAATATACTATATTTAGGATTATAATGATAAGAGAGAGAGAGAGAGAGAGAAGGAGAGAGGGAGGGAGAGAGACAGAGAGAGTACGGCAAAAGCATTTATTCAAACTTTACACCGAGGCTATACTAAAGGAGCTGGTGACCTAACCAGGATTTATTATTGCTGGGCGCCATCTTTACTAATATAAGATACACAAATGATACTGTGTTGATGACAAAAACAGGAAGAAAAGTAAACGCCCTTCTAGAGGGGGGTAATAAAGGAAAGCCAGTAAAAAGAATATTATAAGAAAACAGAATTCATGGTAGCCGGCAAGAGAAAAAGTCCAAGATGCGAATTGTGAATTGCAGAATGAAACCAGTAAAGAAGTTTAGATATCTGGGAAGAGGAAGAAAAATCTGATATCTTTTATTGTTTTATTCTACGACACGTGTTCAGTAGTCAACTTATCGAGTTTCAAGTTTCTCAAATTAGCAGAATTTGTTAGCTCCTCTTAATCTGTGAAAATATTGCATAAATTATTCATCATGTTTCTGTTTAATACGCAGGAATTTGGTTCTTTCCGCTGTGACAACCTCCTTTAAAGGTCGTAAAACTTCTTTTTATAATTTCTAAAATTTTGACAAAAGTCAAATTCTCCGATTGTTTTCATTGTAGCTTAACAACCTGTCGAAGCTAGAAAAAGTCAGTTATTTCATTTTCTTCCCCTCTTTCCTGGTTGTCTTTTAATGTTTTAGCCCTAAGCCGGGGTTGCAAAACATCTGATCCAAGTCTCGACAAATTCGCTCCTGTAACACTTCTGTCTCTTTGTGTCATGCTTATTAGAGTAGACCTCACACTGCGATCTATTGAGACTAAGCCATCGACCGACTCGATTAGTGTTCCTCGTGGGACGAACAATGCCGACACAGGAAATGTGGTGAACACGTGTCAGTCTGTGAACACCTACGTCCCGTCGTAGGACTTGGCTGGTGCGCCGTATCGTTTGATTTTCATCCATCTTCAACTTCCTTTTCCTTTCATTTCTTTTCACTGCTACTGGCAGTCAGTGTCTGTCCAGCGGAAATGGTTTGCGTATAGGGAAGTCACGATTCGGCAGAATCCGACTTTCTAGTCAGAAAGCTTGGATGTTGACTGACAAGGAAGCAGAAGTTGTTACACGAAATGTGCACGCTACTAAGACAGGAGGGGCCCAATAAGACAAGAATTAACAAGGTTCTTGCCGGTCGGCCGGTCGCGGACTGGGGACGACGTGCAGCCAGTCGTCCGTCACTCCCACATGGTCGGCCGCGTGTCAGAGCGAAGATGGACAAAGTTCATGGTAATCAGCCAACCAGCATCAGTGCGACGTGATGGGGACGCCTCAGCAGCAGGCACCGCCGCCGGTGGCCGGGCACCTACCGCTCGCTTAATGGTTCATCCAAGCAATTCTCTGTCACTGTGACAGAAATTCGAATGTGCATTACAATGGTAAAAGAAGATTTCCCAAAACTAATCAACATAATAAGAAACAGGAAAAATTCTTTAGGAACAAAGAAATAGTACTGAACTGTTATGTTATATCGATACTCCTATATTGCTGTGAATGCTGGACAATTTCCTCACGGAAACGATTGAGGCAACAGAAATTTCGTTCTACTGATGGCTACTGAGAATACCATAGACGAAGCGTGTAAACACCGGAGACTTTTTAAGGAAAGCGGCAACAAAAAGACAAAGAAATTTCAGTTTTGCAGATTTCATAGAAACTTATGGAGAAGGATTTTGAATATATTATTTCGTAGCCCACACGCGCATACACACCCATGTGCACTTGTGTACACAAACCTCCGTCTTTCTCTTTCAGTCACTCTCTCTCAGATTCACTCTCGCACATACACAGACAAACACATACGCACACATGCATACGTACACATGTTTATGCACTATACAAATAAATTAAACTTTATTTTTAAATTTATTGGCAATATGCAATCGCGTGTCTGTATAAATATATATACAAATATACACACGTATATTTGCACAGAGAAAAATATATTGATACATAGAAAAAGTATACAGACACATATATAATTACATATGTATTTAGCAAGAAAAAAACTGCTTTTAGACAAAAGTATTTCGAATTATATACAAAAATGCCCTAACATAGAAACAAAAAAAAAAATGTTTACAGCATAAATAAACATTTTCTTTAATGAAAATAAATTAATGTTTTGGGAGAGTAATTAACTAACGCCTAACTAAGGCAAAATAACTTCTTATACGAGGCATAGTATTTCTAATAATAAATGCAATTTTTAAGTTTACTGACGAATGGATGTAATTTCCGTGAAACAGAATTCTCTTTATTACCGCGCGCACACACGATCGCACACACATGTTTCATAATCTCTTAGCATCGGCCATTTTGATTAGTTGAACCGATTATAAACATAATAAGTTTTGCTACTTTAATTCTCTATACTTCCCGATATATATATATATTTTTATTTTTCTCTTCTTCCTTTTCTCTGGAAAACAGGTTATATCGTAAGTTTTTCTTTCTTACTCTTTTTCTTTTCTTTCTTTTTTTTCGCGGGAAATGAGGTTGAATGTGATTAAAATCCTAATAATTGTAATAATCAGTCATTTATTAACGTCTGATGAGATGCGTTGAGACACAACGAAACATGAGTCCATTTGTATAGCGTTTTTTCTACCTGTTGAATGTAATATCCTACAATAAAGTATATATATATATAATTATGATAATGATATTATTTGGTAATCTGTATGGATAATTCCAAAGCGGATATAGATCCAGAGAGATGTAATAACAGAGCAAATAATAATTATCACAGCGGTGACTTTAAAAGTCCATGGTAGAATTTTATTTCATTAAAATCGATACATCAGTTTTAACTCATCAGACCAAACATTTTCACAAAAATGGATTTAAAATTTTACCAGGCAAAAAGCATTTATCAAAGCATAAATATGCTTAAATATGTAGATTCAAAATTGGGGAGAAGGGAGAAAGGAATAAAAAGAAAGAAGTGAAAAAAGGGATATATATTCAGAACGGGGGGGAGAAAATAGGGGGGATAAAATGGAAGCAGTAGGAGAGGGATATATAACGAAATCAGGGAAGAGAAATGGAGAAAGAAAAGAGAGACTGAAAATTTATATATATATATATATATATATATATATATATATATATATATATATATATATATATGTATGTATGTATGTATTCAGGAAGCAATCCTTCTTCCATACACATTTCATTGAAAACGACAGACAAGGTGCTATTATTTAGTTTTTTTATACAATTTCTCATGCGATCTAATAATTTTTTCTCCTTTTCGGCCGATAAATTATATAAAAACTGCCCGAATGTTCTTTTTATCCGAGCGCTTTAGGCTAAACATTTAGCCATTTTCAAGGATTATATCTTAACTCCTAAAATAAGAAATAGTTTACTGTATGTATGTTTTATAAAAATGTTTTAAGTTTTTCAAAATACGGTCACGATATTGTGTCCATGTTCAATGTTAATATTATTAAATGTTGGTTTGTTTGAGTTAATAAGGCTTCCATTATTTTTATCCTTTTTTTTGGCATGTGTGGCTTGTATAATTATTTACGAATTTTGATTGATCAGGAATACAATTCCTTAATGGGCATATAATTCGTAAATAATATTTGCCCTATTTAATTTTGTTCTAGGAGGCGAATTATTATTTTTAAATATGAGGTTAGAGGTTCTAAATTTTTTGTAATAAATAATTAATATAATTTTTTTGCTATTGTCAACTGGTGTTATGCATTTTTCATAATGTACTTAATCCTGTTTATAATTTTCGTCCATCTGATTTATATATATATATATATATATATATATATATATATATATATAGATAGATAGATAGATAGATAGATAGATAGATAGATAGATATGAAGTTGTGCTGAAACGTTCTCAGTCTGTTCAAAAAATGCTTCTTCAGTTTTAGGCCGGTAGGCACCGGAGTGAGAAAATTTCAGCACCTCTACTTTACATGTGAAGTTAGATCAATGAGACTCTAGGTTAAAGCAATTATAATTTGAATTTTGATCTAAATTTTACACTGTATATTCAATAATAAATCGAATGTCACATCTGGATACTTGGTGACAGCCTCAATAATTTATTCTCCATTTTAATCATTTCATTCCAAGCAAGTTTACTGAGAATGACATAAACTGAGAAAACGTTATTGAGAAGAAAGTTCAATAAAACGGACAGCATTCAGAAAGAAAAAGATGAAGATTGACGTTAAATGTTTAAAGATCGTAGTTGACAGGAAAAGTTCCACATGCAAGAAGTGCGAGAGAAAAAATCTATTAGCACAGATAATATGGATACATCCAGTAATTTCAACAGGAAAATGGAGAGATCTATCCGTCAATGTAGGACTGCGCTTAAATTCATGAAGTCGAAATATGCTCATGCCAATAATTATAATGAAAACATTCATAAAAAATGCACAGGGAAGCGGTGAGATACTGAGTGGTCAAGTAGCACTTCAGGACGGATAGCATTTAACCCTTTGAGCCCTGACCATTGCTTTACCGATGGTAGAGAATAATGACATAATACCCAGCCACCGGTTGAACAGTGGTAGAGAAAAATGACATAATATCCAGCCACCGGTTGAACAGTGGTAGAGAAAAATGACGTAATGCCCAGCCACCGGTTGAACAGTGGTAGAGAAAAATGACGTAATGCCCAGCCATTGGTTGAACGGTTGGCAAACACTTGTAACTATTTTTATATCTACCGTGAAACATTACATACGAATTATTTGCGAATTTTGACTCAGGAGCTGAGGCAGAAAGGTTAAAATTGTTCAGGAACGCAGGACTCAGAGGGTTAAGATTCTTTCTTTACCTTATCTGAAGGTATTCCTAACTGAGCGCTACATACAACGTTATACTCTGTACATATTTGACTATGATTCGTTTATAAGACTGAGTGGGTTGATAGGGCTTTGTATATGTGTACCCTAGCGTTACTTTTTGGCGTGTTTCATTGTCAGACAAGAAGAAGAAGAAGAAGAAGAAGAAGAAGAAGAAGAAGAAAAGAAGAAGAACAAGAAGAAAAAGAAGAAGAAGAAGATGAAATAAAGAAAAAGACGAAGAAGAAGTCGAAGAAGAATAGTTGGCAGCCTCGGATATGCTCATTGAAGGGATTCCTGGTAGCCCAAGCCTTAAAGAAATACAAAAAATATATACTCACAAGTACAGCCAACGCCTTGCAAAGAGCTAAATCTATGTAAAATATATGTTATCTTAGGTTTATCTTCCTCAAAAAATGATAAAAAAAAAATGCTATGATGCCATTTTCTGGTGAGTCCCGAAAAGAAATGAGTATACACTAGAAATCAAAGAAAAGAATATAATAATAAACCCTGAATACTCATTATGTTTGGAAGAACATGTACCGTCAAGTGGATTCGTTCGAACAAGTGCAGGCTTTGCTGCAAGGAGGTGACACATGGCACACACATCATTAACGTTTGTAGAACTCTTACATAGAAAGACTACAAACAGCACCACGATAAAGTGGTCTCTCATTTGCATTGGAACCTATGTGTGAAGTCTGAATTTGAAGTGCATGAGAAATGATACCATCACAAGCCAAAGAATGTGATTGAAAATGACCAAGTCAAGACCTTGTGTGATTTTAACATCCATGTCCTTGAGGCCACAAAATAAGATGTCAGAGTTGTTTAAAAAAAAAGTAAAAAGAAAAGAAAATGCTTCATTATTGATGTTGCTCTTCCTGGTGAACATAAAACCAAGGTCAAAGAAAATAATAAACTTAATTCATATATCGATTCCCGGATTAAGTTTACCATATGTCATGTTTATGCAAACATTGTCCCAGCTATCATTGGAGTGTTGGTGTCTATATTAACGAACAACATTAAGAAAAAAGGAAATAATGCATTGTATCCCACCAGTACAGAAGTTTGCTTTACTGCAAGTTCTGTCTGAGATCGTACGACTTGATGGAGGGCAACCATAATGAAAGGTTTCCGTTTGAAAACGAAAAATCGTGCGGAAGAAGAAAGTATAATAATAATAATAATAACGAAAAATCTGAGTGGTAATGAGCATATGCAAAGAAATTTTATATAAATTCTGAAAATAGGAAACTCCTTGACATCGATCGGGCCTTCCGAAGGCAGTATTGAAGCAAGTTTGACACAAAAGATGTTTCCCTCCAAGAATGTGATCTGCACTTTTCATCAAATATCAAAGAAATAAACAAGAATTACATTTACAAAAATGTTACATTTTTTTTCTGAGCAAAAGGAAAGAAAATATGTTCAGTTTTAAAAAAATACGTTTTGATAGCAAATGCTTTTCGGCCATGAAAATAAAATCAGTAACAATAGCAAGGTACACTGCACTTCCTTTTAAACAAACATCCGGGCAAATCAATGAAATGGGTTGGTTTCAGTCTCGATAGCAGCACATTACACAGTTGCTGCTCGGAAGGAGACGATACTGTAGTTCTTTTATGTTCTTTTGCCCGCAGCTGTGCACTGAAGTTTATAGTTGATTCTTCGGCAGAAGAGAAAGAAAAGCAAAATGCTATTAAAACGGAGCAAAATCAATCTTTTATTCAAATGATCTAGATTTATAGAAAGGGGTGTAGAGAAAAGCTTAGACATTGATATGAAAAGTTAATAGACTATTACTAATACCTCTCCCTCAAAATGTCACAGAATATTAAGAAAACAAATCTGAAATCATTTTATAATAAAAGCAACACATCGTCTTATAATTTGATTCATCATAGAAGCAAAAATTATTTTTTTTACAGTAAAGTCCACTCTTTCCAAGTCGAGGGAGCGACTCGAGGTAGAAGGTTACGTTAATGGTTATTTTATAAATATACGAGCGGAAGATAACGGTTCTCTAGACTTGAACAGGTTAAGATCATAGTGATCGGGGAAACATTCTCTTGGGAGACTGTTTCCCAGAGCAGCGTTTCGCGGGAAGTTGTTGTTTGAGTTGGACATTTTCTCACCGATGGAAGACAGGGGGGAATGTGAGTGGTCTGCTTCAATGTAAGTGGCATGGCAGGTCCTAGCCGTGAAGGTTAGACCTAACGGGGTCAAGAAATGTAGTTCGTTCGAACACTTTCCGTGGTAGTAGCAATAGAACAATGGTAGGTTCGTCATATTCCGCCTGCTAGGGAGAGGTTCGAGGGTGGGTAATAATTCGTCTCCCACAAAGAGCTACTTAAATTTTTAAATCCATTTTTTGGCCTGTAGTATAAGTGTAAATAACGAAATAAACAAGAGAAGTACACAAATTAAAATATACAACATAACTACAAAATTTAAACAAAATTTAAATACAAAAAATTAAAAATAAAAATAAATTAAAAATATCATCTGAAAAATATATTACCGTCTCAGAGTCCAAAGACATTTGTATATCTTTGTCATGTCTTGCTCTACCAGTTTTATATTCATTGCATTGGCAATGTCAGATGGCACTGAATTTGTTGAGACGAAGGCAGATTGTCCAAAGATGTTTACGAAACTCGGTAGTTAAAATACGGACTCCCTAAAGAGTTATTTAATATATATACAGTGTGTCCATAAAGTTCGTGTGCACTTTAAATAAAAATTCATTTTATGGACACTTTAAATATTTATAAATTTAAAAGTACATTTATGGAATTTACCCTCTGTTTCATATATATATATATATATATATATATATATATATATATATATATATATATATAAAGACATTTTTATATTTTAACGTTCTTTTTATAGATACAAGTATTTACGTATATATATAAAAAAACGTTAAACATAAAAAAAATGTCTTTAATAAATAAATTGTCGGACTTTGTCCATTTCTTAATATATATATATATATATATATGTGTGTGTGTGTGTGTGTGTGTGTGTGTGTGTGTGTGTGTGTGTGTGTGTGTGTGTGTGTGTGTGTATGTGTGTGTCTATGTGTGGGTGTCAGTGTGTGCGCCTATATATATATGTGTGCCTATATATATATGTAAACAATATTAATTGATAATTAGTAGGGATAATTACAAGGAAGAGATTAATCCAAAGAGAGCCCAATGTCAGTAACAGTGCAATATATTGATGATGATTGTTTTGCTGTGGAAAATGACATGAATATCAGACAATTCAATGTATCTATTTTAAATCTGACCTCTCCCTTCCTTTCCTTGTATTTTAACTTCTTCAGACCTTAACGAAAAATATTTCTAGGTTGCCATATCAACTCATGCTTAATTCTTCCGCCTTTCGTTTCTTTTCTTTTCCTCACTGTCTCTCTCCTCCCCCTTTTTTTCCTTCTCTCTCTTTGCCCCCACCCCCTTTTTTTAAAAACTTTATACTGAATCTCTTTTCCTCTCCCTTTTTTTCGTCTGGATAAATTGACTTCATTTATGAAAAAAAACATCGTTCTGAAGAGATGAATATTTGTATATTCATGAAATAAATTATAACTGAATGGATTTTTAGGAATCGTCTGTACTCATTAATTTTTAACATTTCTAATAAAAATAGATATTATGAATTGAAATGTACATGGCGGAGTTTTATATATATATATATATATATATATATATATATATATATATATATATATATATAAAAGATAAAAGTGGACATTGAAATCAACAATTAGAGGCGACAGGCTGTTTCATGCTAGACGCAACCGTCAGGATTGTCGTTGTTGACTTCAATGTTCACTTTTATATTTACACACGCTCTATTTCTGTTACTGTGCACTTTATCCCATAAATATAACACACCTTAAAAAGTATATATATATATATATATATATATATATATAAAACTCCGCCATGTACATTTCAATTCATAATATCTATTTTTATTAGAAATGTTAAAAATTAACTGGCGAAGTGAGCTTTTATCGTGGTATTCGACGATGATAAATAACGATATATTTAAAGGCATATTTTTGCACGACTATTTGACTATTTTACCAGTTCAGACGCCAGTGCCTTGCTGACAATGGTAGAACAGTTGGAAGCCCTAATTAACCAACACATACCAGTCAATATTCGTAAGGGAAAAGTGAAGAATTTGTGTGAATACATGTTCAGTGATACTTGAATATTTGATTAAAAAATCAGTAATATTCCGGGTCATATAGCAAAGACATATTTTAGTATTTCTACCTGAATATCTCACGATGTTTACTTCTTATTTTTAGACGTGATATCCGTGGACACGGACAGGGGAATGAAAACAATTACACACTGTAGATTAAATAAATGGTTCAGTTCGGAATACATTGTCGCTTACCCGGGTCGACATACACCTGATGAAAGGCTAGAGAGCACAACAGTTGAAACGTTGTGATAGTAACAACAAAAATGGATACAATAATCTGCATGTAAATAGTGTAAATAATAGTTTCGGTACTGCGCAGTATTCCGATTTTCAGATGAAAGTGTCGAGATCTGAAGTCCTATCTTCCATTACCTCCTGATGTAATTGATCTGGTGAAAGAGACAATAACATTTTTGATCTGGTGAGACAACTATCAACATTGATCTGGTGAGAGACAACTACTTTGATCTGCTGAGACACAACTAACATATTTGATCTGGTGACAGACAACTAGAAACATAGATTTAGTAAGAGACAACTAACATTTTTGATCTGGTGAGAGACAACTAGCAACATTGATCTGGTGAGAGACAACTTCTTTGATCTGCTGAGACACAACTAACATATTTGATCTGGTGAAAGATAACTAGCAACATCGATTTAGTTAGAGACAACTAACTACTTTCATCTGGTCAATGACAACTAACAACATTCCTCTGGTGAGAGACAACTAAAAAACCTGTTTCGTTGTCCTTTCTGTGAATTGTATTTTATTTCGATATTACCTTTTTTATAGTAATATTATCTCCTTTTAAAACTTAATTTGCAGATATTTATTTTTTCTAACTTTAGATCTATAAAGATAGTTATATTTTGTAAGAAAGATCGAACAAAGAAACAAGTTTGTGAAAAGTAATTGCTTGATTGGAACACCGCATTGGAAACAGAAAATACATTTGAACAGTGATGAAAGAATTATAAAATATCAATTGAAGACATTGGCAAAAAAAGAGAAATAAACTGTTTTTAAGAATGTCAGAAAAAGAGATTTGAGAAAATTCAAAAGCAAAGAAAAATGGATATGAAAGAAAACATTCGAAGTTTGGTATTTTAATGTAAACAGAACGAAAGGATATTCAGTATCAAGAATATTGACGAAAGATATGAAATCAACTTAATTATCATCTTTAAATAAACATCATCGGGAGAAAAGGGTAAGTTGGTGAAGAACTACATGAAAATAGAATATTTTCAATAATATCAAATTATTAATTTAGAGCTATATTGAATGAAGCTGATGGTAAGGCAAGTGATTGGGTCCTTCGAGCAATATTCAATCAATACGACTTGTAAGAGAACTGGTATGGCTTGGGAAATGTTTGCGCTATTATTTGAGGCAGTGAAAATTTTAAGGCCCTCCCGTTTTTGAGGTCGAAAGCTAGATGAATAATATAGGATTTTTGTGTCTTAAAGGTCACACCCAAGAAAGACTTTTTGCATTATGCTAAACTGACAATTGGGCAATTTGCCAGAAAACGTTTCAAAGACACTATAATTTCACGCAAATACCTCAGAGAAACGGTTGCGTAGCGAAGAAAATAAGAACCAAATCTCTTCATCGATACATCCCTGAGTATTATTGCTAACCACTACTACTAATAATAATATTACTACACACAGACATATATACATACCCCCCCACACACACATATACACATAGGTTGAAACAAAAAAAAAGACAAACAAAAAAAACATTTTTTTTGTTTCAACCTTTGGAAATAAAGTCTGATGATCCGCAGTCCTTTAAAAGGGCTGTGGTGAAATAATTTATTACATGGAACCTTAAAGTGGTCTGTTTTTATTTAAATTATTTGCTCTGGATTTACATCGAACTCTCTGGATTTTATCCTCCTTGGGTTTACCCATACGGATTACCTAACTATATATATATATATATATATATATATATATATATATATATATATATATATATATATATATATATTCTCTATACCAGTCATGGATTATATTATAGTTATAGCTTCTTTTGTAAAGTTATTTTTATAACACACACTCGTACTTGGTTTAACGTAATTCGTTAAAGTATCCTCTATCCGTAATGCTTAGCCTATTGCCGTAACGCCTGTCTAATGAGAATGAAGACTGACTCCAGTACGACTGGTATTCACCAGTATCCCCGTTGAGACGGGATGCGACACAACTCAAGTTTACTGTGGGGAACGCGAGCGTTTACACACGAGACACTGGTTAAAATTTAAAAGGATGAAACGGTCTCGGGTACAGTTCTTGTCATTTTTTCCTCAGCCAAGCCTCCATCAGAAGACAAACTCCCAACTGGGTTACCTTCTACACGAAGACAGATGTCTTGTCAGTCACAAGCCAGACTCCAAATTGTCTGTTTTTCTCAGCTGAGTCACTATTCGAAGAAAGAATCATCCCCCGCTCGAAGACGGAAGTCTTCTCAGCCTCTGCCCGAAAACTGGTGGAGCCAAAAATTTTCTCCATAACTGCAAGAAGTATTTTTTAAACCAACGCGGTTGAATTTCTCTTAACTTCTGTAGCACACGTATGAGTTTAGTAAATCTGATCTCCCACGATTATAACTCCAGTTACAATGTGGTGTTTGTTATACCGCGTTTGAGTTCAAGTTCCTCGCCAATTATTATAACTCTAATTATTATGTTTCGATTTTATCTCGCGCTTGTGTTTGAACCTCCTCGTCGTCAGCTATTATAAATTCAGTTATAATGTTCCGCTTAATCCTCATCGCTAACTATTATGACTTCCTTTGATAAGGTTATTTTTATGACATACAAACTCGTACTTGGTATAACGTAATTCGTTAAAGTATTCGCTACACGTAATGTTGTATGGTAAGTATGAAGACTGACTCTAATATGACAACCCGAAGACCTCATAACATGGAACTCTTTATAGTATTGTACGAGTTCATAGAGTGACGGGGGTGTACAACAGGTTAAGTTGTAGAATGGGTTCACTAGACTTGGTTTGCAACCAGACAAGCAAATCTCTGAACTTATTCGTTAGGAGCGGTGTTTGGGGATTTTATATCAAATCCTACAGCGTTTCTCTGTTATCGTTTCTTTATGGCTCTCCACAAGCCTCCTTCCCATATATATATATATATATATATATATATATATATATATATATATATATATATATATTTCGATAAACGTGCAATCAATTTACAAATTCATGAATTATTCACACAAAAAACAAATGCAAAGGTTAATGATTTAATTGGCGAGAAATCCATCGTCGCAAACAATTCAAATAATATACAAAAACCTCCGAATCCGTTATGAATGAAAAGATCCTTGTTTCTATAAATTTCTGCCGCATTAGTTCTTATTTTTACTACAAGCTTTCGTCTGTTCCTACAGACATCTTCAGGTATGGAATAGATGTTGTTCTTGTTTTTTCTCTTAGTAATAAGAGGACAACGAAAATATATGTATTGTTGTATCCGAAAATGCTATTGAAATGAGTTATTGTTTTGGAGCGTGCAATAGCAACGCTGAGTTTGATTTTAAATTTTTTACAGTTGTACGTTCATGTACAAATATGGTGATAAGCGAATTTTTTACTGGTAAATTTTCTGTCAAAGTGGCATGAACTATATTGTTCAATATTACTAAGAGAAAAAACAAGAACAACATCTATTCCATACCTGAAGATGTCTGTAGGAACAGACGAAAGCTTGTAGTAAAAATAAGAACTAATGCGGCAGAAATTTATAGAAATAAGGATCTTTTCATTCATAACGGATTCGGAGGTTTTTGTGTATTATTTGAATTGTTTGCGCCGATGGATTTCTCGCCAATTAAATCATTAACCTTTTGCATTTGTTTTGTGTGAATAATTCATGAATATATATATATATATATATATATATATATATATATATATATATATATATATATATATCATTGCAAGGAAAAGAAATAATTTGTTTCTTATTGGCATTGTGAAATATGAAAATAAAAAATAAGAAATGAAAACACTTACAAGACAGACCAAGCGGTTTCGTTCTCAAGCTCATCAGGGTCGAATGGGAACAGATTTATTTATTTAAATAAATATATTATTTATTTTAATAAATTTATTATTTATTTTAATAAATTTATAATTTATTGCAAAGACACATTTACTCCCACAAATACCCTACATACAATTAAAACATTAAAAATTGAAATGATTAATGGGATGAGGGAAGACCAAAATTAAAACAACGCGAATCTGGCAGCGAAAAAAAAGCGGGGTGGGGGAATGTACAATTTACAGACACTAGAGTCTAATAATGTGAAGTCAAGGAGACAGTCTTTTTGCTTACAATGAGACGGCTCCCTGGACCGAATGTACAGAGACCCCAGTGCCATCAAATGAAAATATTATAAATACAAATAATATAACACAAAGAAAAAACAAAAAAGTCCCTGAAGAATCGGTATAAATAAAAATAAAACTCTAAAATATGAGAAGAAATCACAGAGTGAAGACTTCTCGTATTTGGTCTCATTCCAAACGAGACGAAATTTAACTTCCGCTATTCTCGCATTTTGCATTGACGAAGAAAAAAAAAGAATATTGATTAGATGCAAAACATCTTTCAGCCATTTCTTTTTTTATTGACAATGATATTTATACAAAGAAATGAGAATATGGCGAATTCTCTCCAGCACATAATGTGTTTTCATGAGGAAACGTTAACATTATCAGCCAAAGCGTATTTTCATTAATTCAATTGGCAGAAATGAATTGAAATTAGAATACTATGCACTAAAAGACCTTTTCTTCAGGAATGGCAGTAAATCCATTGTTATTATTAGATTCTTTTTGCATTACTATCTGGCTATATTAATATATTTATGCATCCATCATCTTGCGTTTTCTTTCTAAGTCTATATTTACCTTCGAAGGAAACTGAAAATAATGCTACATATTTCTTTTCAAGAAAACTACAATATATACTGATTTTCTAAGCGTAGCTTAGATGTGGCAAAAAGCGGAATGTATGGGGCACCCAGTGAGGTTCGAACTCACTCTCTAGATATAACTGTTTTAGTGAGACAAGCTTGCTAACCATTACACAACACCGATATACGCAACAGTTGCGTGGCGAATATTATTATATGAAGTGTCTAGTTGCAAAATACCGTTTTTCTAAGTAGCCACCACCATTCTACGCCAAGTGTTTAAAAAAATAAAACTCAAGATAAACCATGTCAAAATAGAAACTATGATCTGGAATTGGCACCTACCAAGCATTCTTTATTAAAATTCTAGGTGTGGAATTAGTACATAGGCTTTAATTCAAATACTTCGGCGTATGGATCAGGTATGACTAATTATAGGAAAATTGAACATAGAGTAGGCTGTGATAGGAGTAATTTCTTGCAACACCTCAAATTGTTGCAAACCCAACAAAACCCTAAAGCCGCGTGTGATTTTCATAAATAGCGTCATCAGATCAAGAATTTGATATGGATTTTATGGATGGCTTATTCAGATTAATGATTAAAATGGCTTTGATCGAAGGGAACCTGTAGACCTTAGCGAGAACCATTCGTTTTTGAACCTCGTAAACAGAATCACAAACAAAGAACTACAGAAATACCAGAAACCACATCACTTGAGGATTACCAACAACTAAAATGGATAGCACATATAACTTAAAGAGAACATAAACATATAATCAAGATGTTTACGTTGCCAAATTTGATATGGAAATACGTCTTAACTTTTGTTTGAAGATAGATAGATAGAAGGCATGAGCTAGCTAGAGAGAGAAAGAGAGATAGACAGACAGACAGATAGATAGATAGATAGATAGATAGATAGATAGATAGATAAACGGAATGTGATAGCTAGCTAGCTAGCTAGACAGACAGACACATAGATAGGTAGATAGATAGGTTTTCCATGTTCAAACAATAAGTTAAGAGGTATTTCCATATCAAACTTGGAAAGAGCGATAACAATTAGTCAACTTGAGAATCCTATTTTCCTGAAAAATTGTTTTCAGAGAAAGATTTTATAAATTTCAACAGACATTAGCAGTGACTGCTCGGTCAGTACATGTCAAATGTTTCCTGATAATATGGAGACTGCTAATATTACCATTACGAGAGAAGATTTGAAAGTAATGTCTCCGATTTATTTACAAGGAAACTACAACATAATCAAAGAGACCAATAATGCCGTAGCACAGATGCGGTTTTCTCTACATAGCTACCTACATTGATTATGAGTTTTCGAGGTGCTCTGTATTTTTGGATTCATAGCTAAGCCTTTTAGGGCGCCCGGCAATGTAACTTGTCAGCGAAGCTGTGTTCACATCAGTCATTTGATTTCTGTAAAAGTTCAGCAAGCGTTGAAGAATATGGGTGGGAGAAAATTGTTTTTACGACATGCCGAAATTCAGTGAAACTCATCAGCTTCATACACTCTTTCATATCAGACGTCATTTTTGCCATAGTACTGTCAGTAACAAAGCATTATGGGTAATTGGTGGAAGTACAATTCATTATCTATCTATCTATCCATCTATCTATCTATCTATCTATCTATCTATCTATCTATCTATCTATCTATCTATCTCAACTCGTTTATCTATCTGTCTAGCTATCTAGCTAATCTCATGCCGTTTATCTATCTATCTATCTATCTATCTATCTATCTATCTATCTATCTATCTATCTCAACTTGTTTATCTGTCTAGCTAGCTAATCTCATGCCGTTTATCTATCTATCTATCTATCTATCTATCTATCTATCTATCTATCTATCTAATCCTTTCAATCATCACGCTTTCTTTTCTTTTTCTTTAGTGGTGTTTGTTTCTCCTTTCATGTATTTTTACTTTGCTTACTTTCTTCTCGCCCATTTTCCTTTTCTCTTATTTTTTCTTTTCTCATTTTCATCCATTTTTATTATCTTCTTTTCATTATACTCCATCCTTCTTTCCTTCTATCATATCTTCTTATTCTTCCTTCTTTTTTTCCATTCACCGTGTTCACTTTTTAAATCTTTCCCCTTTTCTTTCTTTCTCCCTTCTCTTTATTCCTTACAATAATTTCTTTATTCTCTACCTTTGCTGCTTTTCTCCTTTCTTTCATATTTGTGTTTTTTCTTTCAATTTCATTTCTTTTTCTATTTGTTTATTTATTTATTCCCGTCCATTCATTCTTTCGTTCTCTTTTCTCCTTCTTGCCACCTTTTCTTTTAAAATTAATCATTTCTTCTTTTTTCCATTTCTTTTTTTCTTTCTCCTTTTCTTCCATTGTATTTTTTCTTCCATTCTTTATTAATCTTTTATTCTCTGTTTTCTTCCTTCCCTTCTTCCTTCCTTCCTTCCTTTGTTCGTTCGTTCATTCCTTCCTTCCTTTATTCCTTTCTTCCCGTCTTCATTCTTTCCTTTCTTCTTTCAATCGCTCTTTCTTCCTTCCTTCCTTTCTTACTTATTTCGTTCGTTCGTTCATTCATTCATTCCTTCCTTCCTCCTGTCGTTCATTTCTTCTCTCCTTCCTTCTTTCCTTCCTTCCCTCCTTCCTTCCTCCCTTCCTTCTTGCCTTCCCTCTTTCCTTCCTTCATTCTTTCCTTTCTTCCTTTCTTTACCTTCTCTCGCCCTTCTTTCTTTCTTTCTTTCTTTTCCCCTTTCATTATTCATTCTTCTATCATTTATACCTTTTATCGATTTTTTTCATTTTTTCTCTTTCTTTTTTTTTTGAAATTTCTATCTTTCGTTTTGCTTTCTTTCGCCTCTTCCTTCCTTAGTTTCATTTCTCTCTTTTTCTTTTTCTTCATTCGTATCTTCTTTTTACTGATCTTTCTTTTGTTATTTTAGACTTTCTTCCTCTCTTTCCTTCCTTTTTTTTCCTTTCCGTTTGACCTTTTTTTCCTTCACTCCATTTTGTCCCTGAATTATTCCTGAGTTATTAAAATTCCAGTAGTTTCTATTCTTATTATTAATTTTCCATTTCCGTAAGAACAATAGATTGTGTTAAAACAGTAATTAACCACCGCTATTTTTAGCATGTAAATGCCACACCCTAGAACATGAGAGAGAGAGAGAGAGAGAGAGAGAGAGAGAACTTGACCTAGTGCAGAACAATGATGACTATAGCTGCATGAGCGTTAGCAAACATATCTCCTAGATTCAATGAGATTGACTTTCGTTACGTGCTCTAATACTATTGACATTGTACCAAACTAGAATGTGTTGTGGCGACTGCGTTAATCTCGCTAGGGATCAAAGTTCGAAACAAGAAAGATGTGATTTCGAATATTGAATTTTAAGAGCGGAAATCCTATTCGTTTGTTATAATGGCGAAACAAACTATTCACCCATTCATTGCATCACCAGACTAATTCGAACTGACAAAACCAAACTTAGTATATATCCAAAGCAGAATTCGTAAAAGAAAAGAAAATGAATAGTCGTTTATTAAGCTTAATACTGACTTTGGCCTGAGGCTTTCCATTATGTTGAAGTGGAACGACTACATCGACTAAAACAGCTGCATCTCCCGCAAGAAAAGTTAGGTAACTGTGTCGTGTCAGAGATTTTTTCTCATCAGAGTCCATCTTGCACATTTACAAATCTACTATTCGCCGGTCCATTGAATACTGCTACCACATTTGGTCTGGTGCTCCTGCTATTCATCACGAGATTCTTGACAATATCTTATTAGGCGTACAAAATTAAATCAGTGCTATGAAAGCAGACATATGAAAGGAGATGGAGGAATATGAAAAGAAACAGACAGAAACTAAAGGTACGGTAAATGGCAGTCCGAAAAGATAAAAGAAATATAAAATAAACTGAACGATTTTGGTTCGTCTCATATCGGAACACAATCAAAGAAATAAAATAGTATTTACTTCACATTTTTCCACCCGAAATGTCTTTTTTTTATTTTATGTGTGCATTGCGAAATGTCGACTTGAAAATTTCCGTAAGTGTCCAATTAGATCCGGTTCTGTACTCTTAGAAGACCTCGTTAAAAAACAGGCAGTACGCATTGTCTTTTTACGAGGATGTTTTCTAAATGGTGAGAGGTTCCCAGTCCGACGATCAGACATCTTGAGACACTTCAGTCATATCCGGTCTGGTGCTGCTACTATTTCTCATGAGGTTCTTGAAAAAATCGAAAGAAGGATCAGTAATGTTACCAATTCTGACTTGGCTTCTCGACTTACGCCACTTTCCCACCGATGTGACAGGGCTCCCGTTTGTCTTCTCTACAAATATTTTCATTGAAATTCTCTGACGAGGTTTTTATCCCTGGGGTCCCGACTACATGAATTTAAAGGTACCACTAGATTGGCATCTAGGTACCACCTGTTTACTACTGAAATAGCTAAATGCAACCGCCAATTCTACCCCAACAGTTTATTTTCTCGTACTTCCTACCTGTAGAACTCACTTCCGTTCACTTGCTTCCCTAATAACTACAATCTTCTAACATTTAAATGCAAGGTCAATCGCCATCATCTATCTTCTTGAATCCTGTTCAGCTTTTGTCCTTTCCCCAATCCTC
Organism: Acanthosepion pharaonis; assembly: GCA_903632075.3. NCBI lineage: Eukaryota > Metazoa > Mollusca > Cephalopoda > Sepiida > Sepiidae > Acanthosepion > Acanthosepion pharaonis. The sequence goes on along the minus strand of CAHIKZ030000986.1, from coordinate 874,944 downwards.
TTTATACTATCTCTTTTTTTCTCACTTTCGCTCCTTGTAAGCTCTTTCGTATTAGCGGCATTCCTGCATTGCTTGGAGTTAAATAAGTAAACATTTTTAGATGGGAAACACTAATTAAGATCGAACTTACCGATAAATCTTTGTGTTATAACAAATTTGATAAAGGAAATAATGGAATGAAATTCAGAATAGGCTGATTTAAGGACAATTTTCGTCCAACAAAGCAAGGTGTTAGAAAACGAAAACATTAAACTAAAGACACGAGTCATGTCCTTAAATAACTTCGTCAGAACGAAACTTTCATTTAGATGCCAACAGATACGTTTGGAAATATCTAAACTCTCAGCTGTATATAACATCTTAGATCAGTTATTAAAACTGTCTTCGATCGAATGAACCCTTAGGACTTGGAGAGGTCCTTCCATCTTTGAAGCTTGAGAAATAGGGCTACAAAATCACAAAGGACTGTACAAAATACTTGGAACCATAACCACTTAGAACATTCAACAACAGCAACAATTATAATTGATATAACATATTACTCGAATAGAAATTAATGACATAATAAAGACGTTGATGTTTAACAAGTTAGGTAAGAAAACCGTCGTCAATACTGATAAGAGCGATAACAATTAATGAAATTGAGAAATTTATTTTCCCGAAAAATTAAAAAGATTTTATAAATTTCAATCGACGGTACCACTGACTATTCGGTCAATGTATGCCGAATATTTTCTTATAAAGACATTTAAAACTGTCTTGTCTTGCCTTCTTTGCTTTTAAAACTGACTCAACCTGTCGTTGAACAGACTCCTGAGAGAATACTTCCATCATTGTGACAATCTTAACGGTTTCACGTATTCGGTTTAACTCTTACCTATCTGACATATTCTTATAAGCTGAACTTATTCCCCAATCTTACGTTCAGACAGCAGCCTTATTCAGTAACCCTCTACTTAAAGTGGCTATTTTGTTTGTATTGAATATTAAAAAAGCCTCGGTTCAAGACTTACAGCAAAATACAGACATTGTTGTTTCCTCCTATTAAACCCAAATAATGATTGACTGATTTGTTTTTTATGTATTATCAACCTTTTGAAGGTTATTTAAAGCCAAAAATATTTTGGGATTGTCAGAGATAATAAAGCTTTTTAATGATATAAGCCCTACTCTTTTACACATAGAAGAGTTGGATTCATACTTTCCTTAAGAAACCCATCTATCTATTTCAACGTATCAGGCTATGTATTTGGAAATAATTGTTGTTTACATTAATAAATCAAAGTTAAAGTCTATATCTACTCTGTTTTCCTGTTATTTGCTTTCTATAGGGTGACCAAAAAAAAAAACGAGAACTTTTTAACAATCCAATAAAACCAAAAGTGATGGAAGAAAAATATTTTATTCATAGTAATTGAAACCTTAAAACATGCCATTTAAGAAACAATGATGAAATTTTCATTTTTTAAAAATTACGTCCTGTAGATGGCGTCCTCCTGTACGAATGCATTCTTGAAATCTGCTGTTGAGATTCCTCACTGACTGTTGCAACATCTCAGCTGGGATACTGTGAATTTCATCTTGAATTCTAAATGGCGAAATGTTTACTTGCTCAAGGTCACTGTCTTGCAGTATTGCCACTTGCTCATGTCTAGCAATACGCACTTCAAAAATTCCCGTTTTTTGGGGTCACGCTGTATTTCTCTATTTTTTTCTGCACTTCTGCATTATCCGTTCTCCATACCATTTATTTCTTTTTTCTCTAGATCTTTTCTTTCTTTCCTTCTTCTTTAGATCTTTTCTTTCTTTCCTTCTTTCTCCGCTAGATCTTTTCTTTCTTCTCTAGATCTTTTCTTTCTTTCTTCTCTAGATCGTTTTTTCTTTCTTTCTTCTCTAAATCTTTTCTTTCTTTTCTAAATCTTTTCTTTCTTTTCTAGATCTTTCTTTCTTTCTTTCTTTCTTTCTTTCTTTCTTCTCTAGATCTTTTTTCTTTCTTTTCTAGATCTTTCTTTCTTTCTTTCTTCTCTAGATCTTTTTTCTTTCTTTTCTAGATCTTTCTTTCTTTCTTCTCTAGATCTTTTTTTCTTTTATAGATTTTTTCTTTCTTTCTTTCTTTCTTTCTTTTCTAGATCTTTTTTTTCTTTTTTAGATCTTTCTTTTTCTTCTCTTTTTCTTTCTTTTCTAGATCTTTTTCTTTCTTTCTTTTTTCTTCTCTAGATCTTTTTTTCTTTTTCTCTAGATCTTTCTTTCTTTCTTCTCTAGATCTTTTTTCTTTCTTTTCTAGATTCTTCTTTCTTTCTTTCTTCTCTAGATCTTTTTTCTTTCTTTTCTAGATCTTTCTTTCTTTCTTCTCTAGATCTTTTTTTCTTTCTTCTCTCTCTCCAACTGAGACTTCTGCTTACTAACTGACATTTAGTGTATGGCGGCTAATAAGTACCTGGGACGTGTAAATCTATATTAACTGTATACAACTGTAGTTCCAAACTTTTCCAGCTGTTACCCAGTCGGCTTGCATACCACCACCCTAGCCCTTCGCCACATATCACGCTCATAATGCATTGCTAGGTCAGCTTCATTGTGTCGTGTTAGACAATTTTTCTCTGCAGAATCTACCTTATATATCTATAAGTCTACCATTCGTCCATGTTTTGAATAATGCTGCCACATCTGGTAGAGTGTTCCTGTTATGTATTCTTGATAAAATACAAAGAATAATCAGCAATATTATTGGCCCTGGCCTGGCGTCTCGGCTTTAGTCAATTTCTCACCGCCCTAATCTTGCTTCATTGTGCATTTTCTATAAATAATTTCATAGTAATTGTTCGGAGGAGCTCTTCGCTATGGTGACGAGACTCTTTGAATTTAAGCGCAGTACTAGACTAGCGATGAGGTCTTTACAATTTACAGTCGAATTGGCTTGATGCAACTGTAAATTCTATACTGACCGTTTCTTTACTCGCACTTCGCGCTTGTGAAACTCTCCTCCGGCTCAATATTTTCCAGCCAACTTTGATCTTCAAAGATTTGAATGCAATTTCAATCGTTATTTACTGTCCTCCTGATTATTCTTCTATTGTTCTTACTCCTTAATAATGTTTCTATTTTTATGCCTTGTGTCTTAATGCCTTTACTGCTTTCCTTGGGGTGAAATGATAAAAAAAGAAACTTCTTTCTTGGTTTAATGTATTCTGCAAAGTCAAAAATAAACAGTTAACATCATACTGTAAACATACATAAAACGATAAATAGGTTGAGTAAGTAAACTAATATATTTAACTGGTTTAGCAACATTAAAAGGTAAATTTAATTTTTTTTAATCGGATGGATATGCCTGATGTAGGGATATCAGCTTCTCAGTATCAGGCGGGAAGAAACTAAGGTTTAGATTTCGATTTTCTGTAAGTTTTAAACGGTTTCTTTGCCTTGTGAAGGTGATCTTTAATTATGATGTTGAGAAGGTAATAAACTAAATCTTGACATTGTTTCACAGTTCAGGCTAGTAGTTGCAAATGGCTTTCTTTTTTGTTCTTTCCTGATAAGATATTTTATTCATTGACTTTCACAGAAATTGCGTTTGTATCCTTTTTCACATTCAGAATATTTTATCAAGTTGGTAATTTGTTTTTATTTATAATACTTTCAATTTATAATACTTTCATTCCAAGCAAGCTGATAATGCGACTAGAGGCAAGATGTTCCTGGAAGTGGAAGAGAGATGAGAAGAAAGGAGAAAGGACAATAAAAGAACAGCGTTCAGGAATACAGAAAATGGTGATTATGCCATTAAGACTCAAGAGTTTACTGAGAGTGAAAGAGAAATGAGAAGAATTTAGTGAGGAGAAAGGACAATAAAAGAACAGCGTTCAGGAATACAGAAAATGGTGATTATCCTATTAAGACTCAAGAGGTTAATTGGAGTAAAAATAGACTTTAGTGAGAAGAAAGGAAAATAAAAGACCAGGATTCAGGAAGACAAAAGATGGCGATAATGCCTCTAAAACACAAGGGGTTACTGGGAGTGAGAGAGAATTAGAAGAATTTAGTGAGGAGAAAAGACAATAAAATAACAGGTTTCTTGGAGAGAGAAGATGACAGTTGGCATTGTATTTAATATTTTTAAGGATTTTAGGTGACTGGGCAGCAAGAAACCGGATGAGATTTTCACCTGTGAGAAGTGCAAGAAAAAAATGTATTAAAATAGAACATAGTAAAACCGTAACCTGTTACACGTAGTTGCCAATCAAGTGTCATGCTTAAATTCATGCACTCGAAGCACTGAAAAGGAAAGCTCATTTGAACAATTGCCACGAAAAAGATTTGCAGAAATAACAGTTGAATGGTAATAATTTTAACAAAGTTTCTGTCTATAACATTTGCAATATTTTACTATTTTACATTATTTCCATTATTCGGACTATTGTCGCCATATTTATCACAACGTTTCGGCCATTGTACGCTCCGGCCTTCTTCAGGTGGTTGGAATGTCGAACTGAACCCTTTATTTCGCTCAAAGGGGTAGACTGTTCTAGTTCCACGTGCCATGTTTAATGGATGTCAGTTATCGGTTATCTCCTGTTAATTTTCCCTCTGAATGTTCTCTACTGCCTTAACCGGGTATTGAACTCACACTCTTTGGGTCCTGTTACTGGATCAAACGAACGCCTTTATCCTTGAGGACATCTGTGTATGAGTTTCTGGGTATTATAAACCTAATGCCTTCAGCAACCATTTTTTACCATCTTGTAATTTTTGCTGTTATCATTGCAAGTTTTTTTTTTTTACCAGAGCTCATATAGAATTTTTTGTTGTTATTATCGCTTTTCTCTGGCACTCCTTATTACTGGTTCCCATATTGTATTCATTTCTATGCTTGGTCAACTCAGGATATTTTTGTGGACTAGCATATGCACTGATTCTTTAAGTTTACGAATTTTCCAATGGTGTTATTTGGCTATGATCTCAGAAATATAGATATTTACCATCTTAATAAACAATAATAATTTGCCATTGAGAGAAATTATATTTTTTATAATTCATTTCACTTAAAATATATTACCATGTTAACAAATATGTAGAGATTGATTTTTTTTACAGATATTACCTTTCTGTCATTTATATCTTTTCTATGTGCCGTGTTTCTTCTGGATGTCGGCGCCGTCCTGGGTATGGCGATAAACTACATCCGCGTCCTGGGTAAGACGAAAAATAACGTCCAACAGCAAGGCCTCTGATCAGGAGGTTTTGAGGAGCGTGGAACCACCTCTTAATTGCTGGTGTTCCCAGGTCCACCCTGACCCAGGATGGTAGTACTGTTAGCCTCCCAACTATGGGTAAATAGTTAGCCCTCGAACTAGGGTTAAAACACTACGTAAGTGTAAAAATAGGTTTTAATACCAAAAATATTCTATAAAAAAATTATTAGAAGCAATACGTTTTTAAAGAAAATAATATTACCAGAAATAAAAATTTCGTCGGCATTAAATAACCCACTGAGGTTGATATGCCGTAAAACAAACAAACCAATTAAAATTGGCTTTCACAAATGACAGTGTTTATGTTGTCACGGGTGTTGAATACTTGATTCCGTTGATCGATGATTTCGCCAATACTGAATTTTAGGGAGGCAAAATATAGCGAAACCTTAATTTATCAATATAATTTAAGTAATATGAACACATCTTGTAAAAATAACTTTAAAAAGGTATACGAACTTATACAATACTTCATCACGCCATTCATTCAATTCCTCTCACCCCGATTTCGAGCTGCTTTTTCACATGCAAGCTTACGGCACCTAGAATTCCTAAGCTGTCACCCTTCCAGTACTGACCAGATTCTACATTGCTTAACTTCTGTGATCGTGCGAGAACCATTGTTTAAACATGGTATGCCTGCGCGCAATGCCTTTTTGAAAAAAAATTATTACAAGCAATAAATTTTTGAAGAAAAAATATTACCAGAAATAAAAATTTTATCGGCATCAAATAACCCATTGAGGTTGATATGCCGTAAAACAAACCAAACCAAATCAGGATTTCGGCGATGATTGCTCTCTAAAATTCTCTATCCTTTGTAGTTCTTTATAACTTTTTTCTTTTTGACATCCCTTCCAAACCCTGTTCCACTATTCGCTCAAGATCGCCAGGTAAATTGGGCGTTGATTTTCTCTCTCTCTCTCTCTCTCTCTCTCTCTCTCTCTCTCTCTCTTGCAGTCATTCTGTCCTGTGAGTCTCGGATTTTTCAAGACCTCTTTCCTCATTATGCTACCCGGAAATTTGAGCTGTCTCATCCTGATGTTAAGCATAAGTATCCTTTTTGATGCCACTATCTCTAGATCTTCCTCGTTGCCCAGAAGCTCCCAAACCTTTTTAAGTTGTTCTTCCTTGATTTCCAGACACGTTTAGTGTCCCCATCAGTGTACACTTCTTCCTTCTCATTAGGTATTTTACAAATTCACAATTTCAACTAGTCTTATACTATAAACAAACATATGAATTTTCACAAAAAGAGTTAAGAAATAAATCAATTTATTTAACTGGTTCATCACGAGTAAATTTAAGTCAATGATGGGATCGATGGGTTTGATGCGGATATATATATATATATGAATATATATATATATATATATATATATATATATATATATATATATATATATATATATATATATATATATATATAAGTGAACATTGAAGCATGAAACAGCCTGCCGCCTCTAAGTGTTGACTTCAATGTTCACTTTTATATTTACACGCTCTATCTTTGATATTGAGCCCTTTATCCCATAAATATAACACACCTTAAGACTATATTTCTTCATATATATATATATATATATATAGAGAGAGAGAGAGAGAGAGAGAGTTTATGAAAAACTAGGTAATCCGTATGGGTAGACTCAAGGAGGATAAAATCCAGAGAGCTCAATGTAAATCCAGAACAAATAATTTAAATAAAAAACAGACCACTTTTAAGGTTCCATGTCTGTTTATATATATATATATATATATATATATAAAAAGTGAACATAGAACGATTGCATATAGCATGAAACAGACTGTCGCCTCTAAGTGTTGACTTCTATGTTCACTTTTATATTTACACACGCTCTTTCTCTGATATTGAGCACTTTATTCCATAAATAAAGCACACCTTAAGACTATATTTCTTTATATATATATATATATATATATATATATATATATATATATATATATATATATATATATCAGTTTCTTAGCATCAGAGACTGGAAGACACTAAGAAGTATTTGATCACATGTTTGGTACTTTTCAGTCAGTTCGTTTGGAAGAGGCTGTGGAACCCCACTCTACTAATTATATAAAAAAAAAACGGAAAAAAAAGATTCTAGATTCTAATGCCACACCCTGGCTTTTCTCTACCATCCACATTTTATTACCGCTCCTAGATATTCCCAATACTCCCAGGGTCAGTAACGCCCACTTTGAGAACCCTAGTGAAAAAATTAAATCAAAATTCGATGATAATAGACATTAATGCTTCCAGCTGTAACTCGGTGTATTATTTCGGCTCTTATAAGTAGTTATCTATCCCCGGCTATGATATTGAGCAAACTTAAATGAGTGTGGCGCAAGAATAAGTAGAGGTGAAAATAAGTTGAAAGATTGTGTTGTGCCAATCTTCCAAATGAGAAGTACCTAATCATCAGAGACTTTTCGACTTGAACCCACACTGCAAATCAGTGTTATTTCTCATCTTCAGTGTGGTCTCTCATTTTCAAAACATACCCGTTTGTACGGATCCATTTATATTTATTTAAGACCCACATAGAGAATGCTAATCTGACCTTTACTTTCAAGGATGGTCCCAGTAGTTTGAATTCAGAGTTTACCTTTCCCTATACTGGCTTCTAATACTGTCTTCTAACCACAGTGGTTAGAGAGTCTAGTCTCTCCTACTATTTAATCCAACGTTGGGGCGAGACAAGATGGATTCATATCTTTTCCAAAGCCGATTTGTGCGAAAGTGTGGGGAAATTGATGGTTCATGTGGGGGTGGAAGGAGTAATGTACTTACCTGGGTTGTTGGTTCTTGGTGTCTAAAAGCTGTTTGCTTTTTTACTAATTTTTTTTTAATAGTTACAAGGTCTCGTGACTTGTTGCCACTTGATCCCTGAAGTGATTTTATAGGAAATGTTTTTCATCCTTTTTTTTCGCTCTTCTTGTAACTCAATGCAAGTTATCAGACGATTAATCTACGTCGCGGAAGGAAATATTTTTTCACAACTTAAGGTAAGTACATTTGCTTCTTTCCTCGGCCTGTACCGTCTCTGGACTTTTTTGGGGGGGTTGAGATATTCTTGACAAAAAGTGAATGTAGCTATCCGCATCGAAATTCAAACTTGCCTTGCTGATTTCTTGTTCCAATCGCTACACCACCTTCACGTCCACACAAAAAAATTTGATTGTCTTTAAAATCAGCATTCTGGTTCCTGATATTTTCTAATCATAGTAAGCTACAGGAGTAAAAACTGAAAATTTCAGTTCTAAGACTGCGTTGTGCAAATCTTTCTAGTGGGAAGGTCTTACTCACCGTGAAAAAAAAGCTTCTTTTTAAAAAAAAAATTTAAGAAGAGGAATTTAAAAATGTTCAGCTTAGTCCACCTACTAGTTTTTTTGTATGCTAATACTCAAAACGCATAGACACGGCCACACACACACACACACACACACACATATATATATATATATATATATATATATATATATATATATATATATATATATATATTTCATTTCACCCCAACGAAGTCGGAAGTGTCACTAGCACGAAAGGGGTTACAGAGAGTGGTGAGAACAAGAGTAACGTGGCGTGATAGGGGCAAGGGGGAAGAGAAGGAGGGGGATTTAGATCAAGACATCAGAAGATGTCGATTGACATTGCATTTGAATAATTGAAGATTATAGCTATCAGGGAAGCAAGTAAGAGGAAGGGAGTTTCACAGACGTGAAGTGCGAGACATAAAGCTATTGGAGTAGAAGAGACGGCTACATTTAACCGTTTTGACAGTGAAAGGGAGGGACTGAGATGCCAACCTAGTAGCACGCTTAAATTCAGGCAGTTTGGGAATCAGCGAAAATAGCTCGTCGGAGCAGTTACCGTGAAAGTATTTGTAGAAAAGACAGAGGGAAGCGACGGCACGTCTGTGAGAAAGTGACTGTAGACAAGATGCCAGATCAGGACTGATAACACTGCATATTCGTCTCTGGATTTTGTCGAGGACCTTGAGACGAACAGCGGTGGCTCCAGACCATATATAGCAGCAGTATTCCATGCAAGGGCGAATGGTTGACTTATAGATTTGAAGGATGGAATCAGGTGAGAAAAACTTATGAATAGACTTTTGTAATTAAGCATTATTTGTTTTAAAAAAAGACATGTGTCAGGGTCAACATTTATCTAACCTCCTTATCTTCATAGATTTCCATTCCTTCTATATTCATATCACACACCTCATTTAGTAATCCTCTAATTTGAGAGGCTCTTGAGACTTGCATTGGATGAACTTTAGTAAAAAAAAAAAACTACGCAATCAGACACACACGTAATATAATCATAATTTCATACACACAGTTACACACACATACCAGGCCACCCACCCAACATCATATATATACACAGACGCGCACGATCTTCTCCCAGGGTCATCCTCCTCAATATAATAGTAATATAAATCTATGGCTAACAACAATAATGGACTAGCAAATAATATACTACAGTGTGCTGACATATTCTCGACACGACCACATACGCAATATCTGACCAAATAACACAAAATCAAATTTAAAAATCTCTTCTTGGTCAGTTCAAGAACCTTTCAGCACCCATATTGTATTTATACACAGATATAGAATATATATATATATATATATATATATATATATATATATATATATATATATATAAAAAGATTATCTCTCTCTCTCTCTCTCTCTCTATATATATATATATATATATATATATATATATATATATATATATATATATATATATATATACATATATATATATATATATATACATACACACACACACATATAAAACAAAATTCATGGTCTCTCTGTCTGTTTGTCTTTCTCTCTCTCTCTCTCTACACACACACACACACACACACACACATATATATATATATATATATATATATACAAGACAATAGGCAATTAAACACATACACACATATAGATATATTAAAATTCGCAGTCTATCTATCTCTATATATATGTGTACAGCAGAATGAGAAATTACATGCACACACACAAACGCACACTCATATATATATATATATATATATATATATATATATATATATATATATATATATATATATATATATATATATATATATGTTTGTATGTGTGTGTGTGTAAAAATTAATCCTGTCTAAGCCAGATTAATTTTCGCATCTATTATATTTTAAAATGATTATTAAATCAATAGCAGTTTTTTCAAATTTTTCCCCCTGAATTTCCGATTTCTATTTTCGAATAGAATAATAAGAAAGACAGACAGAGATTAATTAGATTTTAGGTAAGGTTCTTATTGGATGCTCACGCTGTCACGTTACTTGGCCATCGACACTCCAACTCAAGCATGAACAACTGAAAAAAAAAAAAAAGTTCACCCTCTCTACACATGCCTCGAATCCATAAATACCAACTTCTCTAACCGTTCTCTTTCTTCCCTACTCCAAATTTAATCTGCAGAAAACATAAATTACCATCAACCACCGGCAATGTCGTAAAGGTAATCCGAATTCGAGCTGCTGCTGACATTGAGAAATGCCGTTTCGACGCGGGAAGGCGGACATTTTACTCTCCATCTTTGAGAACTCGTCAATAGAAGGAGGGAGATACAAATTGAACACTGCTACTTCAGTCATTTATATGCCATATCATGGATTCGGCTGGAAAGACAGTCAGTCACTTATGTTCCATGCGTGATACACGCTTAGGCGATCATGTATCTTTCGATACATTACTGACGAGGCAGAGTTTTTTCCACAGTAGGTTGCAATTTCTTTCTGCGGCAGACCAGTTGCCATCCAAGGCTATAGAACCCGGTCTGTCCTGCTATTTACCCATAGCTTGAGGGAGAAGAAGATGACCCATACCTTTCCCAAGGGTATTAGCACGTAAGTGAATTTTATGGATTCGACTGGAATTCGAACTCGGCTCTCCGAATCCTTAATCCACCGTGCTATATATTAGCGTGTTTCTCACTTCATGTAGAAGATCATTCTTTTGACTTGTTTCTTCTCAGGCAGTCAGTGCCATGCGTGATACATGCTTAAGCGATCATGTATCTTTCGATACATTAGTGACGAGGCAGATTTTTTCCCGCAGTAGGTTGCCATTTTTTTGCCGTAGACCAGTGACTTGAAGAGAAAATAATGACGTTAACATTCCAAATCACTTCAAATGGAAGATTCGGAAGGAAACGCCTATCACTATTGGAAAGAGCGATAACAGCTACTGAACTTGAGAAAACTGTTTTCCTAAAAAAACGTATTTTAATAGAAAGATTTTATAAATTTAAATCGGAAATATTACCGGCTTCGCTGAATGCCAAATGTTTCCTTGTAGGGAAACGGCTAACATCGACATAGTGTAATTGTTAGCAATTTTGTCGCAATTACGACTGAGAAGTGAGTTCGACCAACTGAGGATGCTCAATACTTACGGCCTTGTGTCACATCTAAAATACGCTTAGTTAATCAGAATATTGATGGCAAGATTGATTGATTCGTTTTTACGGTTTATCAACGTTTTGCAGGTTATTTAAAGCCAGCAGATTTTAGATAATATGAATTTCTTTTGGAGATAATGATTTAGCGGTACTAGTCTTACTTATTAACCTATAGCTTGGGGGGAAGAAATAAGTAGATATAACAAACCTGACTGGAACTGGAACTCGGCTCTCCGATTAACACTTCAAAGCCATTATCCATTACACCACCCACACATGCAAGCTTACAGCACCTGATATTCCAAAGCGGTCACCCATCTAGTTACTGAGCAGACTCGAGGTTGCTTAACATCAGTGATTGTACGGGAACTGATGTTTCAAAGTGATATGTCAGAGGCAAACATTGAGTAACATAACTAGTGAACCAATGCAAATAAATAGTCTACTAGGAACTGGGCTGGATAGTCAGATATTGCTTAGAGATGTAAAGGACAGGAAGCTATGGAGAGCCGTTATCACCCACCACCTGAAGGGAAAGAAAAGAAGAACGGGTGAGTAACATAAAGGTTATAAGCGTTGAATTGTCGAGCAGGGTTCATGTTTCGTCTTTCTCAATAGACTTCATATTAATGCCATGGTAGGGGAACTTCTGGGTGGTGTAATGGTTTACAAGCTTGTCTCGTAAGAACAATTACCAAATGAGTAATGAGTTCAATCCTTACTGAGTGACCCATACTTTAGGCCTTTTAACATCATCCTGAATGCCCGAGAAATTTTCATAGAAAATATTCGTCCTCAAGGATTCGAACCTGTATCCTATACGGAACCGTCATTTAGCTTGACGTGCCTTTACCGATTTGGCCACGAAGGAGCGTTCGGTTAGCAAGATCTTCTGTGAATCTCTCACGTACATTCATATCTGCTCATGGCGTATCAACTGTAAACAAATGACGTCACACATTATGAAATGGACAAAGTCCGACAATTATTTTCAGGCGGGTAAATGTTGTTTAATACTGTTTATTATAAAACAGAGCATTTACTTAAATATTTGTATCTATAAAAAGAATGCTAAACATAAAAATGTCTTAAAATAATTGTCGGATTTTTTATCCATTTCATGCATCCGTATCAATTGAAACGTGTGCAGGGTCTTTCGCCCACTGATCCCTCATATTTCGAAGATTAATGTTGTTAGAATTATCCCTATATATATATATATATATATATATATATATATATATATATATATATATATGTGTGTGTGTGTGTGTGTGTGTGTGTGTGTGTGTGTGTGTGTGTGTGTGTGTGGAGAAATATAGTTTTAAGGTGTGCTATATTTATTGGGAAAAGTGCTGAATATCAGGCATTGAGCGTATGTAAATATAAATATAAAAGTGAACATTGAAGTCAAAACTTAGAAGTGACGCAATCGTCAGGCGGCCTCAAGATTGCGTCCAGCCTGTCACCTCTGAGTGCTGACTTCAATGTTCACTTTTATATATATATATATATAAATATATATATTGGTAGGGATAATTCCAACAACATTAATCTCCGAAATGTGACGGATCAGAAGACGAAAGATCCTGCACGCGTTTCAATTGATACGGATGCAGATAGAAGAGCTACTCTTCAAGCACCAGCCATACAGTACTATGAGATGTACGACATGATAAGTTCACTTGACATGTACTGATACCTGGATCGTTTCCGACAGCGTGTAAAATGTGGCCAGGCATACGAGCAGATCTCGGTGTTGTTCGATCCATAGTTTGTGGAGCCACGGAACCTGTCCCATCAATACGATGATAAACAGTAACAAAGTTTGCATGACTCGGCTGAATTCGATCTGGAAACGCAAACTGATACAGCCGTGCAGCCTCGTGCCCATTACCATTTGCGCAGCCGTATGTAAAAATCTGCCTGTTCACGATTTGAATATCCTGCCATTGTTAAACGGAACACTTCCCCATTAATTCACTACTACAGACGTTAAACGTTGAAGATAGTCTAGCCATTAATGAACAAGAATGACAAATGTAATTTAATTTATATGGCAACACAGCGTCAACTACCATAAACTTTCTTTAAACTTAATAATTCAAAAACAAAGTATTTGTGAACGTATATTTATATGGACTTTTGTCCTTGTTTTGGTGTGAGGAACCAGTCCCTAAAGTTTGTAAAAGTATTTCTGATACAACGTATATATATATATATATATATATATATATATATATATATATATATATATATCCAAGAACGAAGAGTAAGATTTCAGCGTTCAAAACATTAAGTTAAAACAGGGCTCAATCGTGATTTTCCACCTGATGAAACGTTAAAAAATTTAACAAGATGTACAGTTTTGTAGTTGCTATGTGCATGTTCTAATGTAACAGTGTTATATATATATTTATATATATATATATATATATATGTGTGTGTGTGTGTGTGTGTGTGTGTGTGTGTGTGTGTGTGTGTGTGTGTATACGGAGAGTAAATGGGTTCTGATCTAAAAATAATATCTAATGCATGAATCAATATATTGTATTCTGTAGCGATAACTCTTTAACACGACGCTTTGGACGTCCGAGCGTCATTTTTCTCCGACAGAATCCGACAGATTCAAGCAGAGAATTATGTCATTTCTCGAAGTGTTTGCAAATATTGCTTATTCTAAAAAGGTAATTAAAATATGTGCTTCCGCAATGAACAGAAAGGATTATTGAAAGACTGTCCGATCTGAAAATGCATAAACCCACCGAGAAATAACCAAGGCCATACATATTTGATTCAGATTTCCGTGAAGAATGCTCCACTGAAATGGCTGCAAGGACAGCAGAAAAATCAAGAGAGAGGAATGAGGGAGAAAGAAAAACAGAATATAATTTGACGCATGCGCAAGTTTACGTATAACGCTTTCAATTTTTATTTGTTTTTCTTATTGTTTTGGGATCTTGGGAAATTTTTCATTTTACTTCCAATTCAGTTTAAATTTGATTTTACGTTTTAAAAAAAATCTCATTTCTGTTTTTCAATGAAAATAGACATTTTCACAAAATATTTTTTTCGAGTACTTTGGAATAACATATCGTTCCTTTCTACATATCTCCCATTTTTGTCTTGTGAAAATACTATAATGTTTTTAATGCATATTTTTTGGCGTAAATATTTTCAGTGAGAAACCATTTTGCTGCTGTCAGCATTCTGTTTCATCACCGTGTTTTCTTTTTCACTTTATCTTGTTTATGCTATTTCGGTATGTAGTATTTTTTATGTAAATAATTTTGGGTGTCCATATTTCTTTCATATTAAATTTATATTTTTTTATAATGTCATTGTTATTGATTAGATATTCTCTGCTAAAAAATCGATCGATGTATGCCATTTATAACTGTTTATTTGTTATGTTATCAGAAATAAAAAAAATACCTTAAGTCATAGAAAACTGAATTCATATGTTGTGTAATTTTTTCTTTGGAAACCGAAATAGTAACAAAATCCTTTGTTCTTTCTGCCACGAAAAGTAGACTTATAGAATTCACAGGAAAAAATAATTACAAATAAGGCAAAAAAAAAACAAAAAAAAAAACTAATAAAAACGAAAAACGATGTAATTCCATGTCTGTGTCAATGTCCGGATGTTTTATTTCTTTCTTCCAAGATTCGGTATTACTTTTTTTTTGTTCTATCTACAATCATTGTTTGTTTTGATTTCGATTTACATTTCTCATTTCTTTCTTTCTTTTTTTTTTCTTTCTTTCTTTCTTTCTTTCTTTCTTTCTTTCTTTCTTTCTTTCTTTCTTTCTACGTACGGTCTATCTTTTTAATTTGCATTTCCTTATTTTTATTTCTTTCTCTACATTTTTTTTTACTTTCTTTCTTTCTTTTTTTTACCGGCTTTCTTATTGAATTAGTACTCTCCTTTTTTTTCTTTCTACATTCGTTTAATCTTTCTTTCATTTTACGGACTATCTTTTGAATTTGTCTTTCCTTATTTTTAATTTTTCTCTACATATTTTTCTTTTTTTACCCGTTTTCTTTTTTAATTTGTACCTTCTTTTTTTCCCTACATTCTTTCCTTCTTTCCTTCCTTCTTTCTTTCTTTATTTATTTCTTTATTTCTACGGGCTTTCTTTTTGAATTTGTACTTTCTTTCTTTTTTCTCTTCCTTAATTTAATCTTTCTTTTTTTTCTTTCTTTTCTTTCTTTCTTTCTTTCTTTATTTCTACAGGTTTTCTTTTTGAATTTGTACTTTCTCTTTTAATTTAATCTTTTTTTTCTTTCTTTCATTATTTATTTATTTCTACGGGCTTTCTTTTTGAATTTGTACTTTCTTTCTTTTTTCTCTCTGCATTAATTTAATCTTTCTTTATTTCTTTCTTTCTTTCTTTCTTTCTTTCTTTTGCAAAATCGTACTGCAGGGTTTAGTGAAAAAGGTCTCAGTTTGATCCGCTTCTTAAAATCGATTGACCAAATATCAGATTATTTGTGATGTGGCTACTTGACGTGGTCAATAAATGTTCGGCTTCTACATACAACACAATCGTACATGTACACATATAACTTATGCAGTATACACACAATCTTAAAAATGAAAAAAAACATGGTGTAAAAAATTAATTTGTGACTGAACACTTAACTTCAATCTACAAGGATAGATTATTATTTAACAAAACTTAAAATATATATATATATATATATATATATATATATATATATATTATTTCATTAAATACGACAGACAAGGTTATTTTATTTAGCTTTTTATACAATTTCTCATGCGATCTATTATTTTTTTTCTTTTCAGATGATAAATTATCTAAAAAAAACCTGTCTGAATGTTCTTTTTATCCGAGCGCTTTCGGCTATACATTTAGCCATTTTCAAGGATTAAATATTGTAACTGTAAAATATTTTAACTGTTAAATGAGAAATAGTTTGTTTTATGTATGATTTATCAAATGTCTTCATTTTTTTATAAAATAATTTTATAAACCATACATACAACAAACTATTTTTAATTAACAGTTACAATATTGAAAATCCTTGAAAATGGCTAAATGTATAGATGAAAAGAAAAAAAAATTATTAGAGAAATTGTATAAAAAATTAAATAAAAGCACGTTGTACGTTGTATTCAATGAAATGTGCATTAAAGGATTGCTGCCTACGACAAACTGTCTAAAGTTCATATATTGTTATTATTCTGTTGAAGTACTTTTAAACATCGTCGTCATATTCAAGGACTAATATGGTACATTTGTCGAATCTTATTACAATATCTTTGACTACATCCTGCTATTCTTTTAGAATGCCGGATGTTTGAAATCGTATGCAATGACGTCATGTGCAATAGATATTGGGAACGAGGCCACACAAAAAGAATGAGATGAATTTATTTTTAAAGTATTTATAAGCAGATTGTTTCACTAAATACTAACTGCCTAAATATACCTTTATATATATATATATATATATATATATATATATATATATATGGCATGTTTAATTGTTCACAAGATGTTGTAGTGCTTGTGAGAAAATCTAGAAATATATTCAGTGTTTGTCGTATCTGAGTGCTCATAAAAGCCGCGAAGCTACAAGAATTGGTAAATGTCTAATTTGCTTCTATTCAAAAGACATAACATATAAGAAGGCAAATTGGCCAATAAAGCAAGTAATTATCCATATTTAATCAAATCCGCCCTCCTGATTAATTCATTTAATTGCTGATAATCTTGTCTCTAGGAAAAGACGATAACATAGAACTGGATTTCCGATATATATATTCTGATTTTCTCCTAGAGTCTATCTTGACTACCATCTAGGTGTTATACCCCGAGCTAACTCTCAGTCTCTAACGACTGATATGCGATACCCCGGGACAAGCAAATGATTGAGTTTTGTAAATCACGGGGAATAAATCTCATTTCTCTTTGCTGTATTGCCATTTCCGTCTTTTTCTTGGATCCATGTGGTGTAGATGGTGTAGGCACCCCTATAATTTCGGTTGCCTCTAGCTAGGATCGAAACCCGACTGACTTGGTATCAGTCGGAGATTCAAACCATTAAGCCATCGGCCACGGTTGTTCAACAATGAAAGTGGATTTTTAGCGTATTTACTTTTAGAAACACGCCCAGTGACCGACAGTGACTCAATTCGCTTTTGCGAAGAGTCTCGCTATATAGCTATAAATAGTCACTGTTTTCCAAACCCACATCTCCTCCCCAGAAAGAATTGTGTATATTTAGGCAGCAATTTTTCATTAATGGGTGTTTCATTAAATAATATAAACACGTTTTTTTTCTATTTATTTTAAGTAAGTTCCTTTGATATTGTCTGATAAACTTAATGACATTATCGTTGAAAGACGAAAGGAAAACACCATATTGATACATGTTTAAATCCAGTCTAAGCTTTCGGCTTGCTCAAGCCATTATCAAAGATGTCACTTTCAATAAAACACACGGACGAAACAACAATGATAGTCCGCCTTTGCTGCATGAAAATTTCCAAATAACGACAAACTCGTATGTACGAGACGCGGAAGCGAAAATCTCGTCGCAGCTCGTGACGTCACACATGACCATACGAGAGTGAAAAACGAGAAGTATTAAGTAGGGGAAGCCGTTGGTATAAACCAATGGCTTTTGTTATAAATTATAGGCATTTAAGGATATTTGTGGAGATTTCATAGTTTATTTTGTTCAGGTTAGGTTTCAACTGTTTTATGTATGTAGATTCAAGAATTTTTAATTTTTTGTTTATTGTTCCGCGTCTCGTTTAAAAGAGAAATTTTAAATACACAAAATTAAAATTGAACAAGGTGGGGGTGAAAAAATAACCAGTTCTACAAAAGTATAAAATAGAAAATGGACACTCACAAACCCCCAACAGACGCAAGGAACGTAAAAAAAATGTTCTTTTTGTCTAGACAGGCTCGGCTTATGACTCTTTATAAAAACAGCTTCCAAGACTCGGAGATGGTATAATGAGCGAGTTCTGCGTAAAACTGAAAACAAATATATATACTACTCTGTAAAAGTAAGTGAACTCCTGAGCTAACTTTTAAAATAATTGTCTCAGTTTTCGAGATAATCATTAAATCTCAATTAAACTAATTATTCTCC
This sequence comes from Acanthosepion pharaonis, assembly GCA_903632075.3. NCBI lineage: Eukaryota > Metazoa > Mollusca > Cephalopoda > Sepiida > Sepiidae > Acanthosepion > Acanthosepion pharaonis. The sequence goes on along the minus strand of CAHIKZ030000986.1, from coordinate 856,080 downwards.
AAGAAAAACCTCTATTAAATGAATGACAACCAATTTTAAAGATTCTTATCAAGTCCGAATAGAAATATTAATTAAAAATAAAAATAAGATGTGCAAAAGTAAGTGAAACCTTACACCTACACTCAGTATTTTTGTTTTATATGGTTTCCAGTGAAAATAGTTTTTTGTGCACGTATATGTTGCAAACAATGTAACTCATTGTGTATGCAAAAGTATGCAGTTAGACTAAATTTAAATATATATATATATATATATGCAAAGATCAAAAGAAGCTTTAAAACATCGAATAGTTTAAACCTATAATGGAGAAGGCTACAAAAATCCATCAAACATACTTGGAGTAAACTTCTCCACTGTGCAACAAATTATTTATAAATGGATGGCCTTTAGTATGACGGCATTACAATCAAGAAATGGGTGTCAGCAAAAAATAACAGCAGCATCATTCTGCTGTAACGTTTGCAGTTCTCCAATGATCACTGGCCAATATCGGAATCAATGTTTGTACATCTACAGCGCTACGAAATCTCAGCAATGCCGATCTTCATAGCAGATTGCCTAGAAAAAGCCACTACTTACAAAATAGCACAAGCATGCTTGCTCCAACTATACCAAAATTCCTTAATATGCTAGAAACAATCTGGCAAAATGTTTTATGGTTTGATTAGACCAAACTAGAACGTTTGGGGAAAAACAAGGTATGTTACATCTGGTGAGCTTGAAATACGTCTTTTCAAGAGAATTTGATATCAACCATTAAACATGGCGGTCACAGCATTATGATTTGTGCGCGCTTTGATGTAGCTAGGACAGGCAAAATAGAACACTTTGACGGCACAATGGACTCTGCAAGATACCAATTTTAAACGAAAGTGTATTGTTGTCAGTTGAAAATTTGCCTTTAGGTCGAGACTGGAACTTGCAAGAGAACAATGATCTAAAGCGTCAATCATATTCACAAAAAATGTATCCGTAAAAAGAATTTTCAAGTCCTGGAATAGCCTGATCAAAGTCCTGATGTAAGGTCTTCTACACAGGTCAGACCCTGTCAAAGGCTTTCGAGATGCCCAACGCTACAGCTTCACCGTTTTTATTTCGATCCTGATTTTTACTTGCTTTAAAAAACAAACTATTCAGTGAGTCAGTCAACTGATATTATTATTAATGTTATTTGGAATTTTATTATTAGATGAAGCATTTTCAACTACGATTCAGTTTCGACTAGTATTTCTTTCATATTAATTTGAATCTAATCTTAATTCTTTAAACCGTCTCATGCTATGAAGACAGGAAGATTTGAGCTGAGAATAAAATTAAGATAAAATAAATAAAAAATGAATACTAATATTTTATGACCACTGGAATTAATACTTTCTGCAATTTTATTATTAGATAAAGCATTATCAAATATTATTCATTTTTATTAGTATTTCTTTCATCTTAATTTTTCATTATCTTTAATTCAGATCGTCACTCTGCGACCATTAATAGTAATAGTATCTTGTACTTTATTTTTTAGATGAACCATTGTCGACTATTTTTAGACTATTTTTTGGACTAGGATTTCCACTATTTTAATATTAACTTTTTTTTCTTGTTTTAGCAGTCCAGTCGTCAGTTTAAAAAAATAAAAGATACTTGATAATATTTCTACTTCAATCTACGTGAAATCAGTAAATATGGCGCCCAGCTATCAGGAAAAATAAATGGTAATGATTATTTCGTATGTCTACTGAAGACGTCTCGTAGCCTAACAGATTTTCATGCAAGTTCATATCTTACCGAAAGCTTATTTCCAGTCTACACCTGAAGACTGATAGCCTGAATAATTGCGATGAAATGTAAACGAAATTAAGATGAAAGAAATGCTAATCATAATTTTATAATGGCTAACAACGCTTCATCTAATAAAGAATATATTATATTTGATATTAGCATGTTAACAGATGACGAGGGTTTGTTAGAGAATTTTTTTGCGAACAGATCATACCCCTGGTGTAAGTAAGGCATTATATTTCAGACAAAACTGTCAGTAGTGAATGCTGGATCTCAAATAATAACTAGAATAATGAAGGCTGATATTAAAGATAGATTCACTCATCTAAACACCAATCTCTATTATGTCCTTGTTCTAATCTTTTATATTTAGGATAATGTAGCGTGTTACCATACTGCAATGTCGGGTAAGTTATTGTTGCAAACCAATTCGATAGTGTAGAGAGTTTGGACATATCTACAATGGCCATTGTGGATCATTAGTACATCAACAGAACGAAAGCCGTATTGCTTGTGTGAGAAAAGACACTGCGATAAGAGATGACGAACCAAACCGGCTTGATTAGGGCATCTAGTTGGATGTGTTAGATGGTTCACAAGAGTTCTTAAAAACTAGGACAACAAACGATGTCTTCCGGCAAGCAAAGCCAACTTGGTATTTATTAAACAGTTTAGAGATGTTATATTCCGTATTTAGTTACGTGGGCGATGTGAAAACAATGTGGGCGAAATACTGCGTTTGGTTGCAAACAATGAAATTCAGAATCGAAAGAACAAGAAAGACTATAGATATATTTTATAGTCTTTTTAGTGAGGAAAATAAGAACAAGTAAAAGGTTCGTATTTAAGAAGTTGAGTGTCTATGGTAGTGGCAAGTAAAGTTCGTGGAGTTAACTTGACTTATGGAAGGGGAAAGGTACCCTTTGACAAAGCGTCGGACGAGAGTTCATTAGCATCAGCAGTCACATGCTTCGTTCGTCGCCGGGCCAGTGTGTCAGGAGCGAGCGACGTGACCCTTCTGCCTCCGCCGTTGAATGGGACTACCTTTTAACTTTCCCATGTTGAACTTATACACGCCTATCGGCTCCAAATAGCAATTTTTTGACTACGCGGGAGACGGTCCGATTGATTGATTTAATTCTTTCATTTTTTTTTTAGTTTATCCCAAACGGAAGTATCTGCGTCGAGCCTATGCGTAGACGTGCAGTTTTCATTTCGAGTCGGGGACTCGTGATGGTAACTTCCGTTTATCGAAGCAGGGCAAGATCTCATCTTGTAACAGAGAGAACAAGAGCCAATTCGGGAGCACACTTCTTAATGACTATTACAGGGATGTCCTCTAGTCCACATGATTTGTGGGGATCAAGGTTAGAGATAATAAAAGAAAACATGGAAGGGATTATACGAAATCAGTCAAAAGAGAATCAATTTTAACTGGGAATGTAGGCAGGGATAATCCAGATGAGTCAAGAGTAGATTTCGATGAGAAATTATATACAAAGCATTCAGCTTTATCAGCAGAGGATTCATAATTGAAATATTGATATTTATACCGTACTGTAATAATTACATGATGATTGCATTGTGCAAGAAAGTGTGCTATCAGCGAGGAATAATATTTATTATTAATATAAATTTTAGCATTGCTATTATATATGGAGCACTATTTTATTAACACCAGCACCCGATGTGCAATAATTTATATTAAAACACACACACACATCTATCTATCTATCTATCTATCTATCTATCTATCTATCTATCTATCTATCTATCTATCTATCTATCTATCTATCACACTGTCCATATCTATCTATCTATCTATCTATCTATCTATCTATCTATCTATCTATCTATCTATCACACTGTCCATCTATCTATCTATCTATCTAATCTATCTATCTATCTATCTATCTATCTATCTATCTATCTATACAAAATGTTCTACCACAGAGTGTATATATATATGGGAGGTAAATATATTTCAATCTGTTTTATTTTGCTAGACAATATATAAAAATTTGCTTCGTCGTCACTTTTATCCCAATAACATCACAAACTTATCTCTGCCCATCAATAAATATTTCTCTCCTTATATATATATAATCTTAAATATAATAAAAGATACATACATACATATATATATATATATATATATATATATATATATATATATATATATATATATATATATATATATATTATAAATTAATTGATTTAAAATATGGTTATTTTCGCTACAGTTCCAACCATGTTTCAAAAATAGAAGCTAAAACCCCTAATTTTATTTTTGCAAATAAATTAAAAGCATTAGTTCCATTTCATCTTCAAGCGAATTTTGGAGTAACTTTTAAAATTTACTGGGTTTTAAATACACAGCTAAAATCACGTTTCCATGGTTACAGAATATTCTACTCAAATTGAACAAAAGGGTGTCTAGATTTTCCTTATGACAGTATCATTGTATCAGTTATTAGCTACATTTTGGTAAGGGGTGAGGATGTATTTTACACTGAAACCTGACGTCGGTTGAATGGATGTCGTCTGAATTTTAAAAAAAATTTGTTAACGGTAAAAAATTTTCAACGTCATCTTTTAAAATTAAAGATTTTTTTTTTTACAATACTTTTTATTTAACTACGATTTGAAATATTTTCCTTTTTAATTTTTATTTTACTATATTCTTTTTAAGAACAGTTAAATGTATTAGAATCCATTATATTATGTAGGATTATTTTAACATTAAGTTTAAGTATGTATATGAGGTTACATTTTTTTTTTTTTTTTTTTATATGACTATGACAGCAGAAATGGTTACTTAATTTCACTGATTCAGTAAACTTTTCTTTTATATATAAACCTATTATTATAATATTTCACATGTAAGTACTGAGGACATGGGTCATTCAAAAGCTTACATGTTATGGTATTTCATATTAATTTTATTTTACTATAGGTGTTATTTTTGGATTCTTTTTAATGCGTGTAGTATTATTTAAAAAGAAATTTAGGTTAGAATTCATTCAATTTAACTACAATTTTAATTACAAATTCAAAATTACAACTTTAAAATTTTAAAATATTTTCATTGTTTAGTTTTAAAAGACTATATTAAAAGCAACAGAAGGAAAATTAAAATTAATAAGATTATTTTTCCATATCATGTATATGTAAATTTTTTTTTTTTTTTTTTAAATTTAAATATTATTTAAGTAATATTAATGAGAAACAAAACTATATTTCTAGATTTAGTTTTATTTATTTATAATTAAAAAAAAAATATGTAACCTAATTATAAAGTTTCATATGTATGTATAAATAAATGTTAGAATTCATAAAGTTTACTAATTTCTGAAAAAACTTTAAAATTTTAAAATATTTTTTGTAGTTTTAATTTAGACTTAATATTTACTTAAATAATATCTAAATTAAAAGTTTTTTAAAAATTTAGAATTTACATATATTTTGATAGGAAAAAAAAATTTTTTTACTTACTATGAGTAATTATCCTTCTGTTATAAAGTAATATAGTCTAAATTAAAACTAACAATGAAAATATTTTAAAATTTTAAAAAGTTATAATTTTAAAATTGAAATTAAAATTGTAGTAAAATAAAATTTAGAATTCTAACAATTTTAGTTTCATTTATACATACATATGAAACTTTATTAATTAGGTTAGACATATATTTGAAAATAAATAAATTAATTAATTAAAAAAATAAAGTTTACTAAATCTTATTTTAGAATAAATGACTTAGCTAGTTTTTTAGTAAACTTTATTAATATTAATTAAATAATATTTAAATTTAAAAAAAAAAAAATATATTTAAATTTAAAAAAAAAAAAAAATCTTACTTAATATGAGTAATTTTCCTTCTGTTATAAAGTAATATAGTCTATTAAAACTAAACAATGAAAATATTTTAAAATTTTAAAGTTGTAATTTTGAATTTGTAATTAAAATTGTAGTTAAATTGAATGAATTCTAACCTAAATTTCTTTTAAATAATACTACACGCATTAAAAAGAATCCAAAAATAACACCTATAGTAAAATAAAATTAATATGAAATACCATAACATGTAAGCTTTTGAATGACCCATGTCCTCAGTACTTACATGTGAAATATTATAATAGGTTTATATATAAAAGAAAAGTTTACTGAATCAGTGAAATTAAGTAACCATTTCTGCTGTCATAGTCATATACAAAAAAAAAAAAAAAAATGTAACCTCATATACATACTTAAACTTAATGTTAAAATAATCCTACATAATATAATGGATTCTAATACATTTAACTGTTCTTAAAAAGAATATAGTAAAATAAAAATTAAAAGGAAAATATTTCAAATCGTAGTTAAATAAAAAGTATTGTAAAAAAAAATCTTTAATTTTAAAAGATGACGTTGAAATTTTTTACCGTTAACAATTTTTTTTTTTAAATTCAGACGACATCCATTCAACCGACGTCAGGTTTCAGTGTAAAATACATCCCTACCCCTTACCAAATTGTAGCTAATAACTGATACAATGATACTGTCATAAGGAAAATCTAGACACCCCTTGTTCAATTTGAGTAGAATATTCTGTAACCATGGAAACGTGATTTTAGCTGTGTATTTAAAACCCAGTAAATTTTAAAAGTTACTCCAAAATTCGCTTGAAGATGAAATGGAACTAATGCTTTTAATTTATTTGCAAAAATAAAATTAGGGTTTTTAGCTTCTATTTTTGAAACATGGTTGGAACTGTGTAGAAAAATAACCATATTTTAAATCAATTAATTTATAATATTAATGCTCTGTAAATTTACATTGAGCACTATTTTGTAAAAATAAAATATCTATAAGAACACCGGATTTTATATCTTACTGTTCTTTCTTTTTATTTATATACATATATATATATATATATATATATTTATATGTGTTGATCAAATGGTGGTTCTTGTTATATCCAAACTTAGAGTTTTTGCTTTCATTCATCAAAGCTGACTCTGTTTGGAATCGTCCATCTTACTGGCCAGGTTATCAATCAAAAATAATTTCCGAAAACACAAGAGAGATTAAAACGATACAAAGATACAAAAGCTAATATCCGAAATTATAAGTTTTTATTATACCAAAATTGTGGCTAGAATAGGACGACCTTTGAGACTTTATAGGTCTATGTTATCACATTTTTAGATTAACTAGATTGAATTGGTTGGTCTAAAGATGGAGGAGATCGTAATGGAGCCATATTGTGTTCTTCATGGTGTCTCCAGAGAATATTATGCTGATTCACAATATTTATTTTCTCTGAAGATAATATGAGAATAGTACACATAGTAAATGTAGCAGAGAAACGTCCATAAACAAGTCACACACACACACACACACACACACACACACACTATATATATATATATATATATATATATGATAAAATATGGTTTTGAGGTATGCTATATTTATGGGTTTAATTGCTCAATTTTACGGATGGAATTTATGTAAATATATCAGACCTGACGATTGCGTTTAAGAATGAAACAACTATCCTGATGTATGTTCGATTCAATGTATATATATATAGATAGATATATAGAGATAGAGAGAGAGTATAAATTAATTGATTTAAAATATTTTTTCGCTACACAGTTCTAACCATGTTTCAAAAATGGAAGCTAAAAGCCCCAAATTTAATTTTGTAATTAAATTAAAGACATTAGTTCCATTTCATCCTCAAGCAAATTTTGGAGTAACTTTTAAAATTAATGTATTTTAAAGACACAGCTAAAATCATTATTCATGTTTCCAAGCTTACGGATGAATCCAATTTACTAGACGAGGGTTGTCTCGGTGTCTATATTTTAATGTATCAGTTATTAGCTACGTTTTGGTAGGGGGTAGGGATGTATTTTTCAATGAAATCTAACATCCGTTAAAAGCGTGTCGTCTGGATTTTTTTTTAATTTTATTGTTAACGGCTAAAATTCTTACGGCATTTTTTCCTCGTATATTTAAAGATTTTTGCGGGTGTTTAGGTAAGAATTAAAAGTAAAATTATTATATATATATATCTTACTGTTCTTTCTTTTTATTTATATATATATATACACACACACACACACACACACACACACATATATATATATATATATATATATATATATATATATATATAGATATAGATAGATAATAGATAGATAGATAGATAGATAGATAGGAAAACTGTAGCTTTAGCCGACGAGTTGCGTCCAAGGTGAATCGTATACCTTGAGAAAGCGGCATTATCATAAAAAATACAGTCTTTTTCCTTTATACATACTGACTTTTTTCTACAAGTAAATTCTGAGAAATTTTATATATATATATATATATATATATATATATATATATATATATATATATATATATATATGTATATGTATATATATATATATTTGTGTGTGTGTGTACGTGTGTATAATCTGTATTTACGTTTCAGGTAGGAAAATGAAGCTAGCAGATATATATTCGTAAAATTCTCAATTAGAGGCGTGCATTCCTTAAATAGGTAAATTGAACTTCTCTTGCCAAGATGGCCTCTCGTAAATAAAATGATCGCATATATGTTTCAGCTCTAGAAGTTGTTTCCTGATTGAAAATGTAGGAAGTTTCGATTCCTATCGGATGTCACATTCATCTTTAATAGGACTTCTCGATCTAGACTAGTTGATATTAAATTCGCTGTTTAAGAAAATAAAAAGCATGGATATCACCTTAAAGAACGTGTACCCAATAAAATACCGTTTGTAGTATAAATATATATATATATATATATATATATATATATATATATAAGGAACATAACATTTAAGTAGAAATTATTTTGCAAATATATTCATAGTATTACTACCTACTGTAATCACTCGCTTCAAACATTACATCATATGACCAAGGGGAAAAAATCGTAAGTACTTGGATTAGCAAAAACTACAACGACTTCCTTGATGAATTTCTTCTTAAAATCAAGAAGCCGATTAAACAATTAGAAAGGATCAGTATAAAAATAAGTCGACGCAATATTTCTCTATTATTCAATGAAACATATATATATAGAGAAAATTATTAAGAAACATAATCCTAATATCTTGAATAAACACTTAGACCAAATCCAAAGAAATTTAGACAATATAAAAATAAAAAAGAGATGAAGATAAACAAAAATTATGTAACTGTAGAAATCCTCATAACTGTCCTCCACAAAATAAATGTCGCACGGAATCATTAGTATACCAATGCAATATCTCATCTATTGAGTATCACAAGAGTTCAAAAAGAGATTCAACCAACATCAAAGTTCATTTAGGATAAATCGAAATATTTCTGGCACTTAAAAGAAACCAATAAAATACCTACATTAAAATGAAAATAAATAAGAAAAGCTATAATATCTAGGTCATTAAATGACCCATGTTATTTGTACATACATGACAAACTATATATTACTAAGTTTATAAAAAATAAAAAATTATTGAATCAAAGAAATGGTATAGCTATTTTTTGCCGACATTGTCAGAAATTTTCCTTAAATAATATTTAAAAATAAAATAAAATAATTTAAAAAATGGGAGCTGGTAATATATTATATTTGATATGTAATAATAATTTTTAAATAATTTAAGTAATTCTATTACATTTATTTCTTTAAAAAGAAATATAGTCTATTAATAATTAAGAGTAAAAAAATATTTTAAAATTGTAGTTCAATATAACTTATTCTAACCTAACCACTCCTTTTAGAAAGAATCTTTATATATACAAGTACGAATTTAACGGGAAAAAATGCCGAAAAACTTTTTCTCGTTGATAAAAAACCAGACGACATGCGTTTAATGGATGTCAAAATTCGTTGAAAAAATACACCCCTACCCTCCCTAGACTTAAAACCTAGACTTAACCTCTTTTTAAACGTAACTCTTAATTGATACAATAATAGTTAATAAAAATGAAAACGCTACCACCTCTGTCTAAATGAATGGATTTCTCTGTATCCTTGGAAACAAAAACTTATGAATTTTATGTGCGTTTAAAACTCAATAAATTTAAAAATAAGTTATTCCAAAATTAGCTTGAAGATGAAACAAAACTAATGCCTTTAATTTAATCATATAATTAAATTTGAAGATTTTAGCTTCGGTTATTGAAAAATGGTAATTCCTGTGTAGCGAAGAAAGCATATTTTAACTCAGTTAATTTATAATATTTATGCTCTGTAAATTTACATCAAACATCTTTTTATTTTAATATATATATATATATATATATATATATATATATATATATATATATATATATATATATATATATGGCGACATGTATTTACGAAAACACCATCAGTTGGATATAAATCATAGGGGTCCTAACATGTTTAAGCTGAGTGCATTCAATTCTTACGTTCTTATTTCTCTTACAGATTTATCAAGAACAACAAGAAACCTTGTGTAGAGAAATTTAAGCAAGCAAAAAAAAAGACAAGATAGGTTTCTCTAGTAGTTTGTTAACATCGTAAGTTACTACAAAACCGAAATATGGTCTTGTAAACGAGGGTCATGTTCTCAAATAGCCTCGTCAGATCTAGACGCTCATTTGTATTTCAGTCATAATGTCCTACACATTCAGAAACTTCTTCACAAATACATGTATACACGCGTTTTCTCAGATCAATATTTAAAAGTAGATTCAAGAGAATAAATCTATTCAATCTTAAAGTAGTCGACCCTTCATCAGCACATAGAGATAGACGCTACAGAACCACAAAGACCTTAATATGTGCCATCCGTCCGTTTCGTGAGGCCATGGGTCTGTGCCCAGAAAGTTGTTTTCTTTTCTTCCAGCATGATTCATCCGAGCAGCAAGCCTCTGTTTCTACTCTCCTCGCTTCAGCCCTCTGTATAAAACTGCGTGAGTTATTTTTTGGAAACGTTTTACCACCTCTCGATATCCATGTCCATCGCCATCATGTAAACGTCCTTAAAGCGAAAATGGGATCTCCCTTGTGCTATCTTGCTGATAGCAAGTTTCCAGCAAGAACAATCGGAATCCTTCCATCAGTAAATTGTTGCTTCCAATGTTTTGTCGTCGCGGTGATCCGACGCTGCCGTGTCCTCTCCAGGGTGAAGGCCTGGGCAGGGTTTTATGACGGATCGACCGTTGTCCATGTAGCACGCCTCCCTGCTCTACACCACCGATGTTTCCCAATGGAAAGGTTTAATAGAGCAGGGTTATGGGGTCGTCGCAGGAGCGTTATTGAACTTGAGTGTTATTGAACTTGAGAAGGCTAATTTCTTGAAAGCGTATTTTAAGAAAAAGATTTTTTTTAATTTAAAAGACAGTAGCGCTAACACATCGAATAATGAACAGTTTCCTCGTTCTGGGTATGACGATAAACTACATCCGGCAGCAATATGTCTATTCGGGAGTTTAGAGGTTTTGAGGAGCGTGGAACCGTATTTTAATTGCTGTTGTTCCCAGGTGCACTGATGCGGTAGCCCCTGTTAGGGTCCTAGACATGGGCAAATATTCACCCCCCCCAAACAAAAGCAAAATATTATGAAAGTAGAGAAATACATGTTTTATAGTAAAAATACCATAAATATATTTTTAGATTAAAACATTCCACCAATACATATTTATAGTAACACCAGCAATGTATTTTAAAGCAAAATGTCCAACAATACATTTTACCTGCAGCTGAAGACATAGAATTGCGTTAAAAATACATTTAGTTGAAGCCATAAAATTGTGTTCAAAATATTTAAATTTCGGCACTAAATAACACATAGAGGTAGATATTCCGCTGAACGAAATCAATCGAATGTTTCATGTATGGTAACGGTTATTTCACCATTGCCATTCAGCCTGACACAGGAAAGGAAACGATACGAATTGTCCTTGACACTAAACAAAACTCATGACAATGTTCTTTTTATCAAAGTCAGGGCCGAGACGTGGAGCTCTGACAGGGTCTTGCCATTCATGGTCACGATCAAAAGATATTAAAAACTAAAGGATTCAGCCCAATACGTAAGTGAAAGCTGTTGGTCTTTAGGAAAGGACTCCATAATGTAGTTGTATTTAGCTTAGCCACACCATGCCTTGTAGAGTTGGATAATTATATCGGGAAACTTTGGTGAACAGTCCAAGATTTCCAGATTATCTGGCGAGCCAAGCTTCAATGTCTCATTGTCGGCTCGCCAAAGGTGATAATGATTTTGTTTTGTTCACAGCATGTTTCCTAGATTTAAATCATATCTTGACACGATTGACCCCCCAATGAGGCCACCTGTTTTCCAAGGGGTGGCGACCCGTAATGTCTGGGTATAGAATCCTGATGGTTGAGGGCTTCAGGAGTCAGGGTTAGATACTTCTGATCCCCAACACACCACGTAACTCTTACTTGAACTAGACTGACCGTCGGAGAGGCCCGATTCAATTAATCGGCTGCTCATTCCAAGCCGTAGGGCCTATAACTATTTATCAACTTAGTAAGTACGTTATAACTAAGTACAATATCTAAAATATACACCGAAATAGAAATAACATCTCTATTCAATTTTCCAATAATAAACATCAGATGGAGATGAGCCTGAGTCAATCTGTTCGAAGAGATTTAAACTTAGATATGGTTGTAAACATACAAATTTAAAATTTGGGAAGTGCAAGAAATGATTTAACGGGTGTTCAGAGTCTCGACCCCGACATGTAAAGGGGACTGGGTTTTCCCCTTAACACGTTCCAATGACCGGCCCCGAGGTGGGTGTGGATTATATGCCGTGATTTTTTCTATATGAAAATAATGAACACTCAAAATAAAAAAAAAATATTTCAAACATTGATTTTGAAAAAGGAAGAGGTTCTGATTTCCCAAGATTTCTTGTGTTCGCATCCTTAGAGGAAAGTCCTCTTAAAATACTTTCCCCTTTCTTAATTGAAAATGTGTTATCCAGTAGAATTAACCCAAACACAGTTAAAAAAAAACTGAGAAGCAGTAATTTGCTGGTAGAGGGGAAAAAAACAGGAAACACACCGAAAGTTTAATGGAGATGAAGACCTTTCATAACCTCAAAATAAAAACCTTCCGTCATGAAAGGATGGACACTTCTAAGGGAGTTATTAGAAGCAGAGAGTTGTTTCTGGCCAACATGAGGAAATCTCATTTGCCTAAGGAAGCCATGGCTCGGTGATTACAGTCGAATAACAATAAAAAGGAAAAGAGAAATCATCACATCAGACACACATATCCTTACTTTTGTCACATCTCATATCCCTAGAAATATAAAAGCAGGGAACAACATTTTACCAGTGGAGAAATATATTCCTACTCTACTTCGGCGTTTCAAGTGCCAAAAATTATGACATCATAGGCATAGATGCAGGAGTTAGTCAACAAAATTTGGCCAAAAGGTTTTAGATCATACGGAAGAAAAATGGCTCCTTGAAGTAAGATGTGCTAAATTTCCAGGAAAAGCAGCCATCATTCTCACGATCATACAACTTCTGGAAAAAAGGTTAAGGAGATATTCGAGGTGAAACATAATGTTTCATTCGTGGAGGCAAGGCAAAATGTAGAAATCTACATGAAAGGCCCTCCCTATGCAAAAATAATGCAAGGAAGTACCACAACGAATACTAGTCAACCTGACAATTAAATAACCCTGATTGGGAAAGTCGTACACATGGAACCAACTTACTGGGCAAATTTCAGAACTAACTGAAGGACATATACTGAAGGAAATAGTGCAGAGTGAATCCCAAAAGAAAGCCAATGAATTATTTTAAATAATAAATAAAGAAAAAGAAAATACAAAATCAACCGCTCAAACACAAAACACTTCTCTAAAAAATACAAAATCTCCTAGAAAGCAATTTTCAGAGTGATCATCTATCCGTCCACCGAAAACAATCAAATATAGACTTAAAAACTTATCTTCAAAAAAATAAAATAAAAAAAATAAATAAATTCACAGAACCAGCCAAACAAAAAGCAGAAATTCAAAGTGAACAAATTCCTACCCAAAACTGATTTGACAAACTGGAAGAAATGGAGGTGGGAAAGTAGAACCCACAAACGGCCAAAATCTCCAAACTCAAACCCCCAGAAAATTAAATCACAACTGCATACTAAGCTAAAGCTCAAAAACATTTAGAAATTAAGTATCAAGTAATTCAATGGAACTTTCTCTTTACAAATGTCAGATCAGACCCCAAAACAGAGTATGGTTTTTATATCTGAGCCCAATTCTGACTTTCCAGCTTAAACCGACTATGCTCAATCCACGGCTAAGAAGACATTCCCATGCCATCTTGCAAGCTTGTCGTACGACTTTGTTCATCCTACAGTCACATCCCGCTGAAAACAATGGTTTCATTGCGATCACCGAAGCTAAGCATCGCCGAAGCTAAGCATCACCGAGCCCACTTGGAGACCGCTTGGAAACACCGGGTAATATAATCTCCTACACGGCGAATAACCCCATAACCCAAAAGGGTTATTTAAGCCAAAACATTTAAGGGTTATTTATTTGATAACGACACAAATCGATCAATCCAGCCTTGGAAGAGTTAAAAAGTTTATATGGCCTTCTGTGGGATTTCCTACTTTTCACACTACAGCCCCCCCCTGCTCAAAAGCATATCGTAGCAAGGCTATTGCTACTTTATAACAACTTTCATGATAACTGTTCACTCTAGCTCAATTCTTTAGTGTCACCAGATTAGACCTTTACAGTCAAGACTCGGCTTGCTACGTCTAGATGGTTGAATCGTCCTCATTTCCCACGTATTCCATTGGTAAAAAGGCTGTTCCACTCAGTTTCTTCTCAAGAACCGCTGCTTTGTAGAAGAGACGCCCGAGTGGTTGCTTTCCCAATTACTACAGTCTTATGTTCTTCATGTCTAGATTCAATCGCTATTTTTCCACCATATACTCGTAATCTTCATTTTCTACTTCTTACGTTCATCATTCAGTAAACCTCTACCTTGAGTCGCTTTTGGGCTTTGCATTAGATGAACTTAAAAAAAACATTATGTGGCTTAAATGTACTTTTCTTATTAGTGGGGTTAAGAAATTTATTCTTTAATCAACTGTGTACGCCTTGCAAAAACAAAGGTATATTAGAGTGCTTCAAGTTTATTCTTAACTGCCACACATAATCAGTACGGAGTATGATACTTTCGTCATTGGAATTGGTTTTCCTAAACAGAAATTGTTTATTGCATAAACAAATTCTAGTTGAGTTGATTCGTCTATATTTATGAGGGACAAGCACATCAGACATACAAATAAAATAAGCAATTATTTCAGAAGGCATGAAAGAGGAAAGACTATTCTGATTCAGAAAAATGCCTAAAAAGTAAAATGTCAGAACAATTACAGACTAATAACATGTCTGCTAACTACGCGAAAATCCTACCAGTACAAAGTTATATCTGTGTACTCCTAGATTATTCTTAACTTCCAATTATAATTAGTAGTTAGGATGATGCATATGTCATTAAAATTGGTAAATAAAACAGAAATTGCTTATGACTCAACATAATATTTAGAATAATTCGCATGACAAGTTAGCAGTTTAAAGCTGAATAATTTATCAGTAGTTTTAATAGTACGGCTTTAAAGCTTTATTGCCCGGTTCTATCAGTAATTCTTGTAATGATTCCTAACCATCGATTGCTTTTTTCACATTGCAACATTGTTGTTTTTTTTGTTTTTTTTGTAATAATACAAAGTTACAAAGTAAATAACTACTCATATAATGATACGAATAACATTTGCTTTATTTCATGACCACTGCCAGTCATTTTTCATGCTTTTCATGCTCACATACAGAATCTATCAGACATTTCCCAAGACAAGTTTTACATCAGGAAAAGCAAAATTCTGGATTTATGTAAGACATTTTGTTTCTGCAACAATCGGAAATTATTTGATTACTGAAAAAAAAGGAAAGATAAAACAATGTCTAATCGAAATTCAAATGGAGAATTATCAGTGAACATTGAAAAGAAATTACAAAATCTTGCTGCCGGCACTAAAAATAATACAATGATTATTGTTTCAGATTATCCCCTGCAGTCACAATTTATTGTGTTAATCTACATATAATCATTAGATTTAATCGAAGTTTACCCATTTGTTTAAATAAATGTTATAAGGCATTCGTATAGTAAAATAATTTCCAATCATTTTCTATATATAACTTTAGTATTTGGCGTAATACTTTATATGTAATCAAAAGAGTGAATGGAAGTTTAGACGTATTTGTTTACTAAATATTTCTAATGCATTCTCATAATAAAATAATTCCTCAATGAATTTCTATATATGCTTTTAGTATTTGCATTGTCACTCTATATGTAATCATATGAGATAATGAAAGTTTTGATGTATTTGTTTAATAAATAATTCTAATGCATTTTATAGCAAAATAATTTCCAATAAATTTCTATATATGCTTTTAGCATTTGTTATGACATTCTGTATGTAATCATAAGAGAAAATATCGACAAAAAGAAATCAATATAATAAGGCTATTGAGAATTTTAAGATATTTCACAAGTGTTGAAAGAAAAAATAAGGTTGTGGCAGGCATCATACATAGCAAGAAAGAGTAACAGATGGATGAAAAGTTCTTTTGATTAGAGCTCAGTACGTACACAATGTAATAAGACAAAGGTTAGAAAAATGTTACTATTATGGGCCGCATCATTATCATTCCTATGTAAAATGGGTTTGGCTTGGTTTGGTTTGGTTTGGTTTGATTTGTTTTACGACAAATCAGCCTCAGTGGGCTATTTAATGCCGACAAGATTTTTATTGGTGGTAATATATTACTTCAAAAATGTATTGCTGGATACATTTTTTTTCCAAAAATGTATTGCTGGTAATATATTTTTTCCAAAAATATATTGCTGGATATATTTTTTTTCCAAAAATGTATTGCTGGTAATTTTTTTTTCAGAAATTTATTGCTGTTAATATTTTTTTTTTTCAAAAATGAATTGCTGGTAATATTGTTTTCAAAAATGTATTGCTGGTAATATTTTTTTTCAAAAATGTATTGCTGGTTATATTTAAAAAAATGAATTGCTGGTAATATTGTTTTCAAAAATGAATTGCTGGTAATATTTTTTTTCAAAAATGTATTGCTGGTAATATTTTTTTCAAAAATGTATTGCTCGATATATTTTTTTTCAAAAATGAATTGCTGGTAATATTTTTTTTTTCAAAAATATATTGTTGGCAATATTTTTTTTCAAAAATGTATTACTGGTAATATTCTTTTTCAAAAATGTATTGCTGGTAATATTTAAAAAAATGAATTGCTGGTAATATTGTTTTCAAAAATGAATTGCTGGTAATATTTTTTTTCAAAAATGTATTGCTTGATATATTTTTTCAAAAATGTATTGCTGGTAATATTTTTTCCAAAAAAGTATTGCTCTATTTTTATACTTTCATAGTGTTTTGACTTCTTTTTGGTGGTTAACTATTTGTTTATAGCTGAGACCCTGACAGGTGCTAACACCCCGTGTCAGGGTGGACCTGCGAACAACAGCAATTAAGAGGTGGTTTCATGCTCCTAAAAAATTTCTGATCAGATGCCTTGCTGCCGGATATAGTTTATCGTCTTACCCAGGACGCCTATGTAAAGTTGACCGTTAACTTACACAGCGATATCATAAATTACAATCATATATGCATAAGTTATTTTTATATTTATTGCTGATTAGATTTTAAGAATAGATTGAACAAATATACGAGAAATTGATTTCCTATTTAATACATTCAATTAATTTTCTTTACAATGATAATGAGGTCACTCCGGGTAGAGATTTACAGGATAAGAGGTAGTGTTTATACGGATATATGTGGAAGATAACAGTTACCCCTAGCCTGGAATAGATTAAAATTGTAGTGATTGGGGAAGCAACCTCTTGGAAGTCGGCTCCACAATGCAGTGGTTTGTGGGAAGCAGCTGCTTGAGTAGAACTTATATCTCACCAGAGAAATACGATGAGAATGAACGTCGTTTGATACAATATGCGTGCCATGGCGGGTCTTAGCCGTAAACGTTAAGACTAGTGGAGCTAAGGAGTCCAGTTCATCTGGACACTCTCAATGGAAATCGCGATTGAGCAGTAAGAAGGTTGCGACGTCTCGTCCGTGAGAAAGGATTTGTACATTTGAGAAAAATATTTTACAATAATACAGTATTCTAGATAAATCATGTGATACGTTTATATCGAATGACATGTTAAGTACACTCCTGCATCTAGATCCATACGTCAGTTTCCAGTGTGCCAATGAATGAGTTGTGTTATCGGTAAAGTGTAGAATGTAACGATCCAGATGCCTTTGCGGTAATACATATCTCAGTATTTTTTTTTTAAATCCAATTTACCACAAGCAAGTGTTTACAGGGCGTTCAAAAAATTCGAAACATTATGAAAGAGCTTGAACAATAGATAAGTAATCAGGAAGATAGTAGATAACGATTGATAGTTAAATTTTTGAAGATCAATGTTCCCTTCTAAGCATGAATCCGGAAGAGAGTTCCACAAGGGAGAAGTGCAAGAAAAGAAACGGTTAGCATAGAAATTACGGTTACATTTAGCTTATTCACCTGTAAATTGACGAGACCTTATGGTCAATCTAATACTCCGCTTAAATTCATAAAGTCTAGATACCATAAAAAAAGCGCTCGTTCGAACAAGAAGTATTTATAGCTACAGTGAAGCAACTGTGAGAAAGTGACTGAAGCCGAGATGCCAGGTCAGTACCAATAATATTGCTGAATGTTGCGAGAAGTGAATATCCCGAGAAGCGGGGTTCGCTATTAAATCTACGCAAAAAATCACACATTTTCTTTTCGATTAACCGCGTTACTTATGTAAATGTAAAACCAGTCTTAGTTGACAATAATATAAGTAACAGATGGCTATCAAAATTCACTGTTGATTATTTACGGTAAATTTGTTTAAATAATGCACTAATTATTTTTTTGGATCATGTGACAATAATTGTAAGTAACATGATGCACTAAAATAAGTAAGCAAGTAATCGTTTTAAGATATCTAAGTATATGTACCTTAAATATATATGGTTCGCATCTCTGTTAGTTTTATTCGTTGTTTTGAATAGATTACTATTTACAGCAATATATAATTAAACATGAACAAAATCCATTAATGGATATTTAAAAAAATGTTTCTTGTACTGCTGCGGATCGCGTAAAATCATAGTTTGCCCCACCCACGTAGTAGAAAAAATACCAAATATAAAATTGAGAGAAAAAAAAGAAGGGCCGTGAGGTGGGTGGGGGAGCATGGCAGCGCAGTTACAATCTCCACTGAAAGTTTTGACAAAAATGTTGAGTAATGGTGATAATAAGATGTAGGTTTTATGTCATAATATCAAGCGTCCCTTTTCGTGCAATGTCGATTTACACCATTATTCTTATCATTATCATTATTTCTTATGTAAACTCACAACTGTTTTATTTCTTATACTAATACTGGGAAAAATCTGACCCAAGGGCGTATACAAGGAGCAAAAGAAGCGAGAGATTGAATATTGTTCTTTCTCTGCATGCTTGCGCAAAGAAAGGTAATTTTATTAGAAAGATAGTTAACGTTACGAGAATCCAAAATGAAGATAATTGTGGTTAAATCAATCAATCAATCTATCTATCTATCTATCTATCTATCTATCTATCTATCTATCTATTATACCCTATTCCTTATCTATCTATCTATCTATCTATCTATCTATCTATCTATCTATCAGACTCTATTCATATCTATCACACTCTATTCATTATCTATCTATCTATCTATCTATCTATCTATCTATCTATCTATCTATCTATCTATCTATCACACTATTCCTTATCTATCTATCTATCTATCTATCTATCTATCTATCTATCTATCTATCTATCTATCACATTGTATTCCTTATCTATCTATCTATCTATCTATCTATCTATCTATCTATCACAATATTCCTTATCTATCTATCTATCTATCTATCTATCTATCTATCTATCTATCTATCTATCTATCTGTTCTTTAAGCTATCTATTTTTTGATGTTTGATCTATCTATCTATCTATCTATCTATCTATCTATCTATCTATCTATCTATCTATGTGGTGTTATAATGTTTTCAGCAATACCACGAATCACTTCTCAACCAAAATTCTAATATTAGGCAAGATTTTAGAAGATGGGCCTGGTCGAGAATTTTTCAGCACGTTTAAACCATCTGTATATTAAAATATATAGCATATTTTGTATTTATCTATTATCATTTATTTTTATTGGAGTAGCAGACAAATGCTCGCCTCTATCTTTTATTACAGAGAAAGTGACGCACTACTCCACCACTCTTTTTAAATCCCTGAATTTTTCATCACCGTTTCATATTTATGAGTGGGCATATACACTTTTGTTTATTCAACTTCTTCACGTTGATAAGGCACGGCCTCATGCTTACTTAGTCATATTTTTTGGTAATGTAACGTTATTGTTTAGTGAGGAACAAATCAATTCCCCTCTGCCCCAGAAACTGACTTCATTTGTAAACTTCAGACAGGAACGGCAGTGAACACCTTATCAACATAATTCCCGTAAAAATTCGAAAATGTATTAACACTCCTTTGTTTTTCTTATCTTCTGCGCTGAGGCACATATTGAAAATAGCGTTATTGTTAGAACAGCTAACAATGAATAATAGTAAATATAATAACGAGTTGAATGTGTGGAATGTTTCTGCTTTTCTCTTATCATTTTCCTGTATTCTCTTCGTTATCCATTCCAAACATCGGCGACCCACATTGTTGCACAAACATGGATTAGTTTTAAAAAAAACAATAAAGAATACACTGATCTCTTCTACTACATACTTTCTTTTATCTTACTTTTTCTCTGTCCGTATGTTAAAACTGTATACCTGTCAACATTATACAAGGTCCAAGAGCCACTCAAAGTAAAAATGTTGTGTGAGCTGTAAGAGTGAGGGGCGTTCTTTATGCGGATATGTTTGAAAGATAACGAATAAAGTTAAAGATAACGGATAAAGATTTTGAAAGATAATCCTAAAATTGGACAGGTTAATATTATAGTAATGAGGAAAATATCCTTCTGAAGTTCTGTTAAAGATAACGGATAAAGATTTTGAAAGATAATCCTAAAATTGAACTGGTTAATATTATAGTAATGAGGAAAATATCCTTCTGAAGTTCTGTTCCACAGAAAAAGCAGTCCTTGGAAAGAAGCTATATGAGTACAACTTACTAATGGAATATGAAGAAATTAAGATCGTTGGCATCAATGTACACTTTGTCTTAGCTGGGAGGGTTAGAGTTGCGGGAACTAAGGAACTCTTTTGAACATTTTCCATGGTCGGGTAGCGAGTGGCTTGCAACGTTTTGTTTGCGGGAAAATGGTGGTAAGGTGGAAAACAATTCATCACGCACAAGTCCTCGTAGATGCTGTTGGACTTCATCAAGACTGGAAACGTAGAGAATATCACAAGGAGTCAAGTACTTAATGGACTGGTGTAGGAAGCCGGACATTTTCGCAGCATCTTTAGCGATGGATGGCATATGCAAATTCCCCTTGAGGTCAGTGGTGAGCTTAAGTCTCAGTAGCCGTCCAAGGAAAATGGGGTCTCCTTGGGAGAACAAAAAATCATTGCGACAAACGGAAATTCGGGGGCTGCTTAGTAATGAGGACCTTTACAATATGGTTTATAAGATATTGATTGTGATCAGCCAGTATTCCCTATCGAGTTGTTAAAGCTAAATCGGAGGAAGAGATCAACTGCCAGACTCGGGTCATTGAGATTTTTGGCGGTGTCCGGGATAGAGTTTCTAATTCTACACCCAACCAATTTTGAATGCAGAGTTAGGCATCTTCTAGACTGATTGCCAACCAAGGCTTGAAAACTCAAACTGCCATCCTATTAACCTTTAGTTAGAAGGTAGGGAAGGAGAAGAAACGGATTCAAAGCTTTTTTCTAAGCGTATTAGTGCGAAAGTGAACGCTACGGAATTGGATTGAATTTGAATCCAACACATCAATCCCACTTTCTGCGATGATAACCGCAACGCTACGCACATATCCGTTTTGATCAATCTCCCCGCAACGAAAATTAAATTCATCGCAACTTGTACGAATGTCCATATTAACGTATCATTCAATTTATCTCATATTTTTCTCTTGATACCTAGGCAGCCGATCCGTGATTTATCTCTTTCGTTTCTATTCTACTCATCTTCAGCTTTATTTTTTCCATTCACCTGGTTTCTTTTTCTTTTATTATATCTTTCTTAGCTTATACATTTTCTTTTTCACACCCTTATTCCTCCACCCTATCGTCTTGATAGGTTGGAGGAATTCCTTTCTGCTTGATATTACGACGTAACTTAATCGATCAAGAAACGTAATGGATTTCCCTTAAAAAATAATCAGATATAAAACAGACACTACACTCTGATCTTTGATAGTAAAGCGTAACGATCATACATATACAAAACTAGAATAACGTTCTTGGTTAGAAAGAGGAAATAAATTCAGCTGAAAAGAACTCGGACAGGTACTACACACTGATCCTATGTAGAAAAGCGTTTAAGCCAAAAACAAATAAGCAAAGTAATACTCTAGGATATAAAAAAATGTATAAAATAATGTGGTAAATATGGGAGTTAAGGAAAAAGAGACAGAAGCACATGATAAATAAATACACCAAACTCCATCAGGTTTGATATAAAAACAGGCTGTAAAATGCAATGGTGGATATTCATAGAGTACCATGCAAACGGTTTGGATTCGACTTTGAAAAAAAAATGATATAAGCACAAAACTATTGCTACTTTCGAGAATGAAAAGTAATCTAGGATTTAAGATGTCCACAGCTCACGGCAAGAACATGGGGTCTGGTGATGTGAATAAAGAAAATAGACTTTAAAAATGTAGATATGACTATCTAGACACCACAGAGCGAGGATAAAAAAAAACAAAAGAGAAAAAAAACATCTAAAGTTCATTATAAGGATGCCCTATTGATGGGACACAGAATATACTGATTGAATCCCCTACATAGGGGCAAGCCTTCTTCAAGGGAACAACCTTCCGAGTCGGTGTTTGCAGAATCTAATAAGAACCAGTCCAATCTTTGTCATTATAATCAAATATAAAACCCACAAATATTTAATTACAGAGTCAAGTATAAACTCGAATAATTCTTACTTGCATACTCCAATATAAATCTTAACAATACTTAACTATAGACTCAAATATAAAAATAAACTATGTTTATCTATAGACTCAAGTATAAACCTGGCCAGTAATTACCTATATACTTAAGTATAACAAATAAACAATGTTTACCTATAGACTCAAGGATAAACTTGATCAATAATTACCTATAGACTCAAGTATTAACACAAACAGTTTGCTTCTGCTCTCAAGAATAACGCCGACCAGTGCTTACCTATACATTCAAGTATGATATCAGTCTTTATTTACATGAAGACTCAAGAATAAACCCCATCTATAATTTTTTAATTCATGTATGAGATTGACTAATGTTTACTCATAAACCAAGATATAAATGCGAAAAGAGTTTACCTTTAAACAGAAGAAAAAAATCCAAAATATGTTTACATATAGACAGAAGTGTAAATCTGAGCAATACTTGCTTATAGACCCGAGTGTAGACTCGAAAATTGTTTACGTATTAGTTCAGATATAAATGTAACTATTATTTGTCTTTAGACTAAAAAATAAACCAGACTAATATTTATCTTTAGACGCAGATATAAACTCGATTAACTTTTAGTTGTAGATTCGGATATAAACTTGACCAAGTATAATAAAAACTGAAAACTCCAACAAGGATTGATATAAAGTGAAATCAGTCAACGCAACAACCAAAAATCTACACAAAGCAAACAAAACGAATTTGCTGTGTGACTCGATATGTAATCATTGGTGTGGACGAAAGGTTTGCTATATTTATTTAATAAATTATTCCAGTGCATTCCTATACTAATAATTTTCCATTAATTTCTATATGAACTTTTAGCATTGTTGTGTCACTTGAGAAGGAATGAAAGTGTTGACGTATTTGACTAATATATAAATCTAGTATATTTCTATAGCATAAATAATTCAAATGTATTTCTATATATGCTATTACTTTATATGTAATCATTAGAATGACAGAAAGTTTTGGCGTATTTGTTTATTAAATAGTTCTAATGCATTCTTATAATAAAATAATTTACAGTGAATTTTATATACACTTTTAGCATTTGCTTTGTCACTCTATTTGTAATTATAAAATTGTATAAAAACTCTTCATATTTGTTTAATCAATAATTGTAATAGATTCTTATAGTAAAATATTTCCCAATGAATTTCTATACTATTTGATGTGTCTTACTATATGCAGTTTTTAAAGGGAATGAATGCTTCGACTTATACAAATACGTCAAATAATTTCTGCATAGAAAATAATTGCAATGAATTTATTATAGTAAATTATTTTACACTTAATAACTTTCTATTCTATTCGGTAATAATTGTAATGTCCCTTTATTTATAATCTTTAAGTGAATGAAAGTGATGACGTATTTGTGTAATAAATTTTGTTTGATATCATTGGTTGAATAATATGGCAGTTATTATTTTCAAGATAACAAATCAATTTCAAATAAATAAGTTAATTCATAATTAAGTTTTGCGTCACTTTCCAATCAATATTTTCAATTAATGCATTTAATAATTTTTACATCAGTTCGTACGCGGTACTTCGAATGTAAATCGATTTACTACGAATGCATTTTCGTCGCATTTAAAGACAATATTTGAAACACTATTTACATTATTCGGACTATTATCCTCATCTTTGTACGCTCCGGTCTTCTTCAGGTGGTTGGAATGTTGAACTGAACCCTTTATTTCACTCGCTGGGGTAGACTGTTCTAGTTCCACGTGCCATGTTTAATGGATGTCAGTTGACAGTTATCACCTGCTAATTCACCTTTCAAAGTTCTCCACTGCCTTTACTGGGTATTGAACTCACACTCTTTAGGTCTTGTCACGGGATAACGCCTTTATCCACTGTGCCGTGTGACTTTGAAGACATTTCTGGGTATTATAAATTTAATGTCTTCAGCAACGATTTTTTACTAGTGCTCATATCGCAATTTTTGCTGTTGCCCATCGAGTTTTTACCAGATCTCATATTGCAATTTTTGTTGTTATTATCGCTTTTCTCTGGCACTCCTTATTACCTGTTCCCATATTGTATTCACTCGGTTAAGGCAGTGGAGAACTTGGAGAGGAGAATTAACAGGAAATAATTAATAACTGATATCCATTAAACATGGCATGTGGAACCAGAAGAGTCTACCCCAGTTTGTGAAACGTTGTAATAAATATGTCCGAAACGTTGTCATAAATACAAAGATGAAGACAATAGTCCGAATAATGTAAATAATGTACATAATACCTCATATCAGAAATATAGACAGTTGCTGAAGGGCCGAAACGTTGTAATAAATATGGCGACATAGATGAGGACAATAGTCCGAATAATGTAAATAGTGTACATAATCCCTCATCTCAGAAATATAGACAAATATTTAAAACATTAGAGACTTTGAGATTCAAACGATTGAGCCAGTCTACGTCGGAAGATAGATGAAGAAGATGAAATATGTGAAACCGGGGATTTCCGTGTACAGGTCGACTCCAGACGAGATCTTTAAGACAGTGGATAGACCGGAACTCGAACATACCAAGAGAAATGGGCAAATTGTTGTTAATGAAGGTGACAGTTGGTAACCGATCATTGGGCTGAGTCTCGAAAAAGCTGGTAAGAAAATGGAAAGTGTAATCATACAACAAGACTCTTGCTTAACCTTGCGTTCGACCGGCCAATGATCACTCCCGCACTGCCTTTCAATTCTCGATGGGGCACCGGAAGCTGGGAAAGAACCCGTTGAATGCTCACAAGGTAACACGAAGATAAAAGCCAAACGTTTCTTCTAGGAATAAAAACGCGAAACCTTATAACACATATAATAAACTAGATGTTTTATTCAATCATTGGTCAGCCACAGTGAAGATTCTAGAGACATTGTGAATTTCACCATTTTGTTGATGGCTCTATACCCAGTTAACAAAATGGCGTCACATAGAGGTTGTAAAAACGTTACCTGGAAGATTCCTTACAACTTGCCATCACGTTTCCTCGTAACTTTGACAATACGTTACTTTTTAACGTTACATTAATAGAAAATTGATAATAAGTTCAAGGAAGATATTAAGAAATACATTGATCATGTAAATTGGACATTCTGTCGAGAAAATCTCAACTAAAAAAAAACAGAGATGGCGCAGGTCGAAGAAAAGAACAAAAGTACTTGCCTTAAGTTGTGCAAAAATATTGTCTGCCGCGACGTGGCTTAATCGTCTGATAACTTACATTGGGTTACAAAAATAGCGAAGAAAAGGAGGAAAAAAACATTTCCTTTATAACCACCTCAGGGATCACGTGGTAACAATTTACGAGACCCTGTAACTCTAAAAAAATTAGTAAAAAGGTAACAGCTTTTAGTCAACAAGAATCAACATTACTCCTTCTCCCGCTTGAACCGTAAATTTCTCCATAATTCTCAATTAAAACCATGAAAAAATGTTGTTTTTATCATTTACATATATTTTTTAAATAAATAAAAATTATTCTGAATACTTCGGCTACAAAACCTCGCAATGTAACTATACTATTATTACAATATTCAATGTTACCATACTATTGTGACAATACTCAATGTAACCATACTATTGTGACAATATTCAATGTAACTATACCATTATAACAATACTCTTTTCTTCTTCTTCTTCTTCTTCTTCTGCTGCTGCTGCTGCTGCTAATACTACTACTACTACTACTACTACTAAAATTAAGTGATTCTAATCTTAATCTATTCCTGGCTTTAAAACGTACATGCTTCATCTTGATGAATTAAGATGGGCTACAGTAAAATATCCCGTTCACTACCACAGATTTCTCTAACCTTACTCATTTGGGCAATTCACTGTGTAACTGATGCACTTTCGGTGATCAGAGGGATTAGCTGGGACGCATCATGTTCAGGTGCAGAGAGAGAGAGAGAGAGAGAGAGAGATGGTGGTTTTTTTTAAGTTTGATAGATGAGGCAAATATGGCGACTTGGAAGTCATAACTAGATAATTGGAAACACCGTCAATCAGAGTAGAAGAGGTTACCCGCGTGGAAGATATTTCTAACTGGGCCCCACCTACAAGGTTATGCGCTATTTTTATCAAAACTTGTCACTATATCACGAACATTTGGCTGTGATGCATGTACCCTGTATACTCTTATCAGACTGGACATCAGGGTAAGTATAATGGGCTTTGTATATTTCAACCAAGGGGTCATTTTGTTGTTGTGCTGCAATCGCACTAAATAATAATAATAATAATAATAATAATAATAATAAAACTTCTCACTTGCTACCGCATGCATCATCCCAAAGCTGATGTTGATCGTCTGTATGTGCCCAGATCCGAAGGAGGCAGAGGATTAGTTCAACTAGAACAATCCTACAAAACTACAACAATTGGCCTCCAAAGATAATTGGAAACTACAGGAGACTGGATGATGGTATGCGTCAAGGAACATGAAAGTAGTAAGAGTCTTTACTCCGTAATAAAGGAAGCCAACAAATTCAAAATGGAGTTTCAAATGGGCGCAGAAATACAAGTAAAGCACAGCACACCGGCTGAAGCTGCAAAATACTTAAAAAAATAGAGCAAAGACAAATGCAACCGACCAGATACAGAAGCGATGGCAAGATAAACCGATTCATGGCCAATACTCTGCCGGTGCCAAACAAGCTGACGTAGACAAAACCCGTACCCATCAGTGGCTACGTAGTGCAGGGTTGAAAGCTGAAACTGAAGGTTGTATCCTTGCTGCACCGGACCAATGCTTGTTAACTAGAAATTATCAAGCACATATACTAAAATATTGTGTCAGCCCGGAATGCAGATTCTGTGATAAATATCCAGAAACGGTTGATCATCTTGTATCAGGTTGCACGATGTTGGCACCCACTAAATATAAAACCCGGCATGACAGAGTGGGACAATATCTGCACTGGAAAATCTGCAACTTCTACGGGAAGGAGACTGAAATAAACTTGTATGAACAACGCCCAGACCTGGTTACGGAAATGGAACCTGTTACAATTTTATGGAATTAAACAATACACACTGACAGAACAATCAAAGCTAACCGCCCAGACATCGTTGTTGGAGACTGTAAAACAAAAAAAAATTACCCCCTTATTGATATGACAGCCACTGAAGACTGCAATGTGTCTTTGAAGATCTTCAAAAAGCTATCAAATTACAAGGACCATGGAATCGAAATCTCAAAAATGTGGCACATAGGAACATCAATAACCCCTGTTGTAGTTGGAGCTCTCTGATTAGTGGGAAAAAGATTCCAGTAGACGGGAAGGGATTCCTGGAAGCCCATGCCTTAAAGAAATACAAAAAATTGTTCTCACGAGTACAGCCCACACCTTACGAAGTATTTTGTCTATGCAAAATATGTGTTTGTTTTTTTTAATTGGACATTTGAAAATATCAAAATGTCATGATGCCATTTCTAACCTTAGATCTCTGGGCGGGGGCCGGAAAGAAATGTCTACACCCCAGTAAATCAAAGGAAATGACAACACAACAACAACAACAACAATAATAATAATAATAATAATAATAATAATAATAATAAACTAATGATCTAGTGAAGACGATGCGAATATTGAGAAAATTAGTGGAAGTTTGTGATTGTTGTCACTTATTTCCCAGAAATAAGCCGTGAATTTTAGATTTCATCCCTGTCATATAAACACATTTGGTGCTATTGCTGACTTAATTCAAAAGGTTAAAATCAGTTGACGCTGGATTCAAAGCAATTAGGATGAGGTTGATAAAAGTGGGCCACTTTGAGAGCGAAGCATCTGTGCAGAAATGACATATTAGTGCATTTGGGTTTATTGTGTACAGAAAAATGAATAAAACAGCGTCCCTGATCTTGAGTGCAAATTTTGCATCGAAGAACCTGGATCTCTGAAATATATTTTTATACAAGCTTCTAAAGTGATTAACGATTAAATTGAATTCTTTACTTTTATCATTATTTTTATTATAATAAAACGCTCAATCTGACACGATGGCTGGTTTGAACTGCATTTATTCCACTTAAGAACATATTTTATTTTATTTTTTGCGAGATCAAAATCTTTTGATGTAGAATAAGTAAAAACAATAAATAAATAAAAACAAAATTGCAAACATATAAAAAACGAAGTCTAAAATCTAATAAAGTACTCATGTTAAAAGTATTAGAACAGTATTAATAGTCTTCTTTAGTCTCTTGAGTATTTTTGAATATTTTTGTAAATATTTGTTTAGTTTTATTAAATTTATAATAAGATTTTAAGGAAAAAATGAATAACTGTTGCTTCAGAGAAGAGGATTGAAATGAAGAAGGCAACACATACACACTTGCATGTATATATATATATATATATATATATATATATATATATATATTTGTGTGTGTGCGCGCATGTGTGTGCCTGTGTGTGCGTTTGTGTGAATGTGTTTATAAAGAAGAATAAATCAGATATTGTCTATTGTACGCACACACACAGTCGTAAATAAAGACTGACGTTCAAACTGGAAATGAACGAGCCGGTAAGAAAACAAAATGAAGGATGCTTTAAACGTTTAGGGGAATTTAAAGTCGATAGAGAAAAATCTCGCCATAAATCGATACAGATTGGAAGATGCGCGCATGCGCAAGGAAAGAAATCTCAAACTTCATTATCTTGTTTATCTACAATTTACCTGTTATCTTTAAAATCACAACTAGGGTTTTATTCGGCCCATGATGCCACGGAGGGATTTTTTACACAAATATATCATTATTCTGTTCAATGTAACGATTCCAAAATAGACTGACGCTGCAAATATTATAAATATTATATGTGTATTCATTATTATATTAAATTGTTTGACGCATTTTTATAAGTCAAAACTTACATTCACTGTAAGAATTGCTTATAGAGAGACAACATAAAATACTATCTAAAATTTGATAACAAAGTAGAATAATTTTACTACAGGGATTCTTAGAATTATTTAAACAAATACGTCAAAATTTTCATTCATTACATATAGAGAGTAACACAACAAATACTAAAGGCATATAAAATAAATATATATATATATATATATATATATATATATATATATATATATATATATATATATACAGTAAATGTTAAAGCACATATAGAATCTCAATGGAAATAATTAATAACTAATAATTAATAACAAAATTCACTAGAATTATATATTAAACAAATATATTACAACTTTTATCCATTCTAATGATTAAAATCGACAAAGCAAATGCTAAAAGAATATATAAAAATTCGTTGAAAATTATTTTACTACAGGAATGCTTTAGAATTATATATTAAATAAATAAATCACATAAATTATTCACTACTTATTGTAAATTGATTAAACCTTGTAGTATTTATTATTTTCTTCTCTTACAAAGTTTCGATTTGACAACTTCATGATTGTTCTGAGGGGAATATTCTCCAGTCAAACCATTCTTCCTACAAACTGAAAGATAACATATTGAGTGTATTTTTTATACATTAGAGTTAAAATAGTGAGTTTTATTTTATGAAATTTTCCAAATAAAATATTTCATTTTAAAATCTTACTTTTTTGGTAACGTATTAAGAAACAACATCTTTCCGGAATTTCTGAATTAGAAATATTAAATAATAAAATTATCAATCTTGAAATTTTTTCAATTATATCTTAAAATTTTAATTTTATTTCAATAAGTGTGCGATGTATATTGAAAGTCAGGGGAAAAAGAGACTGTCAATGGACAGGAATTAATGCGAGCCATGTTAAAGAATAGTGTATTCCTATAGTAAAACACTGCTACAAAATAATAATTCTACATATAATAGTCCTATTCTTATAGTAATGCTTGCATTCATTCCTGACCACTGACAATACCTTTCTTCCTCATTTGCAATGCATTCCTATAGTAAAACACTGCTACAAAATAATAATTCTACATATAATAGCCCTATTCTTTTAGTAATGCTTACATTCATTCCTGACCACTGACAATACCTTTTTTCCTCGTTTGCAATGCATTCCTATAGTAAAATACTGCTACAAAATAATAATTCTACATATAATAGCCCTATTCTTTTAGTAATGGTTGCATTCATTCCTGACCACTGACAATCCCTTTTTTCCTCACTACTATAGGAATGCCTATTTTAATGTTTTCCTATAGAATGTTCCCGATAGGTTATCATTCCAAATTACCCTATTATACTAATGAATTTTAAATGCAGAAAATAGATTGTCAGTGTTCCTAGATTCATGGAGAACATCCTTGAAATATTGTAAACATAGTATTATATTTAGGATGGAGATTATTATTATTATTATTATTATTATTATTATTATTATTATTATCTGTTTTACACGAGAACAGGATTCTAGAATTCTGAGTTCGAACTAAGATAAAATTTTTCCATTCGAAATTAACAATTCCAACTTATATTTTTTCTTTTACTTTTGACAATCAAAATTCCCAGTTTGATTTATGGTTTTGCCACTCAATATACAAACCGTTTTGAAAATTAAAGATATTTCTTTCTTTCTTTCTTTCTTTCTTTCTTTCTTTCTTTCTTTCTTTCTTTCCTCAATCTTCTACAATTTCTTTCTTTCTTTAATACCTCTACTACAATTTCTTTCTTTCTTTCTTTCTTTCTTTCCTCAATCTTCTACAATTTCTTTCTTTCTTTCTTTCTTTAATAACTCTACTACAATTTCTTTCTTTCTTTCTTTCTTTTAATTTATTGAAACTGAGAGCGAAGAATAAATATCCATTTCTAAACTAAGCAAACTTCCCTGAAATCGTAATAACCTGGGTAATAATATTCTTAATTAAACGTAAACATCAGAGATAACGGGAATTCTGTCAAAGCCTAACCGTTATTTTCTACATTTAGACCCATAAATACTGACTTTGATTGGATAAAGCATATACAAAGGTAGATGGCCTCCTCCTTCATGACCACCTCTAACGAAGGCGTACACAAATTGAAAAAGTAAAACTGTGTATTTGAAAGAAACAAAGAATTTCAATCAAGTTAAAGATTTATGTATTGTTAGTTATTAGAATAAATCCTTAACAATTTGAAACAATTTTTTTTTATACAGAGCTAAAAGACAATGCGCTCAGAAGTATTTTTAGCTTTATTCTTTAGGCTGAAAAGTTTTGTGTGTCTGTGTGACTGTGAGTGTGTGTGTGTGTGTGTGCGCGAAAGAGAGAGAGAGACAGAAAGCACGAGAGAGGTTTCTCATTCATTTAATGAAAAGACTGAAGTTTTCTGAGTTAACACACATACACACATATACACACACATATACACACGGGCGCGTGCACGCTGGTCAAAGCAAACACATACAGCTGTAGGATTTGGGACTCTGCCAAACCCGACATGTGTGTAAGTTTCGGATTGGTCACATTTTTTTTGTACAATTGCAGCCCGTCTTCTTACTGCTGGAGCTTGAGATGCAGGACTCTTTTAGCCTCCAAAAAGTGAACAGGCAGCCATTTATCTCTTCCTTCTGAAACCAGATATCGGACTTTTGAGACCAGAATTTAATTGTTCTATACTTAAACGAACGTCCTCAAAAGGTAAAAGCTTTGTATACTGCTTATTGTTTCTCAATACAACAAATGTTATGTTTGATGTATATTTGAAATATTCTTATTCTTTTTCCGATAATGTCTATTAACATAAAAGATTATAGTATGAAATGGTTTCATCTTATTAGAAAGACGATTAAAAAAGAAGTACTTTTTACTGAAACTATAATACACAGCATATTCCTAATTCCTTGCGCATTTATTTGATAAGAAGGCTGTCCAAATCCGAAAGCTTCTTCCTAAGTACGATTACTTTGTGGAACAGGATCCATTGTAGATGCTTTCCTGAACACTACAATCTTAAACTTTTCAGATCAGGTGTCAATCGTGATCTATCTCCCACACCTTCGTTCTTCACTTTCTACTTCCTCTTCTTATGTTCACATCTCTCACATTAGTAAACCTTTCCCTTGAATGGCTCTTGGGACTTTTATTGAGTTAACTAGAGTATAAAAATATCACAAGCCATAAGAATAGAAACGTAAAAATCTACAGAAATTAAGTAATCGACATAAAAGATCCTTCGTAGGGATTAAGATTGTGCGTGTGGTGTAATGGATAATGAAAAATCGAATCGGGTCGAGTTTGTTACGCCCAAATAGACTTGGAAAAAAGATACTAATTGACCTCTTCTATGAGTTAAATAGCTGGAGTTGTATCTGTAGAATCACTGTGTTTAATTCAGTATTTACTCGTCTAAAACAGAAAACATTTTTATACAACCCAAAATATTTTTCGGCTGGAAATAACCTACAAAAAAACGATGAGCCATAAAAAAACGAAACACTTAGTCATACATATGGTAGGTCCATAAAAACGAAACACTCAATAATACATATGGTAGGCCCATAAAACGAAACACCCAGTCATATGGTAGGCCCATAAAAACGAAACACTTAATCATACATATGGTAGGCCCATGAAAGGGAAACACTCAATCGTACATATGGTAGGCCTATAAAAAGAAACACACAGTAATACATATGGCAAGCCCATGATTACGAAACACTCAATCATAAATGTGGTAGTCCCATATAAACGAAACATTCAATCATACATGTGGTAGGCCCATAAAAACGAAACACCCAATCATACGTATGGAAAGCACATAAAAACGAAACACTCAATCATGCATATGGTACGCCCATACAATCTGCTTATAATCTATAATTTTTTTTTACAATTTTCTTGCTTTATTCATTATAAAACAAAAACTACGTATTACGTGTTTTTAAGCAGCTCTCATTGGACAGAAATATATGAGAGATATCTGATCTCATTGTATATATATATATATATTGTTACGTTAACCCCATATTTGTACCCTCACCTCAGATTTTATAAGTACATTTTCAGTACCTTTTGTATTTGCGACGAAACATATGAATCTTAATTTTTTTTTATTTCTTCAATATGCAGATTGTGAGATATATATTGTTTTTATAACCAGATGAGTCAGGGCCAGGTCTCGAAAAACCTTCCTTCTACCCCCATCTCCTACCTGGTTCGCTGTTTGACAGATAAAGTGTGAATGATGTTAACCAGTTCCATAGTCGCTGGTCAAAACAAACGCTGCTGACAAGTAACTGTGGATGATAACAGGGTCCGTGAATGACGCATACCTTTTTTGGGGGCCAACACGTGACTCAAAATATAGCAGTTTTCGTTTCGCACGTGTTGAGGTAACAACAACCACACACAGTTGCTGGCTATCAGAGGAGTCGGACGTCACCAAAAACCAGTCTTATTCGCCATTAGAAGAATTAGATGCCAAAAAAACCAAAGGACCGACGCGAGATTGTAGATCAACATTGTCAATCCATCCGTTACTTTCAAAGAAGTGTATAAATATCCTTTGAACAAATTGTACCCTGATGATTGTCAATCGGCGTCGATTCCAAACTTATGGTTTCTGCATGTTTTCCCTATCTTAAAATCTGCTATTTCTGTATTCATATGAATTTCGCCGCATTAGTATCTGTTTAATAATTGGTAATTTATCTCCCATCTCTTGTATTATTTAGTTTTCTTTTTCTTTTTCTTATTCACACTCCGTGTATTCTAGAAATAAAATCTTTGTATTATATATTCTCGTGTTTGTCTTCTGTTGTTCTGTGTCTGCAAATTGTTCATTTTCTCTCTGCGTTTACCGACGTCCGGATTGGAGAATCCCCTCTAACGTTCTTTTCTTTATTTTTATATCGAACCTTGGGATCTCTTACTTATTTTTTTTTTATTTTCTCGTTGCGTCCCGGCTATCGTAGTCCCAACGAAACCCCGGGCGTAACAATATATATATATATATATATATATATATATATATATATATATATATATATATATATGCTGAGTATCTAATCAAAATAGGGAGATGTACAATAAGTATGCTTCTGCTGCCGTTGTCGACTCACGAGCTCAGCAAATATAAAATTTCAAGTACAAACTATATCAAATAAGTGAACCATCAAGCTAGCAAGTACAAAATATATAAATATAGGTTAACCATTAAGTATAAAAAGCTAGAAGGTATGATTAACAGAAAGAGAAAAAGTTCAAGAGACAAACTACCAATTGGAGAAATCAAAATCAAACTAGTACAGAATTTTAAATATCAACGAAGTGTTTTAACAGATGAAGGAAGATGTGTCATAGAAAATCGAAGCTGAATAATAATAGCAAAAGACGCCTCACAAAGGCAACTTGAAGTCTTAATAAAACAGAAAATTACGTTAGAAACAAAGGTTGCATTGGTTATAAAAAGAAATAAAACTGACCCTCTACAATTTTTACAATATCAAATGTAACAAAGACAACAACAAGAGAAATAATCAAGTAGAAGGTAAAGAAAGCAAACAAAACAAGACCGATAATATATGTATATACATATATATATTAATAACAAGTTACAATACATGGAAACAGTACAAGGACGAAGTGTGTGTGAATATTCTGTGTGCGTGCGTGTGTGAATATGTGTAGCGTGTTTCCACGCTATCCCTTATTAGCGACTACATTTCGAGGTTGATAGCTGAAAATCCTCTAGGAATAAGAGAGTTTACCTCAAGGTGTCAGTGCACAGGCCTGAAGGAAAAAGAGATAAAGGCGAAGGGTCATTGGTTATTTATAGCCAGGAATGAGAGACCCCTGGTGAAAGGGTTAACGGAGTGAAAGGAGGAGTTAACTCCGACAATATCAGTCCCTCACAGATGAAGAGAATATTTAAGGCGCCAGAAAAGTGACTCTACAAATGGATTCTTGGAGCACTATATCCGAAATATATAAGCGCAGGAATGTTAAGGAAAAAGAAAATAATGACAGTTATACATAAATAGATAAAATCAGAAACAGTCGATATTTTTGGGACATTTATAAGAAAAAAAAGACCAGAACCTTTGACACCCACAGAACATCTATGTGAATTGTCCCTTCAGGAAGTTGGTGATTATTGCTTTCTACAATTTCCTGTCCTTTGTAGCTCTTAGTAATTTTTTTCTTTATTTTATGTCTCCTAAACCTTGTACCACAATACAATTAC
Organism: Acanthosepion pharaonis; assembly: GCA_903632075.3. Taxonomy (NCBI): domain Eukaryota; kingdom Metazoa; phylum Mollusca; class Cephalopoda; order Sepiida; family Sepiidae; genus Acanthosepion; species Acanthosepion pharaonis. The sequence continues at coordinate 819,858 of CAHIKZ030000986.1, read as the reverse complement.
TTAAGCTCGCTAGGTAGGTTATTGTAAATAAAATGGCGTTGGTGCTTATCGTTCTCCACAATTTCTTGATCTTTGTAGCTCTTAATAAATTTTATTGTTTTGTTATCTCTCCTAAAATGTGTTTCATAATCTATTTACTCAAGCTCAGTAGGTAAGCAAAAGGATTAGAGGAAAACATCAAATAATCTACTTAATGATGCCTTATGTTAATATCTCGCTAAAACACCAGTTCCCCTATGTGAAGCAACGTCGTCACTGGTTAATATCTAGATGGGTGACTGTTTTGAAATCTAAGATGATGTAACCTTGGATTTACGGGTTGTGCTTCAGATAAAGCTCCGAATGTTTAATCGGGGAGGCGAGTTAAAATTCTAGTTGAGTTTGTCCTATTTACTTTGGAGCAATTACTCTTTGGGAAGATATGAATTCAACTCTGCTCTCGACAGATATGGGTTAATAAATAAGGATTGTATCACGAAACTCTTATTATATTCAAAAATAAAATAAAATTGCTTACAAATTATTTAGATTTCAGCGATAAACAACACAGACTCGTCGATATACCGTTAAACAAAAACACCCTACCAAGTTACCTAATGAATTTGTGTAAATGTTCAGCAGAATAGAAGGAGGAATAGTAAACATACAAACATTGCTAAGATCTATGAAGGATGAGAAATTGTGGAGAGTCATGAACTCCCGTATCTCGGCACATAAATTAAGGTGTCTACTACGTTGTTTATTATCGGACTTCTTTTCTTTTATTCTTGTGACTATCATTTCCCAGTTACTGAATATGATCATTCTCTTTCAATGTAAACGAATTCGTGTAAAATGATTCCTTCGACAAACTGATAAAACGTTATTCGTTTTATTCTTCAACGTAAGTAACGCTAGAATAGCGTCAAAAGTTATATGTAGGTATTTCGTTATTGCAATAATAAGCTAAACTAATCTAAATTTGGAATACCAATGGTGTCATACTTTTCACGACTTGAGCGCACAGAGAAAACTGAAGAGAAGCATTAATACATCAAAAGCATAAAGTGGTGAAAGCCAGAACTTATTAATGTTTCACTGATGTGTCAGGCAATCATTATTCAACTGAAGTACAGACAATGAAACGTTGTCTTTTTAATTACTTATTCACAATGCTGTTGAAAAGGAAAATACAAGATATCTTAGACAATGTAGTTAAGAAAAGCGGGAATAAAGGACTAACGTTATGAGGAAATAGAATGAATGGTTGTTAAAAAGAGTAGCAACACATGATATAAGTTAAGGTTAAAGTCGTCCGAATCAAGCAAATAATGAACTTTAACTCATTGGGAAGGATTGTAACAGTGGATTGAAAATGTGGTACAGAAATCAGAAGTATTAGAATGGCGAAAGATGCCTTTAAATCTAAGCCAACTATTATGAAACAGAGGATTTGTTAGAAACTGCTGTTTTTTTTTAAGCATATCGCCTTAAGAAAAGCGGGAGTGGCACTAGCACGCAAAGGATTACAGAGAGTGAGAGCAAGAGTAAAGGGGGGTGTTTGAGGAAAGGATATAGAGAAGAAAGGGGATCAGTATCAATGCATTAGAAGATGTCGATTGACATTACATTTGAATAATTGAAGATTATAGCTATCAGAGAAGAAAGTAAGAGGAAGGGAGTTCCACTGACGGGAAGTGCAAGAGAAGAAGCTGTTGGAGTAGAAGAGACGGCTACATTTAACCGTTTCGACAGTGAAAGGGTGGAGCCGAGATGCCAACCTAGTAGCACGTTTTAAATTCATGCTGTTGGGGGTCCTAGTTAAAGTAGCTCGTCGGAACAATTGCCCTGAAAATATTTGTAGAAAAGACAGAGGGAAGCCACATCACGTCTGTGAGAAAGTGACTGTAAACGAGATGCCAGATCAGGACCTATCACATTGCATATCTGTCTCTGGATATTGTCGAGGACCTCGAGATGAACAGCAGGGGCACCAGACGATATATGGCAGCAGCATTCAATGCAAAGACGAATATGTAATCTCAGTCCTTGTATGTGGCGGTGAATGCTAGACAATTTTCTGTTAGCTGAAGAGATGTGGGGCATCGAAGATGTGCTTCTTCAGAATAATCCTGAGAATGTCATGAACGGAATATTTGAAAAACAAAGACATTTTAAGAAACATAGAAACAAACGGAGACCTTTTAAAAAAGGAAAGAGAGTACAGTTGATATTTCTAGAGCACATAATAAGGGAAGACAGCTTGGAGAATGTAACACTCAAAGAATACAATGAAAGCAAAATATGCAAAAAGTAACAGTAACTTATTGAATGTATTTCTGCGAATAGAATGCAGAACAAGGATAAAGAGCGTCTCAAGAAAGAGTAGGTTGATGACAATCATGATTATCAAGATGCTCGTGAGATACAATAAATACTATATATATATATATATATATATATATATATATATATATATATATATATATATGTATATATATATATATATATACACATTATAATATTTCTATTATGTGAGATTATAATAAAAACATTTTAAATCACTACACAAAAGCTTTTTTGAAATATGAAAGCTTTTGTGTAGTGATTCAATTTTTTCTATAATCTCTTATGATAAATATATATATTGCTCTACTTTGTACTGGAACTTTTTAAAAAATGTTACATTTTTATTTCATTTTTTTTTTTTATTTGGATATATATATATATATACATATATATATATATATGAAAAATATATTTTTTAAGGTGTGCTATATTATGGCATAAAGTGCTCAATATCTGAGATAGAGCGTATGTAAGTATAAATATAAAAAGTGAACATTGAAGTCAACACTCAGAGGTGACAGGCTGTTTCATGCTGGACGCAATCGTCAGGCCACTTGACGATTGCCTCTAACATAAAACAGCCTGTCGCCTTTGAGTGTTTACTTCAATGTTCATTATATATATATATATATATATATATATATATATATATATATATATATATATAATGTGAGTGTCTGTGACAGTTTTACTTCTTTTTGAATGAGCTGTACGTAGCCTGGTGGTTAACAGGTAAAAGGAACGGAAGGACAAGTTGGATTCAATCTACAACCGAAACAAATTTGTATTAACGTTACACTAATGCATTTGGGAAAGAAATGAACACATTTTCTCTGTCAGTTATAAGTAAAATAGTGGGACAAAGTAGCCTTGGTTGGCAACCTCTGTCTGTGTGTGTGTGTTTGTGTGTGTATGTGTGTGTATGTGCGTGTGTGTGTCTGTGTGTGTGTGTATGAATGACTAGTTCGGTAACTCCATTTTATACATTTTCACATTCAATAATACTTGTTTACAAACAAAGATTTCGCTTACCGATGGGTTCTCCTTTTCTCCGGCCCGTTTCAAAATATCTTACACCAAAATGATGAATACCTTTCGCTATATACAAGACGCTTTATGAATATGCCAGCACAAAAATAAAATACTAGATGTTATAAAATAAAGAAAGTCGAAACTAGAGTTGAATTCACACATGAAAATGAGACAAATAATACCTTAAATTACTAAACTGTTTTTTTTGTCTGTTCAGTCAATTCGAATTGATACAGGTCTATAATTAAATGTCTACTGTAAATCAATAAATAAAATAGACCTCTGAAATTTCTACTCATATCAAAACAATAAGATAAAAGCTGGAAGATTAATAGTTTTATTATTATTATTATTATTATTTAATAGTCCTTAGTTTTTGCCGAGCCTAATGGAGAGTAATACATTTAAAGTCTGATGGAGAGTAATACACTAAAAGTCTTTGAAAAGCCCTTGTTATTTCATATCTAATATCAAAAGACAAGCGTAAGTTTTTCACAAAACCAAAGAATTAAAATATAGAATATATTATAAATATAGAAATAACCGCTCGCTCGGGCACATTTGTGTTTGTTCAACATATGTGGTTTATACTGCAGACCTTACTTACAGTTTCTGGGAGAGGGCGCATTATCTAACGTGATCAAAAATTTGAACAAGACCAGCACACTCAACACGATGACTTGGGACTTCGTGCTAACACAGTTATCGACGGGTCCAAGTGCTCCGCAGTTTCCCTCACAAGGCTCGGGTCAACACGTGCTATGGTTTTCAGGCACTTTCCAAAGGTGCCTCACGCTGGCATCTTCCCCGATCCAGACCAATAACATCAGGAAGTGTCCTTCCTGAAAATTCGACCATGGTGAGATTCGAACCCGGGTTTCATGGTCAGAAAACGAACGTTCTAACCACTCGGGAACTCGCATGCATGTATACATACATACATATATACATACATTCATACATACATACACACATACATTATTACATTGTTTAAAAATTGTTATATTTATAAGGCAAGGGGTAGCTATTGTGAATATAAACACTTTATATTTAAGAATTGACATTTTATGATGAATGGGCGTTAAAAGATTCTCTGACTCTGTTCTTATGATTTCTTAAGACTTCAAACTGCCAGGTATCATGTAATATTGCTGTCTTGGTGATGATCTATCTATCTATCTAGCTGATTCCATTTATTATCTCTCTGTATATATATATATATATATATATATATATATATATATATATATATATATATATATATATATATATATATATATAATGGATATAGATCCGACAGTATGAAGAAAAATATATACGGAAAAAACAAACAAAAATCCTTATATGCAATTATGCTGTATTAATATGAATACTAGATCTGGCTTCTTTAGTATTTCCCCCTTTCTAGCGAGATTAATGCTCGACAAGCGTACATATAAATTTTAGATCAAAATAGAATTCTTTTCATTTTTCATTTTTCATTCAAAATACTCAAATTTTAGGAATACGTTTTCACAGCGTCGCCCACGTGACGACAACGTGACCATGTTTTAAACGGAGCGCTGATCTTATAAAACTTTCAGTTATCTGTTTGGATAAGTCTTGTTCTCATGTACATCGTCTTTGTCATGTTGAATTGATTATGTTAATTTTATTTTATGAATATGTCCTGAAGATGGTTTATTAGACCGAAACGTCCGACGTTGACATATTAACATTAAAACATCATAATTGCATATAAGGATTTTGTTTGTTTTTTCCTATATATTTTTTCATCATATATATATATATATATATATATATATATATATATATATATATAGTGATTTTTTTTAAATATGATCCAAAAATAATTATAATTTAAACTCTACTTCTGTATGGAGCACTGTTTTTAAAATCAAAAGAAAAATACTAAAGAACTCTGGATTATTTACCTAACGTGTTCTTTTCTATTTTCACATATCTCCACACACACACACACATTTATATATATATATATATATATATATATATATATATATATATATATATATATATATATATATATATATAAAATACATTTACTCTAAATGTTCTGTCTTCTTGATTTCTATTCTTTTTAGTGATTTCCTCTTTTAACGTTTTATTTTTCTCATTTTCTTTCACACTCAATAACCTCTTGCTTCTTAGTGGCTTTATTTGCGTATGTTATGTTTCCTGCTTTGTATCCTGTACACCCAGGTACAAACTATTGTCCTTAGGCTCTATAGGAGAATTGTCATTTAATTGATAGCACTATTCTAAGTATATGAGATGTTCCTAGTAGGGCGATCTTCTGGGCAGCATGTATGTTGATTTTACCTGGGACACTGTTCATTCCTTTTTTCACGAGGCCCAGTGCTCCGATTACTATTGATACAGTCTCAGTCTTGATTCTCCACATCCTGGTAATCTCCATCTCCACGTGGTTATCATTTTCATAGACGTGTTTCTCTCAGATGGTACTGCTATATCAATAAGCATAAACTTCATGAATTTCTTGACTTTTATGATAATATACAGTTTGTTGGCTTTTGTCTCCCTGTCACTTTGAATTGACATGTCCCAGAGGATAGTTACATCGTTATTTTGGGTGTAGGTGTCTGGTTGGTGGTCATATCATCTCTCAGTGGTTTCGATTTTGTGCTTCTTGCATATCTTCCAGTGCACATATGTCGTTACCTTGTTATGTCTGTGAATATATTCATTATTATTAATTTTATTTTCTTTGATTTCTGGCGTTTACACATTTCTTTCCGGATCCCGCCCAGGGACCTAAGGTTAGAAATGGCATCATGACACTTTCCACTGACAAAAATAAAAAATAAAATAAAAATTACATAGATAAAGCCCCTCGTAAAGTGTGGGCTGTACTTGTCAGAACAATTTTTTGTATCTCCTTGAGGCATGTACTTCTAGGAATTACTTCAATTAGTCTACTGCAATCTTTTCCAATCAGTCCTAGGGGCTCCAACTACAATAGGAATTGTTGATTTTCCCATATGCCACATTTTCGAGATTTCTATTTCATGGTCCTTGTATTTTGACAGCTTTTTGAATATCTTCAAAGATACGTTGCAGTTTATTATTATTATTATCATCATCATTCGATTTCTGCTATGGACACACTACCTACCAAGTCTGCGGAAAGACCTAAGGCAGGTCGTGGTGTGTTGTTATACTACATTTCATGTTAATTTTTTTTTTTTTTTTTTTTATCTCCGATGAAGTTGCTAGCGTTACATAGTTATTATTATTATTATTATTATTATTATTATTATTATTATTATTATTATTATTATTATTTTCACGCTAAGCCAGTGTTGGCCGCATAAAAATATATCGGAAAAAATCCAGGTTCTTCGAAGCAAATTTCCTGCTCAATATCAAGGACGCTAGTTTATTCATTTTTTTGTACGCAATAAACCCAAACTCACTTTGACGTCATTTGCGTATATGCTTTTCGCTTTCATACTTGTCTACTTTTCTATAAAACCCGCGCAAATTGCTTTGAGTCTAGCGTCAAGTAAAGTGATTTTAACCATTTGAATGGAACAACGAAAAATAAAGTTAGCAAATACAGCGAAATATGTTCATATGACAAGCTGAAAAAGAAAAAGATTAAACATCAATTGAAGGAGACATAATGTATGCTTGTCAGCAAGAGGAACTAGGAATTGGAGATGTCAAAATCAAGCAAGTGCAAACCTTTCAATTCCTTTTACAGAGGAAGGGAAATGTGACCCCGAAATCCGAAGGCATATTATATTAGCGAAAGAGTTAAGCAAAGTATTAAGAAACAGGAAGATTTCGTTAGAAACACGGGAAAGGTGTTGAACCTCTTATGTAATATCAGTGCTCTTACATGGCAGTGAAGGCTGGAACATCGTATACAAGAGACAACGGAACTGTGGTTCTACAGAAGGATACTGAGAATACTATGGGTCGAATCTTTGAGTAACAAGGAAGTTTTAAAGAATTGGATGCAAAAAGGACGCTTCTACTTAAAATAAGAAAGAGACAATTGAAATTTTAAGACTCTTAACAAGAAAAGCTAAGTTAGATAATTTTGAAACTCACGGGGTATATTGAGGGTCAGGGGGGTCAGGGGAAATGTGAGTAACTGCCAGAACACACTTATACAAATGTCAGAACAGAGAGAGGAAGAGATATTGAAAGGAGAACTCTGACAGAATATATGAAGTCGTGGAGAGCTATAATCGCCAACGTTTTGAAGGGACACAAGGTAGAAGTAGCAGTTTGTCATAAAACTGTACAAGGAGGAATAATTAGTTATTTTTTTGATTTATCAACCCTTTTTGTATTATTTAAGGCCGAGAAATATTTCATTATTCGGTGTTCGCAAGTTGTCCCCCATCCAATTACTGACCGTGATCGGCGATTCTTAACTTCAGTGATCGCACGGAAACCGGGGTTTTCAGCGTGATGTGACTGTTAGCACATACGAAGTTGAACAAAGGCTTAAGGCAAGCTTGCAAGATAGACGGGAATGTTTTCTTGCCTTGAAAATCTGTATCCGAAATCTGAGCATTTCACTGTGCTCGAACCTCTACCACTGGAATCAGTGTGATATAAACATTTATCACAAACACGTTGCACAGGGATTCACTATTTCAGTGGCGTCTTTCGAGGTACAAAGAAAACGTTTTCACGTCTGTAAGTTGGATTATCAAGAATTGTGTTGTTGATTCCCGATCCCCCTAATAAAAACATATTTGGATTTTTTTTTCTTCGCAGCTGCAGAGTTTTACTATTTACCAATGAAAATTCCTGAAGCCCAAACAAGATACCGGAAGTAATGAAACGAGATCAAGAAAGAGCAGCGAAAGATGCCACGCTTTCAAAGCTTAATAAACATTTTTACCGCCAACAAACTCTTATATCTGGACGGATTGGACTTGAGCGACAAATATGGAGGAAACAATCAAAAGAAACGGTTGATAATATTAAATTGGCTTGGCTGCTTTGGAGACTTGACATTTTTCCCCTTTTACCAATGTTATATATTTTTGCTTTTTTCCTAATTTTATATTTTTCTTTCCATTTTGATTTGTCCTTTTTCTCTCTTCTTTTCCTTTCCTGATTTCGTCTTTCTCGTTCTCCTTTTTTGATTTGACCTTCCTTTTCTTTTCTCTCCCTTTTCTTTTGTAACTCTTTCTTTTTTTTTCTGCAAACTTTCTTATTTATTTATTCACTTTTTCTTTCTTTGACTTTTACTTTTCTTCTCTTTTCTTTCTTTCTTATTTATTTTCTACTCTTTCTTTCTTTGCCTTTCCCATTTCTCATCGTTCTTTCTTTCTTTCTTTCTTTCTTTTCCCATCTTTTCTTTCTTTATCTTTTTTCTTTCTCACCTTTTCATTCTTTCTTTCTTTTGCTATCTTTTCTTTATCTTTTTCTTCTTTCTTTCTTTATCTTTTTTCTTTCCCCACCTTTTCTTTCTTTCTGTCTTTTGCCATCTTTTTTTATCTTTTCTTTTCTTTCTTTCTTTCTTTCTTTCTTTCTTTTTCTTTCCCATCTTTTCTTTCTGTATCTTTTTTCTTTCCCCATCTTTTCTTCCTTTCTGTCTTTTGCCATATTTTCTTTGTTTGTTTGTTTGTTTGTTTGTTTGTTTGTTTCTTTCTTTCTTTTCCCATCTTTTCTTTCTTTATGTTTTTTCTTTACCACCTTTTCATTCTTTCTTTCTTTTGCTATCTTTTCTTTATCTTTTTCTTCTTTCTTTCTGTCTTTCTTTCTTTTCCCATCTTTTCTTTCTTTATCTTTTTTCATTCCCCACCTTTTCTTTCTTACTGTCTTTTGCCATCTTTTCTTTCTTTCTTTCTTTCTTTCTTTCTTTCTTTCTTTCTTTCTTTCTTAATCATCTGTTAAACGGATGCATCAACAGAATTACTAACATGACTAAAAGGAATATTAGACTATTTGCATTTTACAGCAGAAACAACTCACCAATAAATTTGCCAGACTCAATTTGATTTTTTTTTATTATAAACTCTCATGGATTCACATTCGTGTGTTCGTTCGGCTGAGATATTTGGTTGACTCAATCAAAGCAGACAAGTCATGCGTCAACAAAGAAAATAAAACAGGACAGGCTTCCCAACTTGAGCCTTACAATATAAGCGTATATAATTACATGTATAGATGATAACTTGGGTTATTGGAGCACACACTTGGGAAATATGCCGACATTGATGGAGACATTTTATTTCATAATGGTATATTACCTCTAGAATCAATAAATTTCAATTAATAAAGATAAGCGCTCTCTCTGTTTTATTTATGAACTAGAAGGAACAGAAGATGTCCAAATGAAACGCAAAACTCTTTTACTACAAGCAACGTACACATTCGTCTATAAGTCGCGTTTTAATTATAAAAAAAGAAGAAAAGACGAAGAAATGAGGGGTTGACATGATAGTTAATTTTTTTTGGTATGGTTGAAATCTGTGTACGATGGTCAGGATTAGAAGTAACTCTTAGATTAAATTATCAAAGAACATATTGACACGTTTGAAAAATCAAGTAAAAATAGTTTACATTTTTAAGCTGATACAGCATTTCCAATTGGGATCTTTGAATCATGCTAGGTAAATCGAACAAGAAATTATCCACGTCTTTATTGCGAGTACAAGAAGTACTAGAATATTATGTAATGTCTAATCTCTCCAGATGTTGATGCTGTGTACCTCGTGGGATTACAGAAACGTTGGATAATAGGAGTTCCTTCGACAAAATCGAATACAGTGAAGTATTCTTCTATGTGTCGTTTCCCTCAGATCGTTGGCGATCATGGCTCTCCACAATTTTCTGTCCTATATACTTCTTTGTACTTTTTGTCTTTTTGAGTGGATTGGTAAATAGGATTGTATCTATTTGCATATATTAAGTAGAGGAGATATAAAAGGCATAGTAGACTAAGAGACAGCCAAGGATTTGACTACTAAGGACGTGTCGGAGAACAACACAATACAACAATATGGCGTCACCTATACGATGTTTAAGTCACTTGGAGGAACGACAATTTTTGCTGAAACTAGGATCCAGTGTTTTACAGCGCAGGCTGGGGCTAAAAAAATCGGGAGACAGCCAAGTAGGAGGGGAAGAAGATTTAATAAAACTAAGATCTCCATAAGAACAGGGCATTAAACTCAAGTTGGAGTGGAGGAGAGAAGTTGTAAAATAAAATCGAGAACAACCAAAATTTGCATGTGTTAATTAGGAGAGATATAAAGTATATAGTAAAGTAGAAATATAATAGAAAGTAGTAGGCAGTAGAAATATAGTAGGCTAATATACAACTTATATATCTCCTAAACCCTGTTCTACCATTTATTTATACACTCATTAGGTAGGTTATACACTGTTTCTCCCTGTTTCTCTTCAATATATACCATGTGAAATTTTCCAAAGCCCCTTTCTTCGTTATATATCCCAGAGATTTCAGCTGTCTCTTTCTAATAAGTATAAAGCCTTTTTACTTTATGCAATTGGATCGAGCAGCAATTGATTGAAAATGCAGGGAATTATTTAATCGGAATGGCATTATCTTTCATCAGCACCAGACTTCACCTATCTTTGTAGATCTTCTTTGTTCTTAAAGCATTTCACCCCAAGCAAGGCGGGAATGCCACTAGTATGCAGGAGGTTTACAGAGATTGAAAGTGAATAGGTATAATTGACGAAAGGATAAAAGATGAACGGAATTCAAGAAGATAAAATGGCGATTGATGTTGTATTTAAATTTTTGAAGATTATAGTTACCAGGAAAGTAAGTAAACAGAAGGAATCTGTCTATATTTCTGAGATGAGGTATTATGTACATTATTTACATTATTCGGACTGTTGTTCTCATCTTTCTTGCCATATTTATTACAAGTTTTCGGGCGCTGTACGCTCCGGCCTTCTTCAGGTTGTTGGAATGTCGAACTGAACTCTTTATTTCGCTCACTAGGACACATGACACAGCGGATAAAGTCGTTAGTTGGATCCAGTGACAGGACCCAAAGAGTGTGAGTTCAATACCCGGTTAAGGCAGTGGAGAATTTTCAGAGAGAAATTAACAGGAGATAACTATTAACTGACATCCATTAAACATGACACGTGGAACTAGAACAGTCTACTCCAGTGAGCGAAATAAAGGGTTCAGTTCGACATTTTAACCACCTGAAGAAGGCCGGAGCGTACAATGGCCGAAACGTTGTAATAAATATGGCGACAAAGATGAGGATAATAGTCCGAATAATGTAAATAATGTAAACAGAAAGAAGTTTCACAGATGGGAAGTGCGAGAAAAGAAACTGCTGGAACAGAAGTGGGGGTTGAATTTAATTATTTGAACAGTAAAAGAGTTTGATCTAGATGCCAAAAACAGAAGGAAGCCACATCATGTCAGTGAGAAACTGACTGGAATCGAAATTCCTGCTTAGGGTCGATTACATTAAAAAAATTTTCATGAATCTCAAGATGTGCAGCAGGAGCACCAGACCAGCTGCAGCAAAAGTATTCATGACTTGACAGATATTGATGCAGCTTAGCTGGGATATCTTATTATTTATAATTTCGCCATGCTAATCTGACCTTTGCACGTTTAGATTTCCATCAAGATTATCTTAAGAGGTAGAAAGTCAGGTCTCTAGAAGTCTGGAAGTCTGTAGAAATAACTTACAGTTGTTTATCACCCAGAACGATGCCAAGTTTTAGGAGGATAGAATCATGAAACTGCTTCAATGATGACAAAAGGCAGCAGATCAGAATCGCACATTTAAGGGTTATATAATTGTTATACTAGAACATTACCTATTCTATTGTAATAGACTCTCCCACACATAATAAGTAGTAGTAGTAGTAGTAGTAGTAGCGGTCGCCAGTGGGGCTCAGGGGAGTTGAGTGAGTCAGTTGATGTCGGACATTGAAGTATCAACCTTGTAACAGAAAGAATTTATTGGTAAATCCTATAATTGAAATTCTGTTATCCACTCCGTACCAAGTAAGTTCGTGGTATTTTTTATGACAAATAGTTTAGCTTTTCGCGTTTTTTTATTTAACGTGACGTTTGTAACAAATTCTTCAATAAAATGTATTTTTTCTCCCATCGACTGACTCACTCAACTCCACTGAGCCCAACTGGCGACCGCTACTACTACTACTAGTATGTGTGGGAGAGTCTATTACAATAAAATAGGTACTGTTCTAGTATAACAATAATGAAATATATAGCAGTTATTTAATACGTTATTTTTATAGATACAATTCATTTAAGTAAATACTCTGTTTTTAATTAATGTATTAATTACATTTACCGACATGAATATATGCGTTCTCTGACAGGAATCAAACCTGTATTCCTATAACGAAACCGTTATTTGATCTGACGTGCTATACTATTTAGCTACAAAGAAGCGTCCGGTTAACAAAGTCCTAATTTCTGTTTATAAACACACAATCTTTAATGATGTGAGTTAATAAACCTATTTACAAGTATGAAAATATTGTCTTTGACATTCACTTAGCGCTAAGAACGTTCAGCCATGCTTTCACGTTTATACACTAAGCCTATCCTAAATGAGCATGTCAGATAACTGGAAAAGAATCTCTTTATATATCCTGTAAGGATTTGGTCTTTTGGCATAATTTGGTTGCTTTCTAAAACGGGCCAAAAATCAATGGAATAAACGAGATCCAGACATTGCTTTGGAGAACGAATTAAAAGAGAAAATTCTTTGAGGCTTTCGAAAGAAAACGAATCATATTTTCCAGGCCGGAACAGTGGAATTGTCATTGTAAAAGAAAAAAAAAAAAAAAAAAAAAAAAAAGATGCATGTGTCAGTAGAATTATCAATTCTAGTGAAAGTAAGGGAAATACAAAGTAATTACCAGGGAACAAAAATTGTGGAATATATGAGTGAAAATTGTTCGCTTCATAATTGGATCGCTTAGAACGGCATTGAATACTTTTAATAAAACGCCACAAGAATTAGAATTTCTAGAGAGAACTGGAACTAGTCAAACAGTATAAATTTTTGAATCGACAGGAATAGTGGGGAGGGTTGGAATATGGGGAAGTCTTACTGCTGCTGGAGATAGTCACATGGTAATACTAACGAAAGTCTGTACCCAATGAATAGAATAATATAAACATTTGAATTTTTGTTTATACCTATACATATAATGACGTCGAACATTATGAAATGAAAAAGTCTGACAATTATTTTAAGACATTTTTATGTTTATACATTCTTTTTTATAGATACAAATATTTAAGTAAATGTTCTAAGCAGTATTAAGAACATTTCTCCGCCTGAATGTCCGAGAAAATCATGGAAAAATTGTAGTTTAAAAACAGTAAAATTGACCTTGCTAACCTAAACGCTCCTCTGTGGCGAAATCGGTAAAAGTACGTCAGGTTATTTGACGGTTCCGTATAGAATACAGGTTCGATTTTCTATGACAATTTCTCGGACATTCAGGTTGTTAATATTGTTTATTATAAACAAAGCATTTACTTAAATATTTGTATCTATAAATAAAGAATGTATAAACATAAAAATGTCTTTAAATATAAAATGTGATAAGTTTTTTTCATCCATGCTATTTGAAAAGTAACTTTCACCTCTCAAAATGGACACAGGAAACGATTGTTAGAAAGACTGAATGTGAATGACATATCCTTTGTTAAGATCCAGTCTGTCTGACCATTTTGAAGAGACTTTGTGTTTTGTCCCTCGAAAGCAGGAACATCGGCGGGGATGAAAGATATTGGCAAAAGGAAGTATTGCAACCGAAAATACATAGGAGCAAAGGAAATATTTAGATTTAGTTGTAGTTTCTTCAGTGGACTGATACTGGAAATTTAACAGGAAAGAAAGGGAATGAAAACAATAAAATAAAGAAAATAATATCAAAAGAAAAGGAAACATTTTCATCTCTGAACAATATGGACTCAATAGAAAAGAAAAGAAAAAAACTGAAAATGTTACGCTATAGTAATATGTTAAAACTGACAACCTTGCCGAAGAAAATCGCTTTTACATAGTAGTTTGGTAGTCTCAAAAATCCCATACTGACTAAAAATGAGCTAAATCAGGTTGGGAGTTAAGCATAGAGCAACAAATACAAATGTTACATAAAGAATTAAAACACATGTTCACACACAAAAAAAAAAGAAAACGAAAGCACGTTTGCCTCTCTTGATTTTGTTTAATCGTCTAAACATCTGAAAATCGATATTTAAGATTAATCCTTTTCCATATTTCGATGATTTTATTCAACATTTTATTTTCCGTATTAGATATTTAAAATGAAGATGGAAATATCTTAGAAAATATATTTTTTTTCATTTCTCATTTTTGTGGTTGGTTTTTCTTTTCGTTCTAGATTGTTTAAACTTTAAATGTTTAAGCAAAATTGTTAAAATTAATTTTACGTCTAGGTATATTTTCAAGTGACATTGGATCGTTTATGTTTACAATCATATTTTAGCGGTATGGTATATTTATAATGTCTTACAATGCCGGACTTGTGCGTTGGCTGTACTGATTGAGATGTTTGTTGTTACTTTCTATTATGGCGTATTTATAAAGGTACCACTGAGTTGCTTTAATAGTTATTTCGATTGTTGCCACATAGCGTTTACATTATTTTGTTTGGATGGACTGTTGACGTTCTGGCTCGCATAAAATGTACAAAAATAAAAAAAAAAAAAACAAGCGGGAGAACAAATAGTAGGCATACATAGAGTCTACAAGCGTCTCTAGTTAATCTCTATTGCCGACACCTACTAAAGAACATTTTTTTATTTCTTCAAAACCCACAGAGTACAAAACTATAGTTTATAGTCCTTGCGGGGCAGTTTAAAAATGAGAGTGCTAAAATGGCGCGGTCTGTAGTTGATGATCTGTGCTGGTATTACCATTGATGCCTTCCGAACAGTTTCCTTTGCCCGGTTTTATTCACAGAGCTTCGGTGACCTTGTGGTATGGTTTGCCAGGTCTTTTAAACAGTGACACGACAGAATTATTCCCTCAGGCCCATATTATCAATTCACTTCCTTGACAAAACGACCATCAAACGATCCTAACTCGGATCTTATAATCGAAATGCTAATATTCTATCAACGTCTCGACTAACCACTTGATTAACCGACAAAATAGACGACACTAAAAAAAGAAAGAGCTATAAGACTAAATCGATAAACATTTGCTACGAAAGTTTGTATTGATAAATATATATATATATATATATATATATATATATATATATATATATATATATATATATATATATACGGAATTCCTCACTACCTAAGAACATTGTTTCAGAATAAAAAAAAAACAACCCTGGCAGGACACATGGAGAAAGAACTGAAAAACAAGGATGTGGTTTAAAGAAAACACTTCTGGAACAGTACCAGAAAGAACCTAAAATTATAAAAAGAATTACAGTGGATGCCGAAAGGTTACAAAAGAGAAATAAAGCTTAATTAGGTCAGGTGGTATAAAAATGTAGATACGACTGGGCAGAAACGGTGATATATTAGATCTGTCCACCAATAGCATTGATGTAATAAAAAATCTGTAGAAAAAGCCAGAAAAATAAACCTCTATTGTATGTTGAAATTCAAACAAATGACTAAATTTGAGTTAGAAGGGATGTTATCGTCATTGGAAATGTGTCCGAGAAAAATTTTCGGCTCGAGGATGTCGCTGGTTCAGCAAACTACAAGGCAGAGAAAATGAAAAGCGAGAAAGGAGAACTAGCTTTGACAGGACAGGAAGGTAACATTAGTTGTAATTCTTGATTGAGAAATTATAACGTCCTCGAAGAATTGAATAAAAAAAGTTCGAAAACCAAAGGACAATAATTATCTAGATCATCGTATTATGGAAACAGACGCTTGAGTGTTGAAGAGACATGCTGTTACTTGATCTCAAGTGAAATTCATTTGCGTGAATCATTTGCGTCAATGAGCGCAGACAATAATGATAATAATTGATTTATGATATCAAGTACTATCTATCTATCTATCTATCTATCTATCTATCTATCTATCTATCTATCTATCTATCTATCTATCTCATTCTGTTTATCTATCTATCTATCTCATTCTGTTTATCTATCTATCTATCTATCTATCTATCTATCTATCTATCTCATTCTGTTTATTATCTATCTATCTATCTATCTATCTATCTATCTCATTCTGTTTATCTATCTATCTATCTATCTATCTATCTATCTCATTCTGTTTATTATCTATCTATCTATCTATCTATCTATCTCATTCTGTTTATTATCTATCTATCTATCTATCTATCTATCTATCTATCTATCTCATTCTGTTTATCTATCTATCTATCTATCTATCTATCTATCTATCTATCTCATTCTGTTTATCTATCTATCTATCTCATTCTGTTTATCTATCTATCTATCTATCTCATTCTGTTTATTATCTATCTATCTATCTATCTATCTATCTATCTATCTATCTATCTCATTATGTTCATTATCTATCTATCTATCTATCTATCTATCTCATTCTGTTTATCTATCTATCTATCTATCTATCTATCTCATTCTGTTTATCTATCTATCTATCTATCTATCTATCTATCTATCTATCTATCTATCTCATTCTGTTTATTATCTATCTATCTATCTATCTATCTATCTATCTATCTATCTATCTATCTATCTATCTATCTATCTCATTCTGTTTATTATCTATCTATCTATCTATCTATCTATCTATCTATCTATCTATCGCATTATGTTCATGATATCACTGTACATATGATGACAGAACAAATACTAAAAGAATATAAAGAAATTCACTGAAAATGGTTTTACGACAGAAATGCATTTCAATTAGGAGGAAAAATACGTTAAAACCTTCATTCTTTCTCATGTATAGTACGACAGAAAATACTAAAAGCCTTTATGGAAATTTATTGATAATTATTTTATTATAGGAACACATTAGAATTAAAATAATGATTCAGCAAAATGCAAATGCATATTTAGAAATGTATCGGAAATTATCTTACTACAAAATACAGTTTAATTATTAAACATACGACAAAACTTGAATTCACTGTGGTGTAGCATTTATTAGACAAATATGTTCCAAGCGTCTATCAGATGAAAGCCTATGCTTAAATTCTAATACACTATCTAATTTATGCAAAAAACATGCTAATTTAAAATTAATAATTCACAAAATAACGCTAGCATCAATCATTGCCTCAGAGAATGCTTAAATTATTTGGTTTCAAAATCATTTTTAATTTACCAGTCAAACTTCTGTGCACACCCGCCTTATTTCTGCTAAAACAATATTAAAAACATATTGCATTTACTACACCAACGGGAAATAGAATTGCAACACCTTAAAGGACAATATCAATTTTGTCCTAGGTTCAGTATGTACATCCGTGGAGGTAGGAGATATTTCGATCCAAATGTCAATTACTTCATATCACAATCATCGTCATCATCATCATCATCATATCGAGAATTCTTCTCAGATTCTCCTGACCTGTTCCTTCCAACCATCACTGTCAGTCATCACTGTCGTCCGGTCCTCCAGTCATTTACAAATTGCTGAATGTATGTGACAAGGTTTTCCCAACCGATCTTTTGCCGCGCAATTGGTTCTATAGGAGAGTGTCATTCACAAGTTCTGACTTACTTCTCCAGGAGTGGCCAGCTAACCGAAGCCTTCTCTCAGCGAAACTGAGATAGGAGGAAGGTATCCATACAGGCATTTCTTTGTTGGGTGTTTCTTCCATCTTATGTCCAGTGCAACTCATAACATCCTTGTGTCTGTTTCATCAAGGGATACTTCTTGGTGTTTCGTCAGTGTCCATGTTGTTGAGCCGCAGAGCAAGACAGATTCTACCGTGGCCTTAAAGAAGTCCTTCTTAAGATTGCCCGATTCAATTGACATTTTAATTCATGTACGAACTATAATAACAGTGTACCATGTGGTGTTGCCCACTGAAATAAACTTCAGTGTCGTGTAGTAAGTCAGTGTAAACAGATGTCATTGTATGGAAAGTCAAATGCGCTCTTTTTTTCATTCTAAATCATATCTCATCTTTTTACATAAAAATGGCACTTACGGCTTACTGTACCATGTCAATATATAGCTTGATATGATGCATTTATTCTGGGCTAAAACAATAAACAGTTTTGTTTTTAGATGTCTTTTGCGTTACAATTGCCATGGCTTTTGCATTAATCCCGTAACAATTGCCATATCTTCTGCATTAATCCATTTCTTCTGTGTTAATCCCATTTAACCTTTGAAATTTACCGTAGATTATTTTTTTTTATTATTTTCATTTTTGTTACAAGTCATTATTATAATCGATTTTTTGTGCCTGTTTTTTTAACTCATGGCCGACTGAAAAGTTTTGTACGCTGATTATTCTTTTCCTACTTTACAATAAATCGTTCGAACTCAAAATGGGTCATTATTTCTCCCCGAAAATTGGATCATTTTTCCCTCTGCACAAAATATTTCCTACTTGCTCTTAACAAAAAATCACTATTAATTACTAAAATCAGTTACTTTTTCCTCTTGACAAATGTGGTCTTTTCCTTTTTATAAATGAATTATCCCTTAAAAGGTCCTTCTTCCTCTTGACAAAAAATGCTCTTTTTCCTTTGTAAGAATCATAGCTCTCACTTCTTTACGTCTGCCTCTTAACAAAACAATGTATTCTTAATTAATAAAAAAATATGTGCTTATTACTCATTGCAAAAATGAGTTCTTTCTCTTTACAAAATTACTCATTCTTTCTTTTTGCAAAAAAATGTTGTCTTGGCAAAAAGATTTCTTCTCTTTTACCAAAACACAGTGTGTATCCTATGCAGAATAAAGAACTTTCTACATCGACAATAATTTTCTGCTTCATCTGTTGACTAAATGATTTATTCATTTCACTATAGATCAATGATTCCGAAGTGGGGTGCATGATCTACCGGTGTAGTATGGTAATATTTTAGTCGGGCAGGCGTAAGATATGCACACTTTGGCTTACTATAACTATCGTGAGCACACATTTCATTTTTCATTATTATTTCATAATTAAAATGATCAAAGTATGTTACAGAATAAACTTTCATTCAAATATTTTATATTTCTGCCTTTCAGTTCTCTATTATATGTTTTAAATCTATATATATATTTAACTGTCTTTTTGTTTTTTTTCTTTTTTTCATTTTCTCTTTCGGAGTCGCCATGGTCTTTTGAGGTTTGTTTAGAGACCAAGTTTATGGCCTTTTAAGCTTCGTTCACGTGAATTGCAGTAAAATTTTGAATATGTACCAATTAAATATTACAGGGTGGGGGGCAGAATTTTAGAAATTCCAAAGTGAGGCATGGCTGAAAATCGTTTGGGAACCTCTGCTATACTCCCCGTATAATCATCTCTTTTGTTAGATATCGAGTTTTCAGTCTTTTCTCTGAGATCATTTTTGCATTCTCTTCCATTTTTGTATTCTTAACTGTATTTGGATAAGTAATGTCAAATACCCAATTCTTAACCGCATGTTTAAACAGTTTTATTTATGGCGAAAGGGGCAGTTTTTCTTTTAGCTAACAACAACTATGCCAATAATTTCAAAGGAGGTTTTCATTTTCAATTCATTATTTCCTTTTCTCATATCGCGACATATGAAACCAGCAGAGCAATGTTTCATTTTAGAGCTTTATCGCTTGGTTAATAATTACGCTAATGACTTCTTCTATTTTTAACTCATTTCATTACTCACTTAAATTAATATTTTTTCTGTAGACTTAATTTCAGGCTCTAATCGATCATGTCAGTTCATATCTCAAGGATGCACGGTGCGAATCCAAATCTCATCGAAAGTTTTTTTAATTTTTATTTTCAAGATATGCTGTTTATTTAACGGTTGTAGAAAGTAAAAAAAGAAAAAAATATATAAGAAGCTGACGTTATAATAAAGAAAAATAATAATAATGAAAACAATTTTAAAGAAATACATGCAACTCGTTATTGTCTCCTAAAGCAAAATCAAAAACGTAGTGAATAAATCAATTTTAGCGGCCGTGGCTTGGAAACTTTACACCTTTGAGACGTACACACCACGCCCTAAATACATATATAGGTAGTGAATACAATAATTTCCTGACAAGATTTGAATCCGCAACCGGTATTCTTAGAATTCTGACTGGGACTGCACGTTATTAAGTAGGTCAAGTAAACTAATCGGTGGCCGTAATTCAAATTTAATCTTTTATTTACACTTTTTCCTTGTCCGGTCCAAAACAAAGAATGTATAATGTCAGTTATAAAGTACGGATACAAAACGTAGTAACAATTATTATTTTAAATCACACTGATAGACATAGAATGAAGAAAGACAAAATGGCGGTGTTTGGCACATGACAAGAAGAGATGATAACAGATGGAGCAAAAGGTTGGTTGGTCGTGCTAATGAATAACAGGGAAATAACAAATGGAGAGATGAGATAGGTTTCTTCGATCTGGCAGAAAACAGCACGTTGCCTGTCTTCATGAAGGTATTTGAAGCCTATATCTTGCTGTTGACTAGTAATGTTTACTGCTACTGTTGCTATTGATGATATTCGTGATTTAAATCAAGAAGTATTATATGCTATTTTCTTCTTGTATGTGCCGTGTCCCTTCGGAACGTTGGCGATCATGAATCTCCCTAATCTCACCTAAACCCTCTTCTGCCCTCCGTTTACACCAGCTCACTAGATAGGTTATGCGTTGTTTTCCACTGTCCTATTTGCCATCAATGTCCTTTGCATATTGATTTTTACAAGTCCTATAAATGTGCCATATACGCCCTTTTTCAAATTAATTAAAGCAAAATGAATAATTTAATTATTATTTACTTTCCAGGCCAGTCTATAGTAGTTGGATTTGCTCACAGGTAAGGCTTGCTAGTGTGTTTGTCTAGTGTTGCAATTTTCGTATGCTCCCTCGGAGTAACGTCCATCGCAAACAATGGTCATAGGACAATTAATCAACAGTCGAGACAATAGTGTCTGGGTGTGATACAAATTTGATGCAATCACGGATAACGCAATATTTTTCAAGGCCAAACAAATTTCATCGTACACCCGGAAAATAGATTCATGTTAGTGTGCACCACTGAAAATGACCTAATCTGAGGAAAAAATAGAAATCGATTACACCTTGTCACTCCAGTAGGTCTAAAAATGACCGAATGGCAAAAAGAAAGAGACTAAAGCGGATGTTTCAATTATTTTGCACAATGGTGGATATTTGAACTGTCACTTCCTGGTATTAAGTTAAATTGTTTTTGTCTCCATTTTCTCTAAAACATCGTCGTTAATCACATGTTTGGTCAATGATATTCCCATCATCCTTCTGTAGAACAATATTTCTATTGTTTTAGATCTACAAGAAAATTGTCTAGAAAGTGACCTTAGCTTGTTTTGTTTTTATTTTTTCACAAATATGTTAAGTGTGAAATGCCATGATGACATTTCTGATCTTAGGTCACTGGCTAGGACCCGAAAGTGAATAATAAAAATAATGATGCTATTAATCAGATAACGTCGGACTTCGTATATTTGTACTTAGGTGGACACTTTGTTGACGTGATGCTCTCTCTCATCGAACAATAATATCCGTGCACGCGTATATATATATATATATATATATGAAGAAATACTTTTAAGAAATACTTTTTATTTATGGGATAAAATGCTCAATATCAGAGATAGAGCGTATGTAAATGTAAAAATATAAAATTGAACATTGAAGTCAACACAGAGACGACAGACGGTCTAACGATTGCATCTAGCATGAAACAACCTCGTCTCTGAGTGTTGACTTAATGTTCACTTTTATAAAATATATATATATATATATATATATATATATATATATATATATAAGACGGCTGGTATTACACAAACAGTTCAACATGCT
>CAHIKZ030000986.1:770000-792500 GCA_903632075.3 Acanthosepion pharaonis | reverse complement strand
CAGCTTTGCTGAACGAGCCCAAGCATGGGTCCGCCGTGGTGCTGAGGTTCTTCTCTGATGAAAAGAATTTCATCCAGGACCAGACGGGTAACAGGCCGAACGACAGGTGGATCTGCAAAGATATCGAGGAGGTTCCCGTCGTGAAGCATACGAAGTTTCCCATCTCCGTCATGGTCCTTGGCGTCACTCCAGCCAGGGTGACGTCATGCCTACGTTCTTCTTTCAAAAGGGCTTGAGAGTCACCGCTGAGATCTACCAGGAGGTGCTGAGGAGCGTAGTGAAGCCCTTGATGGACGAGATCGCTGCCGGACGCCCATAGGTCTTCCAGCAGGACTCCGCTCCTGTACACAGATCCAAGACGACTGCTCAACAATGTTCCTCACCACTGGTCACCAGACTTGTGTCCGCCTTCCTCACCCGACTGCAACCCCCTTGACTATTTCCTCTAGGCCGTGATCAAGGCCAAGACCAACAAGCATACCCACAGTCGACTCTGTGAAGGCTGTCATCGTGGAGGCTTTGGTCGCTATGGACAAGGACATGGTCGCAAAAGCGTGTGACTCATTTCGTGCCCGCCTTGAGATGGTCATCGCAGCCGGCGGAAGTTACACTGAAAAATAATGTAGTATGTAATTCTAACTGTTGCTAAATAAAATGTCGAATCTCTGCATATACAAATTTGGTTTTTATTGCCTATTTCATTTTCTTTTGGTCACGTGTCGGATTTTGATGGAACACCTTGTAGTCTGGTTTCGATCCTAGCTAGAGGCAACCGGATGTCTAGTCACAATGATGAGCTGTGATACAGAGAAACAGTCTGTCTGTGGATCAAATATATATATATATATATATATATATATATATATATATATATATATATATATATATATATATATATAGGTAACATGAGAAAGAATAAAGTAAAATTCCACCGTTCGTAACATTTAATTTAAAAGAGAGCTCAATACAAAATACAGCAATATTATTTATTTTAGGATATTACACCGAGAAATCAAGGAAATAAATTAACAGTAAATTGGAAACATAGTTTACCTTACAATATAGTTGAACTTTGAGATTTGATTGTTTTTACTTATATATTAGTTCTACTGCGTTTCACTATATATTGTTTATCTTTATATTTCTGGAATTGGTTTTGATTTAATGTAATGGAATATTAATCACCCAAGTAGTATTAGTAACATCTTACGGATGTATTGGTATTTGGTGGTATTTGGTAGCATTTTGTTAAATTAACTTTCCACCCAATTTCTTAGAATACGGCATTGTCTAGTTTGTATAATATTTGTAACCATTTGCATCCTCTTAAACTTTAATTTTGTCTGGTTGCTGTTAGCTTCCAGTCCACGGGCCATGACCTATTTGTAAAAAGAATTTTTAATATTTGCTTCTTTGCTTAGTTTAAATTTAACGTAGTAAAGCCCAGAAACCTTATAACCCACTCTTTCGTAAAAAGAGGTTGTATTTTGTTTTTAAATCTAAATAAATCGTTTACGCGCCAGCAATTTACAATCATGAGATACATTGATAAACATCGAAATACGACTGCTATCGTGTTGTGATTTTGATAATGTTTTCGATGTAATATCCTAAAATATATATATATATATATATATATATATATATATATATATATATATATATATATATATATATATATATATATATATAAATATTTTATGCAAAGCAAGACAATAAAGCCACAAGGATTTACAGGTTACAAAATAAAATAGATTGGCTGTTTTGGTTGTTTTGTTTTATAGCATATCAATCTCAATGGGTCATTTAATGCCAACAAAATTTTTAGAATAGCTTCATAGCAATAGTCTGGTAAAAAAGGTCTGTATGTATACATATATATTTGAGCCATTTTTAATTACTCATATTTTTTAGTACAATTATACGTATTGCTGGTAATATCTTTTTTTTTTTTTCAAAAATGTATTGCTGGTTATAGTTTTTCAAAAATACATTGCTGGAAATAGTTTTTTCTTCAAAAATTTATTTCTGGTAATAATTTTTTACAAAGTATTTCTTCTATTAAAATCTATTTTTATACTTTTATAATGCCTTTTACACCAGTTTGGTGTTAACTATTTGCCCATAGCTGGGGCCCTAAAAGGTGCTACCACCTCAGGTCAGAGTGGACCTGGGAACACCAGCAATTATTAAGTGGTTGCACGCTCCTCAAAACATCCTTATCTTGCTGTTGGACGTAGTTTATCATCATACTCATGACGCCCCATTGGTGGAGGGGTGGTCTGACCCTTTTGCAGAAGTGCAGTCGGCGTATTCTACAGCCTCGACATGGAGGGATATACAATAGAGTTAAGGAAACTGAGAAGAGGAGAAAGGATAATAAAAAGAACAAGATTCATGGAGGCTGAAGGTGACAATTGACATTACATTTGAATTTCTGGAGAGAGAAGTTGGCAGAATAGACCTTGCGGATACATTTACCAATTTAAAAAATATTTGAAGAGATATATAGATAGAGAGTAAGAGTGAAAGAGAGAAAGAGAAAGAGCGTGAAAAGGAGAGAGTGAAAGAGAGAGAGAGAGTGAGAAGGAGTGAGAAAGAGAAAGCGTGAAAAAGAGAGAATGAAAGAGAGAGAGAGACCGTGAAAGAGAGAGAGAGAGAGAGAGAGAGAGAGGGAGAGAGAGAGAGCGTTAATTGATAGTACCCTAGGAGCTCCAACGCTAATTTTCACTGCTGACAAGATCTTTTTATGTCAGAAAATCATGTAACACAAATTTTGTCCTCATCTAATCTTTACACCCACCCGCCTAAACGCACACACGCACACATACGCACACACACACACATATATATGATAATAAAAAAAGACTTAAATATTGATCATATAGTCAGTTATATATATATATATATATATATATATATATATATATATATATATATTGATACGACTTGGTAAGATAAATAGAATATTCTATCTTCCCCCCATGAATATGGAATCGGCTATTGCTCAACATTTAGTTGAGAATATAGCCTGCGCCAAGTTGTTTAAAAAAGAGTGGTTTAAAATTATTCATACAGCCGATTCCAAGAATTATTTGAAGATTTTGGAATCGGTCTGCATAGGATTAAGGAAACCTTCTCTCTGCCGGCAGAAAGAATTTTTAAAGTCTCTTAATCTGTTGGGGGATATTTTATTTTAACTGTCCCTCGCTAATTTATTTACACGATTATTTCCCCTCCCCTCGTTACAAGGATATACACTTATTTGTTATTTTAGTGTGTTTCCCCCCTCTTTTTGCTCTTCATTTTCGTTACTATTCTTTTCGTTAATTAATTATCCAACGATTGTCTCCTGATGAGATGTTGGCTGAAAGGGCCCTAGAGACTTTTAAAATTAAAATCAATGCATTCCTTGTTTTTAAAACTATATATAAATTTTGTACCTCCAAACATTTGTATATATATATATATATATATATATGTGTGTGTGTGTGTGTGTGTGTTTGTGTGTGTTTGTGTTTGTGTGTGTGTGTATGTGTGTGTTTGTATATGTGTGTGAGTGTATAGTCGCGGGAATACCCATCTACGAGGTCAAGACCTATATTGTAGTTGATCATAATGCCAGAAGACTGATTCCTCAGACTGTGATGCTGAACTGATAAAGACTGTCAATGTGGAATTGTATGACACACAATGTTTTTCCTAGGTTTTCATCTGTGTGGTTGTTATTCATCCATTTCATGTGTCAATAGAGCTGCATGCAAATCTGATGAGCTGGTCATACGACAAGTGTTCAAAGTTCATCAAGAATTTTGTTGCATGATTTCTAGAACGAAAAGTCCTAACGAACCTTGAACACTCACCCCCGATTTTTGTGATCGATGTGGAACCTGAAAGAATAAAATTTGCTCCTGGTTTTCTCAGCTGGTTGATTGTTTTTGAAGCTTTTCATTAGCAGAATTGAAAAGATAAACAAACGAAATGATTTTGATTTGCTGGAATCGTTCTAGACTATTTCGCAAATTGTCTTACTGTTTAGTGTTTTTGTTTACCGATACTTAAAAACCGTCAGTCAAACAAAAAGAAATGGAATTAAAGAAAAAAACAATGTAATTTTTTTTAAAAATCAAGTTGTAAATCTAATATAATTTCTAAAGTAGTATTTATGGCCATTCAAAACGAATGCGATTAGTCTTCAAATGAACACAGCACGAAGAGAAATACAGACATGAATACTTCATTATACTGAAAATAAAGGGATCCAAAAGTTATGAACTACTTAACACCACCCCAGTCTAAAAATTCTCCATGTTAAATGGTCAAGCAGACTGGATTAAATCTGATAGTATTAACTTATTTTTTGTGTTATGTTTCTAAATGGGAAAGGGTAATTTAGAGAAGAGGATGAAAATTTTATTTTTACTATGATTCATGCAATACAAGGCCCAAGAGCCACCCAAAATAGATAATTAAAAATAACGTTGTTTTAAGGATGTACAAGGAGGGAGGAAGTGCTGCCTATTATGTGGATATGTAAGATAGATAATAGTGGTACCCGACCGGAAGAGGTTAAGATTGTAGTGACCAGGCAAGCATCCTCTCGGAAGTCTGTTCCACAGTGCAACAGTTCTGGACAAGTGGAACTTCCTCCTTACTTATGGAATATGAAGGAATGAGAATGAATCGACTCTGAACGTGGCTTGGCGGGCATTAGCTTAAAGTTTGAACTGGTGGAACCAAGAATTGTAGATTCTCCGAACATTCGCCATGAAAACAGACATAGATGAGCCGGAGATATTATCAACGTTTCGCTTATGGGAAAGCGGTTGTTGTCGTGGTGGTGGAATTTTTTACACACAATGCCGCGTAATTTTTTGAACTTAGGTTTGAGCAACTCTGTCACAGAGGGAGCAGTAATAATCCATTTTTGGTTTGACCTGGCTCTTATATATATATATATATATATATATATATATATATATATATATATATATATATATATATCCAAGTATATAATTGGTATATGCAGAATGAATTCCAATAACCAACAATTACTATTCTTAAAAGAGTGCTCAATACAAAGTGGAGCAAATATAATTATTTTTTATAAAAAAAAAATTATAACATAAATATGTTATAAAATCACTACAAAAATAACCATTTTGTTTTAACACCCTCGATGTCAAGACAAAACAAAATGGCTATTTCTGTCGTGATTTTATAACATATTTATTTTATAATTTTTTTATAAAAAATAATTATATATATATATATATATATATATAGATAGATAGATAGATAGATAGATATTAACAGACTAAGATAGATAGATAGATAGATAGATAGATAGATTGCTAGAAGTTTAACGCATCCAAGGCAAGACGTTTTTATAAATAGTCAAGCTATAAAGCAATAATCAACAATAGAATAACATAGTTCCTTTAACTTATATATAAGTTGTGAACTTTTTAATTATTATTTTTTAACTTGTGAAATTTTAATTTTATTATTAATAATTATGTATAAACCTAGTGTTTTAACCTAGGGAATCCTAGTGAATAGAAAAATCAACGGAAGGTTGGTAATGAACGATAATATTTAGGATAAGAACAAGACACATAAGATTCGCCAGCCGCAGGTCGAAGAAGCAGAGTCAAGTGATTTCCACCATGAATATTCAACTGCAGACCAACATAAAGTATTTACTACTGTATTTATGTAAATGGGGCCTATCGTCCGTAACTTTGCCACAGCACCTAGATATGTATACATGCCTGTATTCATCGATTTATTTCTCAAACACAATTACTCCATGCATTTGGAAAATTAAATGAAATGAATAAAGAAAGAGATTAAATTGCATGTATGTAATAACCCCCCTCTCTCTCTTTCCCTATTTACCTATCTATCTATTCCTGCATACCAATTGCACTGTATTGTGTTGCCATGTAGTCTAGGTTACATTTGTTATTCGTGTACATTTGTGGCTAGTCTGTCTTCAATGTTTAAGGTGTTTAGTAGTGTGTTAACTGAAGTGTCCCGTTTAACAATGGCAGGATAATCATATCGTGAGCAGGCAGATATGGTTTTGTACATACGAACGCACGAATGGTAATGGACACGAGTTTGCACGGCTGTATCAGATTGCGTCTCCAGACCAAAGGCAAACGGGTCATCCAAACTTTGCTGCTGTTTATCGTCGCGTTGCTGAGACAGGATCCGTGGCTCCACAAACTATAGACGGAGGAAGACCAAGTTCCGCTCATACGTGTGACCACGAAGAACACACTCTACAGTCTGTCGGAGACGATCCATGTATCAGCACACGTCAAGTGGCCCTAGCATGTCGTTCATCTCATAGTACCATATGGAGGGTACTTAAAGAGCAGCTCTTGTATCCGTATCATTTGTAACGTTTGCAGGGTCTATGATCACTAACCACGAGGGAACTTTCGCCGATGGTTTATTGCACAAACTGCCGATCCGTTGTCTGCCTTTTCAGGTTGGTTTACGGATAAGGCAACAATTGAAAGAGACTGAATAACAAATTAACACAAACAACATATGAGAGTGGATCAAAATTAATATGGTACAATACAGACTAAACATCAGCATCAGTTTATGACTAATGCCTTGGCTAGAATTGTAGATGACTGTTTGGTAGGTTCATATATTCTCCCAGCATGTCTTACAGGGGCTGTCTACAGGGACTTTATTTCGAACACCTGCTAGAGGATGTACCCCTGCTAATACGAAGATGCATATGGCTCATACATTATAGTCTCCAGCACATTTTAGTCACAATGTGCAAGTGGAGGATATTTTACCTTATTTTGAACCCGCCCCAAAATTTTGTAAAAGTTTTTCTATACGTACATTTATCCAAGAATACAACATAAGTGTCTAAATTAAACGAATTGACAAGAAAAAACAGAATGCATAAAGGCTCCCGCACGAATTAGTGAGGTAAATTTAGTTTACCATGACCATCTGTGTAAATTCATATCAGAAGACAAGAAGTTTGAAATTTGATCTCTATTTTATTATACAGGGTGTCCATAAAGTTCGTGTGCACTTTAAAAATTTATAACTTTACTTGTATTTGCAATAGAAATAATTTGTTTGTAAAAAGGAGTAGAAAGAATTAAATCGATATTTTTTAAGGTTTTATTGAAATTTTATTTAAGTTTCCACATGTCTTCCATCATTTTCAATACAAAGGGTAATACGATTTTGCAGTTCACGGAAAACATTTGCCAACTGATTTACAGTAATGCCTGAAATCACATTAGTTATTTTAGCTATACTTAAAACTAGGTACATTTAACTTTATAACATTTTTTACAGATTATTTCTATCGCAAATACAAATAAAGATAAAAACTTTTGCACATGAACTTTATGGGCACCCTGTATATATATATATATATATATATATATATATATATATATATATTTATAAAACCCTGCATATATTTTATGAGTTGTTCCTATTGGTTTTATTTCATATTTAGATTCATACATCAATCAACGTTCTGAACGCCATCTTTGTTTTCCTCATTAATATTGTAAGTATACACTGAGGAATGTAATTTGGTGCTAAATAAATATTTATTCCTTATTTAGACTTCATAAGAAGCAGCCATCGAAAGACACATCTGCATATTTGGACACGTGATACAATTGGCCTCCCTATATTATTATACATTGAATCTCAGAAAACAGAAAGTTAGGTATTTCGCACTCTAAAGAAAGAAAGTTCTTTTATATTTACCAATGTCACTTCTATTAATATTTAGATTTCCCTCCGATAAGAAACAAATGATAGATTAAATTGCTTTTCTTAAACTTCGCAGGAAATAACACAAACACAGCTTGATTAGTTCTCGTGGTTTTTTTTCCGAATAAATTCATTTCAAATAGGGTGTTGGAACACATGTCAGTAGTATTTTGCAAAAATTATCGCTTGAATGCCTGATTTCAATTATGAATTTTAAATATTTATTATTTTAAATTGAAAATCGTGGAACATGAAACGCATTTTCAACATTTCATCCTCTTTTATTTCCGGTCATTAAAAAAAAAAAAATACAGCAAAAAGATGCGCGTTGTTTATAAGGATGGTGCCATAGATGTGTTGACTGTTTGTATGTTGTTCGCTAGATTCAGAAGTTGACATTTTGATCTGAAAGACAGAGAATGTTCTGGTAGATTAAAACGCGGATTAATAATAATTCTGGTCACACGACACGGGACACTGCAGAAGTACTCTACATATTTCATATAAGCGGCGTAAATCATTTGAAAACAATTGTATATGTATATCGTACCTCAGGATGTCTCGGAACAAATAAATTGTCTTGTGAGGAGCGAAAAGGTTGCTGGCGTAAGCGATACATACATACATACATACACACACACATATATATATATATATATATATATATATATATATATATATATATATAAAAGCGAACATTGAAGTCAACCCTTAGAGGCTATATATATATATATATATATATATATATATATATATATATATATATATATATGAACTAGCAACATGGCCCGGCGTTGCCCGTGCTTGATTCAAAAAATCGTACGATACAGCTATCGCTATCACTTGACTTAAAATATTGTTGTCCTTCCTTGCCTTTAAAGGAGTGCCCTTTGTCGTGCTGATGCTGCATGCCTTTTCTTGCCTATCTCACACTGAGAATTTAAGCTCTATACTAAACATTAAATCTGTTACGAAAAAAGAACTAAACAAAATGACAAAAACGATCAGTTTTAAAAAGGACTCTCCGAATGAAAAAAATGAATGTTAACAACAAAACTTTTCACACCCAACCCAGTTCTGCAGAATCAGTGTTGAGTTTAAGCAAGCGAATGAGCCAATTGAGTATCCATTTACATTTTCCCACTACATTGTCTTTTTGCATATCTACAATCTTCCAGCCTACGCCAGCTATATGCTCTCCTCTGGCCAGTAGAAAATAAACTACATATTAAAAAAAATTATTTCCACTATCAATGGGAAAGCAAGGTCGGTCTTAACCGCCAACTTGGAATGTGCATGTAAAATTTTGGTGCAAATCCGTCGAAAATTGCGGCCGTGCATTCGGACACACACACACACACATCCTGCCTTTTTTAGATAGAGATTATATAAATTTTATATATATATATATATATATATATATATATATATATATATATATATAATATATGTGTGTGTGTGTGTGTGTGTTATGAATACGATATTATGCCTTTGGGTCATGACAAATTTCCGAGTCTTTCAACCTCGTTCATCCATCTGCAGATTCACACTGCTTCTTTTCGTGTTTGCAAACTCTTTTAATATTATCACCTTTTTGAAATTTATTATTATATGCTTCTCTTCTTTACTACTGTTACACAATAGAATCTAGAATATAAACACACAACTTATTGGTCGATAATTACTACTTTTAAAGGGAAAGGAAGAACTTTGTAAAACATATTTAAAAGATACATTGCAGTATCTATCTATCTTGATATCTATCTATGTTAAACTATATATATATATATATATATATATATATTTCCTTTTCCCATCATTTCTGAATGAGAACCGATTAAATAGGTCAATGTCTGACTTTACTAATATTAAATATTATAATAAAATGAAATATTTTAGCTTAATACAGCCCGTCAAAAGTGTGAATTTTAAATTCATTTTTCGTTTGACGTTTTGAAAAGGAAGTCTGAACTTGAAAAAATCTAAATAAATTATTACAAATGGAAAAAATTAAATTAAACGCTCTATTAACATTGAGCTCTCAGGTTTTCATCCTCCTATTAATTTACCAAGATTTTCGTTACTTTAGAAAATTTAATATATATATATATATATATATATATATAGTCTAAATATCGCTTGAGGTATGAAAAAACTATTTTCAGTGTTGATTCCTGTATCCATACTGTTGTCTATATCTACAAACGCTCTATCTCTATGATTAGTTTCCTTCCCACATATATAGCAACTATTAAACGGAGGGGAAATGGACAGCGGCTCGGACTGAGGAATCGGAGAGCCGAGTTCAAATTCTAGTCGAATCCATTGCAGACACTTACGTGTTAATACTCTTGGGAAAGGTATTAATCCTTCTCTTCTCTCTCCAACTATGAGTAAATAGCAGGACAGACGGGGTTCTATAGTCTTGGATGGCAACTGGTCTAGGAGAAGGACAACTCTAAATTCAAAACTTGGTGAAAAGTCTTTTGGGGATCTTGTGGCACGTAATTCAGCCCTTCAAAATTGTGATTTGTTCTGCAATGTTCTGTTGATGCCTAGGAACTGAGCCGCTTGACACTGATACATCGAATACGACAGGAGAGTCCACTATATATATATATATATATATATATATATATATATATATATATATATATATATATATATTTGTTTTTCTCAGACCCCTTTAGGTTCCATGTAATAAATTATTTCACCTTTAAAAGGCCGTGGTTTAAATAATTTATTACATGGAACTTTAAAGTCCATTTTATTCAAACATATTTGCTCTGAGTATATATATATATATATATATATATATATATATATATATATATATAGGTCATAATTATTTTGTTTCTTAAAAAGTATCTTATGCTCTACTGTTTACATCGATCACTGTTATTTTTAAATAAAATAATTTGTGAACACCGGATTATAAATCTTACTGTTCTTTCTTATTTTAAACACACACACACACACACACACACACACACACACACACACACACACACACATATATATATATATATATATATATATATATATATATATATATATATGCAAATATATATTGTTAGGTTAATAATCCGAAGTTCTTCAGTATTTTTTTTAAATATATATATATAGAAATGGACAAAGTCCGACAATTTATTTATTAAAGACATTTTTAAAACGTTCTTTTTATAGATAAAGTATTGAAGTTTACTGTTTATAATGACAGGTTAAATAACCGTATACTGAGAAATTTTCATAGAAAATATTCGTCCTTTGAAAAATTTAAGCATTTAAATACTTGTATCTATAAAAGAACGTTAAACATAAAAATGTCGAATAAATTTTTTCTTTAATATATGAAAATTTCTAAATGATTCATGGAAGATTGAAGTAAAGCTAAATTCGACCTTGCCTAATATGTGGCCGATCGGTAAGGCACGTCATCGTAAAACAATCCTGAAAGGACATTTTCTATTCAGGCCGGTAAATAAATACTGTTTACTATAAACAGAGCATTTACTTAAATACTATCTATAAAAAACGTTAAACATAAAAATGTCTTTAATATATATATATATATATATATATATAAACAAAATTTGTCGGATTTTGATAGTAAAAAAGCTTACTCTCATACCTATTCCACCTTCATCGAGATAATTCCATTTTCGAGTCTTTTAATGTATGGTTGTCAACAGCATATGCAAACTAAAGACTGGATATAACAAAATGAAGCAAGGAAGAAAATTTAAATACATGAAGGAAAATGGAATATCGAAATCCGAAGACAACTGGAATGGCAAACAATATCTGAAGCTACTACGAAAATGTCTAAAAGGAAATGTCTTAAGGATCAAGAAAACTTAATTAGAAATAAACAAAAGGGTGCCGAATTCTTATGAAATCTTAATCTTTCTGTATGGCATTCAAGGTTGGATAATTTTCTTACAGATTAAGAGAAAACTTGAATCAACTGTCATGTGATTCTTCAGAAGCACGTTGAGAATACTAATGACTAGAGATGTCAAACATTTAAGGAAAATGGTAAAAAACGATATATTTAGAATTATAAAGAGACAGTTAAAATTTCTAGGATACATAATGATGAATAGGGCTTGAAGAATTTGAGATTCCTAGGGCATATTGAAAGTGAGAGGGAGAGAAGAAAATGGTGAGTAACTTACTTTGCTTGTGTATCTGGATGGCAGAACAATGATAGTGAAAAAACTATTATTAAGAACTACAAAATAGGAAGTCGTGGAGAGCTAACACAGTACATAGAAGAGCACTGTGATTCCATAACAAGCACTGCCCACGAAGTGTAGCGGAAAGTTTCAATATGCCGAAATTCTTCAAACTTTTAGGTAATATAAAAAATAGATTTTAACGATTGAGTTTGCAATCATGCTGAAAGAAGAGTCAATTTATGCGTTCGTCTTATGTGTATCAGTATTTGACTCGTTTCATAAAGAAATACTTGCATTTGTTTCTCTTTATAAGCAAAAAGCAGAAGAATATAAAAAGAGAAGAAGAATAGTGCTATCTTTGTGCAATTGGGAGAACTAAAAAAAAGAGTGTTTCACAGTTTATTCACTATTGCATTACGGCAAGTAAATGTTGTATATCAATTTGGTTCTATAGGGAAGAACTAGTGGTCCGAAAGTATCTGTGTAACACACACACACACACACACACACACACACACACATATATATATATATATATATATATATATATATATATATATATATATAGTTAAACCTAGAGAGCCAGACAAACCTACGATCCGCTTAGGTGAAACCTTGGTAGGTTTGTCTGGTTCTCTAGGTTTAACTAGGTCTGCTCTACTCATTGTATTGAGCACTTTATTTAGTTTTTTGGGGTCCTCGCATCGGGGTTTTTTTCTTTGGGTCTTGAACTCGTATGCTGGACGATTATTTTCGGTTAACGTACATGTTCTTGGTTCTTTCTTTTTATATAACTTTTTTCCCCTTTGATATTGGCTTGTTTATTTGCAAATCAATATACCGAAGGTTTTCCGAGCGAGTATAGTTTCTTATACTTATAAGATTTCTATTAAGTATATATATATATATATATATATATATATATATATATATATATATATATATATATATATATATATATATATATATATAGATAGATAGATAGATAGATAGATAGATAGATAGATAGATAGAGAGAGAGAGAGAGAGAAAGAGAAATAGAAGGAATGAGAATGTAAGAAATAGAATAAAATTAGAGAAAAATAGAATGAAAAGGAAAGAAAAAAGAGACAAAGCTATAAAGAGATAGATAGAGAAATATAGATAGATAAAGAGAAAAAAAGAAAAAAAGAAAGAAAGAAAAGGAGAAAAAAAAGAGATAGAATAGATAGATAATAGATAGATAGATAGATAGATTTGAAATAATGACTAAGATAGATAGATAGATAGATAGATAGATAGATTTGAACAGAATGAAAGATAGATAGATAGATAGATAGATAGATTTTGAAAGAATGACTAAGATAGATAGATAGATAGATAGATAGATAGATAGATAGATAGATAGATAGATAGATAGATAGATTTGAACAGAATGACTAAGATAGATATAGATAGATAGATAGATAGATAGATAGATAGATAGATTTGAACAGAATGACTAAGATAGATAGATAGATAGATAGATAGATAGATTTGAACAGAATGACTAAGATAGATAGATAGATAGATAGATAGATAGATAGATAGATAGATAGATAGATAGATTTGAACAGAATGACTAAGATAGATAGATAGATAGATAGATAGATAGATAGATAGATTTGAACAGAATGACTAAGATAGATAGATAGATAGATAGATAGATAGATAGATAGATAGATAGAACAGAATGACTAAGATAGATAGATAGATAGATAGATAGATATAATAGATAGATAGATACAGATTTGAACAGAATAAATAGATAGATAGATAGAAAAAGAAAGATATGAAAAATGAAGTATAAATGAAACAATAAATAACAGAAAAAAGAAAGAATGAAAAAGAAAGCAAAAGATAGATAGATAGATAGATAGATAGATAGATAGATAGAGAGAGAGAGAGAGAGAAAGAGAAATGGAATGATTGAAGAATAATAAAAGTAATACAAGAAAAACAGAAAAAAGAAAGAGAATGAAAAAGAAAGAAAAAGAGAGAATGGTATATACAGATAGATAGATAAACATAGATAAAGATAGAGGATGAGAGAAAAAGAAAGAAAGAACAGCAAAGAATCAGAGAGAAAGAAAAAGATAGAAACATACGGAGAAAAGGAGAAAGAAAAATGAAATTAGAAAGCGATGGACGAAGGACAAAAGGAAAAAAGAAAAAGAGTGAAAGAAAAAAAGAAATAGATAAACAAAGAAAAAGTGAGATAAACAGAAAAAAAATGAGAAAAATAAAAAAGAGGGTGAGGGGGAAAGAGAGTGACAAAGAGAAAGAGAGAGAAAATGAAAGCGGGAGATTTATTGTGGTGAAAGAGTCGTCCAGTGCAAACAGGTGTCAGGCTATGGAGGCGTGCACGTGCTACTATTTGCTCAATTATAACGGTTTGATGGAAATCAAATTGTGCGCTTTCGAGAGGCTGGATAGTCATTACAGAGGAGGTCCGTGCAGCATGAACGTGCCTCGTCAGTGGTGCTTCGATGTTCGTCTACAATGGTCAACATAAGTTCACCTTTGATGCTTGTGTCGAGAACGCTGAAGAGTGCAATATACGTCCAGGAAAACTGGTCAGAATATCCCGTGGGAGTAGAGTTTTGACGGTGATGGAATGCAGTTCTTTTATATAAGACCAAAAGATTGAAGACACGGAGACAGTTGCAGGAATTTGAAGAGTCAAAGCGTCTTGCACATGCAAGCCAGGATGTGGCGAGGACATTTTATTTACTGTAGAATAAGAGAACAATCTCGTTGTTCTTAGTTGTCCATTATATAAGCTTGGCCTCAAGAGGCTCTCAAGAAGGAATGTCGAAACCGGTCAGCCCATTTTTGTCATATTTATTTTGTTTTTGCATTTTGGTGAAAATTATTTTCACTTTACGCCTTTAGAATTATTTATTTTATTATCTTTTCTCTTCCCCCCATTGGTTGTATACATTTTTATATTTATTCCCTACTTCCATCAATATATATATATATATATACAGAAAAGAATGAGCAGCTCTGAAAGACGACTGCCCAATAGTAGCTAACTGACGTTAAAGTCCTCAATGCTAAAAGAAACTGTTTTGGATGTGTGAGTGGCGTCAGGGATAATGATTAGATGTTATCTCGAGAGCCGAATTCCGTTCCCAGTTGGGTTCATTATATTCATTTACGCGTAAATACCATTTACATACCAAAGTATGCATCCAATTCTCACCCTGCCATGGGTTAATTAGCATGACTTTTTCCCTAAATCATTATTATCACACCCCCATCTCAAAAAATAAAAATCTAAAAATATATCCAGGCTTTACATAACCTGTGAAGGGTTGAAAAACCGTAAAAATGAATCAATTAATCAATATATATATATATATATATATATATATATATATATATATATGAACAATAAAATCCAAAATCACCTCACATGTGTAATAGCCTATTTCGGCAAACGAAGATATCGGTCGTTTGTCTTATCAACCCCGGTGTGGACTGGCTTCGTGTCAGAAATAGAAATTTAACATTTCTCTATATTTCTGAGATGAGGTATTATGTACACTATTTACATTATTCGGACTGTTGTCCTCATCTTTGTCGCCATATTTATTACAACGTTTCGGCCGTTGTACGCTCCGGCCTTCTTCAGGTGGTTGGAATGTCGAACTGAACCCTTTATTTCGCTCACTGGGTAGACTGTTCTAGTTCCACGTGCCATGTTTTTTAATGGATGTTAGTTATCAGTTGAATAAAGGGTTCAGTTCGACATATCAATCACCAGAAGAAGTACAGTAGCCAAAACGTTGTAATAAATATGGCGACAAAGATGAGGACAATCGTCCGAATAATGTAAATAATATAGAAATTAAAGTTTAAAAAAAAAAATAAAAACACCT
The DNA here is from genome assembly GCA_903632075.3 of Acanthosepion pharaonis. Classification (NCBI taxonomy): domain Eukaryota; kingdom Metazoa; phylum Mollusca; class Cephalopoda; order Sepiida; family Sepiidae; genus Acanthosepion; species Acanthosepion pharaonis. The sequence continues at coordinate 776,635 of CAHIKZ030000986.1, read as the reverse complement.
GTCGAAAAACCAATACAGAATTTATCAATTTAAAATTTTTCATTCAGACGAAAGGCACGAGACAGGGTTCAGGGGAGGGTGAAAAAAAGTTTGTTTTATAATTAATATTATGTAAAGAGGTCATAGAGGTGGGGGAATATAGAAATTAGAATTAGTTGTAAATTCGACATTTGAAGAGTTAGAGAGGAGTCAATGACGGAAATATAGTAGCTAAGTTAAACCTATATTATGGAAATTTGAATTTGTTTTTAACATTAATTTATTCCTGTTATATATGACCATATGGCATTCCTCTCGGCCAGACCGACAATATCAAAAGGAATACAGAACATTATATTTGGAGCCTACTTGGTACTAAGCGTTGACGGATTCAGAATTTTCTGTCTGGAGTTACTTTCAAAGAGTGTTTAGATAGGACAAAGGCAGCGGACGTTTAAATTAGGGCTTTCCATCTCTTCCAGATTGACTACCCACCCGGGCCGACAAGCTCCATCTAAGCGAAATATATATATATATATATATATATATATATATATATATATATATATATATATATATATATATATAGATCAAGGAACAGGTTAATAAAAAATATCCAAATGTTGGATAATGTTTGCCTTTATTTTCACCCGAAATTAAAGCAAATATACGGATTTAGAATGGTTCATGCTAAAACATGCTTGAATACTTTAGCTATGATCACCACTGCGATATCGAGAACAATGTATATATATATATATATATATATATATATATATATATATATATATATATATATATATATATATATATATATAATTAATGTAATTTAACAATATATGTTTAAACATATATACATATAAACCTCCATATATAGGCACACACATACACACACATACACATATATATATATGAAGAAATATAGTCATAAGGTGTGCTATATTTATGGGATAAAGTGTTCTATATTAGAGATGGAGCGTGTGTAAATATAAAAGTAAACATTAAAGTCAACACTTAAGAGTCGAAAATCTGTTTCATGTTAGACGCAATCGTCAGGCCACTGATTGCGTCTAGCAGGAAACAGACTGTCGCCTCTAAGTGTTGAATTCAATATTCACTTTATATATATATATATATATATATATATATATATATATATATATATCGGAGTTTTGTGATTGATACATCTTAGATGAGAGCTACTTCTTCCTCCTTCGTCTCACTTGTAATGGCTTCCGTCCTGTTTCGGTGTCCTTGTGAAATTGCTCTTGAGACTCATGTTGCATTTCCTGACATTCACATGTACATACATACATACATACATACATACATATATCTTGATTTCAAATACAGCAACTCAGCTGGGATCGAATATATACAAGGACAGTCAGATTTTGATGGAGTATAAACGTCGGGTATTGATCAATTTTCAAGATTTACCAGAGACTTTCGCACCTTTACTTCGAATAAAATTGTTTTGATGTAAAAAGGCCAATGCCAGCAATCAAATCTGTAATTTGGTCAAAAGTTAGGTATGATCACCACTGCGATATCGAGAACAATGAATATATATATATATATATTATAAATTGATTATTTAAAATATGTTTTTTTCCGCTACACAGTTCTAACCATGTTTCAAAATTTTTTGAAACATGGTTAGAACTGTGTAGCGGAAAAAAAAACATATTTTAAATCAATTAATTTATAATATTAATGCTCTGTAAATTTACATCGAGCACTATTTTTTTAAAATAAAAATACCTATAAGAACACCGGATTATATATCTTATATATATATATATGTTGTAACCTAGAAAGGGTTACTGAATGAGGAATTACCAAAACAGAGGTTGGAAAGGAAATGGTAATCCTTATAACATCAACAAAATACAATACTCATCAGCGGCGGGAAGTAGATAAACCACTGCTAGTGGTGGACTACTTAGACAGCATATCCCCCCCTACTTACAATAGTATTTATGAGGATTGGGACATACCAATTAGTGTTCATAGCTACGGTATATAACAAAATATCTTCGGTGTAATTTCGTTCCAATTATTCTTTTTTTTTTTTCAGATACGATTGAAAACCAAAGAAATTTATTTACTTAATATTTTTTTTTATTTTCTGTTCTCTCTTTAGGAAGTCTCTTCCGGTCTCTTGCTCAACCCAGTCAACTTTGACCGTCAAAAATGTAATTGCAATGTCAAGCGTTATCTTCTTAATTCTTAATTCTTATTCTTTGATTGTCCTCTCTCCTTTTGATAGTAGTTCTTTCTCTAAGACTCAGTAACATTTGGCGTCCTATTGACTTTATTTCTTTGATTGGGCTGAAATGATTAAAAAAAATAATATTCTTTTTTTTCGGACATTTTTCTGGTTTCCTGATAAAGCCTGCACATACATGTTCCCATTTGTTCTGAACGCTTTCCGCTTACATAAGCCATAATCAAGGAATTTGGATAGGCAAACTCATAAGTGGGACTTTTCAAGGATTCCGCCCCTCACACATTACTGAGTGCCATGTTTGTTTTTTTTGTTTTTTTTAATTTCTTTCAAGTTTTGCGTCTGCTTGTGATGCCTTGTCATTTCTTTCATAAAATATATGTTTCTTTCCTAAATTTAATTAACTTTTATTGACGCTGGCCTGTTTTTATGGTTCAGGCTTTTAATATTTGCAAGCGTTTTTAAAATTATTATTATTATTATTATTATTATTATTATTATTATTATTATTATCTTTTGATTTCTGGTATATACTCATTTCCGGGGAGCGACCAGAGACCTAAGATCAGAAATGCCATCATGAAAAAAAAAAAAAAAAAATCACACATATTTTACATAGATAAAGCCCTTATTAAGGCGTAGGCTGTACTTGTAAGAACATTTTTTTTATTTCTTTAAGACATAGGCTACCAGGAATCTCTTCAGTGAGTCTGTCGCGACCTTTTCTGATCAATCCGAGAGCGCTATTATTATTATTATTATTATTATTATTATTATTATTATTATTCCTTTGATTTCTGGTGTATACTCATTTGTTTCTGGGTCCCGCCCAGATATCTAAGGTCAGAAATGGCATCATGACATTTCCATTGACCAGATAAAACAGACACACACACATACACGCACGCACACACACATGCACACATATATATTTTATATAGACAAAGCCCTTCGTAAAGTGTGGGCTGTACTCATGAGAACATTTTTTTTGTATTTCTTTAAGGCATAGGCTACCAGGAATCCTTTTAATGACATTATTGAAATCTTTTCCAGTCAATCCGAGAGCTCCAACTACAACTGGAATTGTTGATGTCTTCATGTGCCATATTTTTTAGATTTCCACCTCAAGATATTTGTACTTTGATAGCTTTTTGAAGATCTTCAAAGATACATTGCAGTCTGGAGGGACTGCCATATCAATAAGGATACAATCATTTTGTTTGCAGTCTCTAATAACGATGTCTGGCGATTACCTTTGATTATTATGTCTGTGTGTATTGCATTATTTTTTTTATAATATTAAATCATTATTATTATTATTATTTATAAAATTTGAACTGAATTTACCATACAGCGGATGATAACCAGTGACTTCCGGAAAACTAAGGATGGGATTTTCTCTTGTTTACACTTAAAGAAAAGACAGCTGTTAACAAAAAAAATCTTATATGGACAAAGCTCTTCAGAGAATATGGACTGTGCTTTTTAGAACTATTTTTGGGGGGATCTTTTCTATCCGTTCCTGAGATCTGGTCATTTGCAGCAAGAATAAACCCTTCAGTCTCACCCTTAAGTCCTGAACTTAGCGACTGGTGCGTTGAAAATTAATCTACATCAGCTTTTTTGTTTTTACTTCTGAGGAGAAACTTGCTTTGTCGAGGCTTTTCATTTCATCTTCTATTTACTTTATGGTGGAGCTTTTTCGATTCTTGTTTCAGTTTTCTTGCTGATTTTATATCCACATCAGTGCCATTTTCAAGATTTACCCCGAATTCTCTTGCATATTTATAGGCTTCTCTTGATACAGAAGAAAGGGGTTGAATTTACCATGATCCATTGCGAATTGTAACATCCAATCTTTTATCGCTGCAAGATATTTATAAAGTCCCATTGTTGAAATTTTGTAAGAGCTTTATGTTGATCTGAATTTTATTGCTTCTGTTTAATACTTCCTGAATATTTAACTAAATTTAAAGTAAAATAAAAAACGAAAATTTAATTACTTACTTGTCCGTGTTCTATAAACGAAATCAATTAGAATAAAGTGAACATAAACTTTAATAGATACATATATTTCAAAGTATAGCAAAATTTAGATAGGGACAAGGTAATAAAGGAGAAAAAAGACCAAACAAAAAAGCTGTAGAAAAAGACGTTTCTCTCAGCACATAGTTATTACCATATTTGTTTTAATCATTTCACCCCAATCACGACAATAAAGCCACTAGGACGCAAGTGGTTACTGAATGTTAGAGAATATGAGAAAAAACTACTATTAAAGAGAAAGGACATTAAAAGAACAAGAATTAAGAAGACAGAAGATAACGACTGACATTACATTTAAATTTTTGAAGAACAAAGGAAATAAAGCCACTACGACGCAAGTGGTTATTGAATGTCAGAATATGAGAAAAAACTACCATTAAAGAGAGAGGACAATAAAAAAATAATAATTAAGAAGACAGAAGATAATGATTGACGTTGCATATAATTTTTGAAGATAAAAGTTGACTTAAAGGCAAGAAGTTGGAAGAGAGTTCCACAAGCAAGAGGTGTGATAGAAGAAACTGTTAGCATAGAACTTACGGATACATTTAGACATTTCAACTGTAAAATACAAGACCTTGTTGTCAATCTAGTAAGGCGCTTAAAATTTAGAAATGATAAGTAGCATAAGAAAAAGATAGTCAGACCAATTACCATAAAATATTTACAGAAAAGACACAAGGAAGCTACATTATGGCGGTGGGAAAGGTACGGAACATATTATCAATAATTTTGATTTTCTTAAAAAGCTTTTTTTAGAATATTGATAAAACCATGAAATATAAAACTTAATTTGTATAATTCTTACGAGAATTGACAAAATAAATGAAACATTATTTGTTCTTATTTTTATTTATAAGTGTATTCAAGAATGAAATAATTTTACAAGAGTATACTATTTATTTTGTGAACTATTACGATTATTTATTTATTTAGAACATTATAAAAATATGTATATTGAACTATAAGAATAATTTTATATTTACAAAATTATCACAATATGTGAGGGAACCATAATGAAATATTTACTACTAGCAGTAGAGCCCGGCGTTTGCCGGGGATGTAACAGTAATTGATAGATCAAGTATCGACCATCATAAAGACTGAAAAATAAAATTGACAAAGTTTATTGTTTAAGGTTGACGGACACGCACGTGTTAATTATTTTTTTTTTTTTTTTACGAATTGGTCAAACCCAAACTCAAATAAAAACATTGTTTTCAATCGTGATGAGTCTCTACAGATTGAATAGAATTTTATTATAAACAATTGTCTTGTAAATGGAATTTTTAAACCATTCTGAATGTAAGAATAAAGAAAAAAGTGTGCAAGACAATAAGAAACACTACATGGCAAAAAAAAGTGAAGTTTTGTTGAAATCGGTTGAAAAATGTAGGTAGCCTTTCTGTAATCTTTTAGTTTTACAATTTATGATTTTTACTTATTGAATACAGTAAAAAAATTGCATCTTTTGCTTGTTGTGATTCATAATTAGAATTCTGATTTGAATATATTTTCCACTCGTTGTTTCTAATACAAAAAATATTAACTTTATTTGGGTTTATTAATTATGATCTAACAAATCTTATTCATTTAGTAGCCTTCTCTGTAATATATAATAATCTTTTACAATTTATGATTTTTACTTATGGAATACAATAAAAAAATTGGACACCATGTGTATTTAAAGTAGTTTCCCGTTCCGGTTATTATTTTTAGTTAGGACTTGTGTATGTTTAGATTTCATTATCTTTCCCTAAAGATAAAGAATTTATCCGATGTCTGTATTCGTACAATCAGTAGAGATCGTTAGATTATTGTTTAAGGTTGACGGACACGCATGTCTTAATTAGTTTTTTTGTTTTTTTTTTACGAATTGGTCGAACTCAAACTCAAACAAAACATTGTTTTCAATCGTTATGAGTCTCCCGATTGAATAGAATTTTATTATAAATAATTGCCTTGTAAATGGAATTGTTAAAGAATTCTGAATGTTAAAAAATAAAGAAAAAAGTATATATACTATATTGTTTTGGATAATAAGTGCGACATTACTGTAATTATTGAACAATATAGTTCATGCCACTTTGACAGAAAATTTACCAGTAAAAAATTCGTTCATCACTATATTTATATGAACGCACAACCTTTAAAAATTTAAAATCAAACTCAGCGTTGCTACTGGCGCGCTCCAAAAACAATAACTCATTTTCAATAGCATTTTCGGATACAACAATACATATATTTTCGTTGTCCTCTTATTACTAAGAGAAAAAACAAGAACAACATCTATTCTATACCTGAAGATGTCTGTAGGAACAGACGAAAGCTTGCATTAAACAGTATTGGAATGGAATTCCATCTGAAACTCTCAGAAAAC
>CAHIKZ030000986.1:722500-767500 GCA_903632075.3 Acanthosepion pharaonis | reverse complement strand
TTAGAATGAATTTCGAAAGCTTCTTTTCCAGGAAAATTTAACCTATTCTCGATTTAGAAAAGTGGTGTAATTCATTGTTCATGAAAAAAGCATTGATACTGACATAGCAAATGAATAAATTTAAAAAAAATAATCATTCCTGATCATAGCTGAAAGTACATATACATTGAAGAATGTCTATCTAAATCTTCATCGGAAACCAGGAAAAAGACTGGAAATATAGGAACAGCAAAGAATCCTTTGAAAAGAACTATATTTGGCCTTCAAAGGTGTGTAACGGAAAGATTGCTACCGAATACTCTCCACTCCCCCACACACAAGCACAGATGCACAACCACAAACACGCACACATAAATGCACACTCATGCAAGCACACACACACACGCGCGCACACACACACACACAAAGACGCACACACTAAAATACACTAGCATACGCACATCCACGCACACAAATACACACACATAAATACACTCTAACGCAAGCATACACATGCACACACAAGAACACAGACACCAACACACAGACATGCACACACTAGCATATACACAGACGCACACAAATACACACATAAATAAACATTCACGCAAGCATACACATGCACACACAAGAACACAGACATGCACACACTAGCATATACACACACGCACACAAATAGACACATAAATAATTCACGCAAGCACACACACACACACACAAGAACACACACACCAGCATACACTAGCATACACACATCCACGCGCACAAATACGCACACATAAATACACTCTCACGCAAGCACACACACATGCACATACACAAGAACACAGACACCAACACACGAACATGCACACACTGGCATATACACGCATGCACACACATGCATACAAATACACACACATAAATGCACACTTACGCAAGCACATACATATGCATACACACACAAGAACACGCACACACCAAGACACATACACACATTAGCATACACACATTAGCATACACACACACGCACACTTATAAGCATGCATAAATACACACACACGGAAGCTTACACACACACGCACAAGAACACACACCCCAGTACACACACCTACGCACATTAACATACGCACACAAACACACATGCACATATGTAATTCCTATTTTATTTATCAATGACTCTAGTATTAATTAGTGAGCACTGACTATTCGTTTTTTTTTATTTACAATTTATGCCATACAGATTGAATATCCAACATTTTCAAAAGGACATAGTTTAATGCAGTTACCTTTTATTCTAACTGCAGAAAATGACTAAATCTAAAAAGGTGCATGGTGAAATAGCGGTAAAGTGTTTTGTGATACGATAAAGTCAACATTTTGTTTATGAATCTGCATGTTTAAGTGCTAGGACTGATGAGGACCGTAGGCGATCGTCACTTTCCATGTTTTTCCTTTTATATCTGTAAATGGTTGCTACGACTTCTTTCGACAGTTTTGCCTCTTCCGCTACTTGTTGTCAAAGAAAAATAAGTTATCCTTGTCATTCAACCCAGTGTCGTATACTGAATTTAAAAGAATTATTAAATTACGACAGCAAGTATTCATGCATTTTTCCTTCTCCGGTATTATACTGTAAGCAACCATTACAGGGAATGAAGATTTGGATCAATGTGTTCAATGATGAATTCTTATATTAAAATCATTTCAAATTAATGTGTGCATATGCTTTAAGCATTTGGTACATCATTTTATATGAAACCCATGCATTCATTCAATATTACTATCACGCCTGCTTTGGTGTTTCTGCGATGTATTTAGAGATCCCTGAATAAAATATAAAGAAGAATCTGCAATATTATCAGTCCTGACCTGATGTAGATTCCCTATGTCTTTTCTATAAATATTTCAGCGAATTTCTATATACGCTTTTAGTATTTGCTCTGTCACACGATATGTAATCATTAGAGTGAATGAAAGATGTTTAAGTTTTCTTTAATAAATAATTCTATGCCTTTCTATAGTGATAAACCTGAACGTACTTATTTTATTATTAATAGACTCTCCCACACATAATAAGTAGTAGTAGCGGTCGCCAGTTGGGCTCAGTGGAGTTGAGTGAGTCAGTCGATGTCGGACATTGAAGTATCAACCATAACAACTAGATTGCTGCGTCATTAAATCTTATTTCAAGTTCCTAACGTTTTGTACGTCGGACCCTTTTAGGACCGACTTCGCGAAATACAAGCCTCCACTGTGAAAACTACTCTACAACATATAGTAAAATATTTTTCAATGAATTTCTATATACGCTTTTAGTATTTACTGTGCCCCTCTATATGTAATCATTACAGATAATCATCATTCTAATTCATTTCTTTAATGAATTTTCAAACAAATTCTATAATATTTTTCAATTAATTTCTATACATTCTAGTTATTCTATATGAATCACTAGGTACTCATTAGAATGAAAGAACATCTTGATAAATTTGTTTAATTAATTCGCCAATGATATCACAACTTACGAAACAAATGCATTATATCAAAAACGATGATTGCTTAAACTGACCTATTCTGTTCAGAGGTCATCAACTAAAAGTAAAACTAGACAGGTCATCGTTTTTCCTTGCTTCTGCCACCAACTAACGACTACATATCTCATGATATCTACATAGATATCTTGCGCTTCCTATCCGGAAAATATTCAGTATGGCGCCAGAACAATCACTTAGATCAATGATTCCTCACGTGGGATGCATGCCCCAACGGTGGGTCATGGTAGTATTTTGGTGGGGGAATGCGTAGGATGTGTACCCTCCAGCTTAATATACCAACAGAACAAGGGAGAAATTCAAGAATGAGTAATTAACAGTTATTAACATTAATTTGTTGTTACCATTTCCATCTTCGTATTTAACTGAATGTGGCTTTAGTTCTGTAAATGATTTGTTATTGATGAAAAAAAATCGACTGGATATCGCTAAACGAGAAGACTTGAGACTTAAACTGACTAAATTGATGCCTAATATAAAATCTATCTGTAGCAGACATGACGCATAAGGATCTAACTAACAGTCATTTTGTGATGAGCTCAAATTTCATTTGGCATTATTATTTCATGATTAAAATGATCAAAGTATATTACAGAATAAGCTTTCATTCAAATATTTTATATTTCTGCCTTTCAGTTCTCTATTATAAGTTTTGAAACTATATATATATATATATATATATATATATATATATATATATATATATATATATTAACTCCCTATTTGTTTTTTTTTAATTTTTTCTATTTCATGGACGCCTTGTTCTTTTGGAGGCTTGTTTAGAGATCAAGTTAATGGCCTTTTTAAGCTTCCTTCACGTGAATTGCAGTAACATGTTGAATATGTAAGAATTAAATATTACCAGAGCGGGGATGGGCAGCAAATTTAGAAATACCAAAGTGGGGCATGGCCCAAAATCAGTGGGATGAGAGATAGATAGAGATATAGATAGATAGATATACACACACACACACACACACACACACACACACACACACACACACACACACACACATATTCGTTATTCGATTGGGCACTATGGAGAAAAAGGGTTATTTCAAAACAATATCAACCGATGCTATTAATGCATCGCCCTTCGTTAATGAATTGAGCACTCTGGCTGCTGGCTTTGTAGGATCTCCGACTGATGCCAAATTTGTCTGGTTTCGATCCTTTTTGAAGCAATCGGATGTCTAGCCATGCTGATGATAGAGCGTAACAGGCTTTTATGTGGATGACTATATATATATATATATATATATATATATATATATATAAAATATATAAAAAATACAGAAAAAAAGAAAAAGCGAAGAAGGAAAATAGAAAGAAATTAAAACAGGAAAAATAAAAGGTTTGATTTGGCTTGGTTTATTGTTTTATGGCATATCAAACTCAATGGGTTATTTCATGCCGACAACATTTTTTAATGCTGGTAATATTTTGTTTTGTCAAAAACCTGTTTCTGGTAATATATTTCCTTCAAAATTGTATTGCTAGTAAAAAATTTTTTAAAAAAACATATTGCTGGTAATAAATATTTACCTATAGATGTGAGTCTAACAGGTGCTACCACCCTGGGTCAGGGTGGGCCTGGGAACACCAGCAATTAAGAGGTGGTTCCACGCTCCTGAGTAGAGGTCTTGCTACTGGACGTAGTTTAACGTCTTACCCAGGACGCGGATGTAATTTAACATCTTACCCAGGACGGAAAAATAGAAAGAGTAACAACAGAATAAAAGGAAGAATGAAAATGAGAAAGGTCGAAAAATGAAGAAGGAAAAAAGGGAAAAGAAAAGAAAACAGAAGGAAAAGTAATTATGGATGGAAGAAGACTGAAAACTAGAAGGCGGGGAGTGTGATGACGAAAAAGGCAAAGGAAATACAAGAGAAGGAAAAGGTGTCGAAAGAAAGAAAACCAGGAAGAAAGCGAGAAGATTTAAAGACAAATCAAATAAAAGAAAAGGTGACAGAATTAGGAATAAAAACGAGAAGGAGGTAAAAACGAGGAAAGAAAAAGCAAAGAAAAGAAAATAAAGTGAAAAAGAAAAGAGAAAACAAAGAAAATCAGAGTAAAAATAGGAAACGAAAGAAAGGAAGAGGAAGAGGGAAATGCGACCCATAGAATGACAAAAGAAAAGGAAAAAAGAAATAGGAAGAGAACGCAAATGAAACGGGAATGAGAAGGCAGAGAAAATAGAAAAGGAAAAGAAAAAAGAAGGAAAATACTTAGGAAGAGAAAGAAGAAGAGAAAGAAAGTCAGAAGGAAAGGAAAACGAAAATGTAAAAAAGAGAAAAGAGTCGACAAAACAATTATGAAAAGACAGAAAAAAAGAAAGAAAACAAGAAGGGAATAAAAGCGAAGGAGGAAAAGAAAAAGTAAAAGAGAAGGAAAAGATTTCAGAAGATGAAGAAGAAGAGAAAGAAAACGAGAAAGAGTAAAGACAACGAAGAAGGTAAAGACAAATCAAATAAAAGAGATGGTGAAAGAATTAGGAGAAAGAAAAGAAAAACGAAAATGAGAAGGGGGTAAAAGTGAAGAAGAAGAAGCCAAAGAAAATAAAAGAATAGGAAAAAGATTAATGAAAAGAAAGAAATAAAGAATGGAAAGAAGAAGAGAAGAAAATCGAAGGTGGAAAATAAAAGGAATCAAAGATTTGAAAATATTCGGAAACCAGACAATACTGATAGTGAGAAAGAGAGAAGTAGACAAAAAGAACCAGATTTGGATGTTGAATGATAATATATTATCATATATATTCCTTCAGGTGATGACCTATTGCTATATGTCTTTAAAACACCGGTTCTTGTACAATCACAAAGGTTAAGCAATGCCGAACCTGGTCATTATCTAGATGAGTGATTTAGGTTGAGAAGAAAGATAGTTTGAAAAATAGAAGGCATAGGGAAGATGGAAAAGCAAAATAAAAGAAAAGAAAGAAAAATAATTAGGAAGTGAGGAAAGGCATATCAGAAGGGAAGGAAAAACGGAGAAGTAAAAGAGAAAGAAAAGAAAAAAGAGTAGGAAAAACAATCGGGGAAAAGAAAGAAGAAAAGAAGGAAAAGAAAAAGAGAAATAAGCGAAGGTCGAAAAGAAAAAGTAAAATAAAAGACGAGGAAGAAGAGTTTGGAAAAGAAAGACGAGAAGAATGAAATTGAGAGAAATTTCAAGAAGGAAAAGACAAAAGATATGAAAGAGAAGATAAAGAAATTATTAAGTGGAATAAGAGAAGGAAATGCGAAGGAAAGAAAAGAGAGGAAGGAAAACAATAAGACAGAACAAAGTAAAATGAAAAGCATTTGGTAACGCTCGAACAAACGATAATTTTCTAAGCGTAGCTTAGATGTGACACAAGGCCCAAAGTACCCAGTACCTCAGTCATAATTGTTCAAGCGAGACAAAGTGGCTAATCATTACACCAAGTCGGGGTACCCAAATTGTTAAGAATAAAAAGATCTGCCTTGGAAACTAGCATTTCGTGTATGACTAGAAGATTTCCTTTCTCTTATCGATATATAGATTCCTTATCGACCGTTTGTTGTTTTTATTGCACAGTAGAGAAGGTAATTTTTCAGAAATGAATTGCTTAATGTCTTTGGTTGCAATCAAGCAGAATTTATTTTTAAGTGTTGCCTTTTTTTTGTCACAGGCGTAACACTACGACTGATTCTAAAAGATTGATTTCTAGTCAAGCATAATGACAATCTGTTTGCTCTTATCAACACTATTAACAAAATATCGCTATTTACGCATCAGTAAATAAAATAAGGTTTTTATATTACAGACTCGAGCGTTTAAACGTGTGTCTCCCCCCCACCTTTAGATCTGGTTTAATGATCTGGAAACCTTTTGACGAAGTGCCGTTAACTCCGGACGCGGTATGAGTCCAAGACGTTCTGGTTATGAACATCGTCGACAGCTGGTCTCAGAAACATCAAAGTTGTTTTTCTCTATGTGACATTTTTTTGTTATTTTTGGTAAAAAGACGCAATGATTATTTCTTGCTTTATCATAATGAAAACAGATTATATCATCACCTCATCTTCTTGGCTGGTTTTGGTTTAGCGGCATGGGTTATTCAATGCCGGAATTTAAATATTTTTTGTGGGGTGGAGATATGAACAGAATGTGATAAATAGATAGTGAACAGAATGTGTTAGATAGATAGATAGATAGATAGATAGATAGATAGATAGATAGATAGATAGATAGATAGATAGATAATGAAAAGAATGAGATGAATAGATAGATATTAAAATACCAGGAACCGATATATAAATATATAGACATGTAAATAAGTAGATATTGTATGAATTTAATAAACTCTTAAATTACTTAATGGATGGATCATAGTTACAGGCTAAATTCTCTTTGAGATAGAATGGAAATATCTTTAAAAAAATTAATTGTATATTAATTGCAAATCTAACATTTTTATTAAATTCCTTTAGTTACTTGGTATATTTTTTTATTGATAGATGGATATATAGATAGATCGATAGATAAATAGATAGACAAACAGATATGAACATGGTATATATATATATATATATATATATATATATATATATATATATATATATATATATATATATATATATTGCAATCATCTTATTTATTGTGGTTTTTGAACAAGATACTGGCAAATGTGTTTGCTTTTTCATTGTATTTCTAGATTAAATAAGGGTTAGTTAGAGGTGTCACTTGCTTCGAATAAAATATGACCTACTGTGTTGGGTTATACCCTACCAATTCTAGTGGGTAATCTTTGAGATGAACAATTTGGAGGAGTGTTTTCATGTCTTTCCCAAGGGCATTAGTGCTATCTGAATGTAAACAACATGATCGGGTGAACTAGTTGATGTTCTGTGTTGTTGGATATCACGACAAATCCGCAATGCAACTGTGGCATTGCAGTTTAAATGCTAACAGCTAATAATTGAAATAAAATAATTAGACGTAAAAAGTGTTAACCGTCAAAAAGGTCAAGTATTTTCTGACCTAAAGATTGATGCAGAGCGGAAAATTCGAGGTGGAAACGTTATGAACTACGAGCCTTTGCAGAAAAGCGGAATTTTCTGCCTTGAAAATCAGCATCCCGGCTGACTTATGTTGGTTTGAACACTGACAGTGAAATATAAACAGTTATATTTACTATTTGGCGAGCACCTTAATTACTGCTTCGTCTCCAGGGGATTCAGGATATGGTCACACCTAACGAGGATCCCAAAATAATGCATATGTTGTACTTTATGTCTGATAAAGGGACAATATTTTACTCTGTTTGGTTGTGTTTTAATTTCTAAGTAAGGAATTCAGATGAAAATAGTATATCTTTTTAAAAAGATAGATATAATTATTTTTTTTATCAAGGTTTAGCTAAAGACAATAATCAAAACTTGTATTTGATTCACGCCAGAAAATAACAAGCGTCTGAATTAAATTTAATGTCCATCAATCACCTTTGATCTCAGACAATTTAATCTCTGCTGATACTAATATATATTATGATCGCTGTAAAATACTTAATTTTTGTACTCGGTGTCACCTCAGTATGTCAAAAAGACCACAAAGCCACTAAGGAACCTACAGACATGATCTCAGATCAAACAAATTTTGACTTTTGATAGGAATTGAACTCCCAATTCCCAGGTAACCAGATTCTTTTACTCATCAAATTAGTCGTCAATATCATTTTTTTCTGTAAATGGTTCTAAGTTGTGTCTTGTTATTTCTAACCAAATGGATATCCGCGAAAATGAGAGAATTATTTATACTTGCATCGGCAATTTTGTCTCAGCGAACCGACGGCAACTCTCCAGCAGTCGAACTGACATTCTGGTGTAGTCTACCTCGTACGAAGAGAATAATAATGGGATTCGACAATCACAGAAAGTTACAAATTATAACAGACATTCACACAATGTCAGACGCCACAAAAATCAAAACTCTGCGATGAAGACACACATCTATAGGGCTTCAATGGTGTCTGGATAGCTTCATAAGGCCAGAATTAGAATAATATTTTTCTATGTTTACAGCCATTTTTAATAAGAATAGGAAACGCTGACTGTAATGAAATTGGAGAGGTACAATTTATAGGGTTTGATTACTAAGCAAGCGTTGCGTATTATGCGTTATTAGAAGGCTTTTCTCACACTTTTAGCACAATTTTTGGGGTGTGTATTATGGATAAAGGCGTATTATACATGGGGAGTTACGGTAATTTTCTATTATCGACCTTTTCGATAAGTGACAGTGTCAATGAAAGTGAATAAACTGAATCCAGTACACGTGCTTTGTGTTTGTGCATTACTTGTTCTTTTATTATTTGCATCCTGTAGATTATATAGGGAAGACAGAACTAAGTTCTAAGGAGAACCGCCTGATATAAATTCTATGAGAGTGAGAAAAGGCATATAAGATGTTCGATATATATATATATATATATATATATATATATATATATATATATATATATATATATAAAGATGGCTGGAGTACATGGTAGACGAAGTGTGATGGATAAAAAAGAGACAATTAGTGTGAAATGGTACCTGCTTGATGAAACATGCAATAAATCTAAGAGACTGGCTAGTAGCTGAGATTGCTGTGTTTTTCTTACTGTTGTCGGTATTCAGACTATGGTGAAGACAAAGAATACGGATTTTCCAGAGGGGGACACTCTTCACACATGATAGAAATATTTCAGCCTTTCATTCGTGAGAACAGGAATCAGATGTTAAGAAAGTGTAACGTTCTAAGAGGATCTGTCAATAACAACGAGTCAAAAACTTACATTTAATTCTACAAAACAAGACTAATTCTGTTTTTATTCCTTAATTTCAGACTGAGCTATATATATATATACTAGTAGTAGAGCCAGGCGTTGCCCGGGGATGTAACAGTAACAGATAGATCAAGTATCGACCATCATAAAGACTGAAAAATAAAATTGACAAAGATTACTGTTTAAGGTTGACGGACACGCATGTTTTAATTTGTTTTATTTTTTTGTTTTGCTTTTTCTTTTACGAATTGGCCAAACCCAAACTCAAACAAAAACATTGTTTTCAATCGTTATGAGTCTATCGATAGAATAGAATTTTATTATAAACAATTGTCTTGTAAATGGAATTTTTAAAGCATTCTGAATGTAAAGACAATCAGAAACACTACGTGCCAAAAAAAAAGTGAAGTTTTGTTGAAATCGTTTGAAAAATGTAGGAAATATCCGATCCCATATATAAACGAACACACACACAACCAACCAACCAACCAACCTGGGTTTTATAATAAGTATAACTCGACAACTCGATATTAATAAGTATAACTCGATATGAGTTGTCCCCCTTCCATTAATGCCTCTTAATCGTTTTCAAATTGATTTCGTGCAAAAACAATTGTGTTTTTGCAATTTTTGGCGCTGTCAGAAACACCGCAAGGTAATTTTACGTAGTTCTGTGAAGTTTTGTAGAAATCGGTTGAAAAATGTAGGAAATCCGATCCAATATATAAACGTACAGACACACACAGCGTTTTATAATAAGGAATATATATATATATATATATATATATATAAAAGCGGAAAATACAGAAAAAAAAGGGGAAAAAGAAAAGCGAAGAAAGAAAATAGAAAGAAATTAAAATAGGATATATAGAAAGAAATTAAAACAGGATATATATGTGACGTCGTCCCCCGGTCGCAGCGTCGACTATGTCGTTCGATCCCGGTCGCGGCGCCAGTTGTGACGTGACGTGGTCCAGGGTTCTGATCCTATGGTCACGGCACCAGTTGTGACGTCACGTGCTCCCCAGGCTCTGATATCCTGGTCACGGATAGCACCAGTTGTGACGTCTTTGCCGCGGCGTCAGCTGTTCGCTCCTCGCTGCTCCCAACGTGACGTTCTAACCCTTTGGTTAGATTGATACCAGCCTCGTCGTTCCCAACCCGCTTCCAACGCCTGGTTACCAGGGTAACTGCACTGATCTCCGGTCTGCCTACCCACGTTTTGAATTGATCTTAGACAGACGAGACCAAACAGGGCCTGGGGCCGCAATGCAAGTTGAGTCCAACGGGGGTGATAACACACAATTATGTATAAAAAAAAGAAATAAAATAAAAACTCACAAGGTCCAACGTATCAAGAAAAAGGTAACAAACTTTTTATGTCTATTTCCTCGGTACATAGGACTATGTCTACTTCCCGACCCGTTCTGTGGATTGTGGCACGACGCTTTTACTAGGCAACTTTAAGGCTTCCAGTTGTCTGCTCTCTAAGAAATTTGTGTTTCGGTGTGTCTTTGGACGAAAGTCGAAAACAACTTATTTCTGTGGTCTGATTCTAAGTCGCTCTTCAAACTACTTGTTCTTGGTTGAAGAAGTGTCCAGAAGTGTGCGTGAATCTTGGTCAGCTATCTTGACGCGGTTTCAACACTGGGCGCTTATCTCTGCTTGTCGTCCACGGCTCAAAACTCTTCGCCGTCCGCTGCTCAAACTCCAACTCAAGCTCTTCAGAGTCTGAATTACTGGTCATCATCTCCGCCGTCAGTGCGCGAATTAACTTCTTCTCTTCGGCTTCTCCGCCGTCGGTGCGCGAATTAACTCTTCTCTTCGAATTACTGGTCACTCATCTCCGCCGTCGGTGCGCGAATTAACTTCTTCTCTTCGGCTTCTGAATTACTGGTCACTGGTCATCTCCGCCGTCAATGCGGTCCTCATCTCCGAATTAACTTCTCTTCGGCTTGTGAATTACTGGTCACTCATCTCCGCCGTCAGTGCGCGAATTAACTTCTTCTCTTCGGCTTTGGTTGGACGAACTTCTTCACTTAGGCCAAACGAACTGGCCTCTCTTGTCCGCAAAGGGGCGAACGAACCTGGCCCGCCGTCCGCGGCGCAAACTCTCTCGCCCTCCGCGGCGCAAACTCTCTCGCCGTCCGCGGCGCAAACTGATTTCTGTCGGTTGGGGTCCCGCTTTTATTGACGCAGTCAAAACTGGGGTGGGTCTGTCGGCGCCAGGGTTTTTTCTTTTGATAATTCTAAATACGTATCCACCCTTCTTATTTCTGGTTAGGGATTTTCCATTTTCGGTAACTCACTTTCACTCCTACTTCCTTACTGTGCCTCTGAGGGGCGTCGACCGATTCTCCTCGTGCGTCACGTGACCGCTCTCGGCCAATGAGGTCCTTTCCTCCTCCTTCGGGTATCATGTGATCTTATTTAGCCAATGACGTCTTTAGTCGGATGTGGACAATCCGTGGCTTTGTTCTGGGGAAAGAAACACCTTGCTTAAAAAAAAAAAAAAAATTTAAATCGTCCTTATCATGAGCGACTGCGATGACACCTTCGGCTTGTTAACACGTGGTATTTGTCAAGCAGTTTATCGCTAATTGGATATGATCTAAGAAAAGAATTTCTCAGACCTTTTGGCGTTTTTGGAACGAAATAAAAATATTTCATTTTCCCCCGCTTGAAGGGCTGATAATAAAAATCTTTATTATCTCAAAAAAAAAATTTTCAGCGACATCGTCTTGTGTGGCTTTTTCTAATTCTCGCCGTCCGTCTGTGTTTTCGTATTAATGGTTTGCCTTCATATCCTTAGATACACTTCCCCACCCACTTAGACTTTTACTATCATCCCAATGACACACTTTCCACTTGTTACTTATCAATATTTTTTCATTGTCCCTAAACTTCGTTTCTGCAACCAATTGATAACAACTTCCACTTTCCCCAGATCTCGGTTAGATGCTTGACCTGGATATTTCGACACCTGTTATCTGTCAGCCGAGCGTGTGTGTGCTCGCTTATGACCTGTTTTCGTATTATTTTTTTATTTCTTTCTTCTTCGTTTTCTCTTTCCTTCTTCCAGATCGCTTGAACGTAAAGAAACAATTATTCTTAACACCCGAAATATTTTTTCGGCCCTAAATAATTATCAAATGGTTGATAAACCGTAAAAACAAATCATATATTTATGAATATTTCTTTTTCAGCTCGCCAGGTATGCGTGGTGTCACACACACACACACACACACACACACACACACACACACACATATATATATATATATATATATATATATATATATATATATATATTATTTAAATTAATTGATTTAAAATATGTTTTTTCGCTACACAGTTCTTTTTATATCTTACTGTTCTTTCTTTTTTTATATATATATATATATATATATATATATATATATATATATATATATATATATATATATATATATATATATATATATATATATATATATATATATATATATATATATATATGCAGGCAGGCAGGCGCGTGGCGGAGTGGTTAGAACATTCGCTTTCTGACCATGAGGCCCGAGTTCAATTTATCAGGAAGGAGACTGATTGGGCTGGATGGAAAATGCTTGAAAGCCATACATCGTGTTGGCTCAGACCTTGTGTGTGAAATTGGGTAAACGGAGAACTAGGGGGCCATCGTCGATAGCTGTGCTAGCACGAAGTCATAAGTCATCGTGGTTGAGATCTTAGGAGTGCTGGCTTTGTTCAGATTGTTGATCACACTAGATAACACGATCTCTCCCAGAAACTGTAACTAAGGTCTGCTCAGCAAAGTTGCAGTATAATTTTGTGACAGAAATACCAGGTCTGCTACCGGGCTAAAGCGGTATTTGAGAGTGCACAGTAAAAAAAAAAGGCATTTCAAGACAATCCAAAAGACTTTCTTGAGCCATATATGTTAGAATGGAGCAAAGGCTTGCTTGCTAAGTCATCTGCATGCATATGGCTGCACAGTTGAACGTTGAAGGGAAGCCCTTCTTCTGCAAAGATGTGGAATGTATGTCATATAGTTCACACACCCAAATATATATCTACATATGTGTATATACATACGTACACATACTCACATCTCTCTCTATCTGTATCTCTCTCTCTCTCCCTCTCTCTCTCTCTATATATATATATATATATATATATATATATGTATGTATATATATATATATAAATGAAAACCGTGAAACCTAGAGTTATAAACTCATATCAATGCAACTAAAAAATGTTAGGGTCTATCACTAATACTGAGCACTTTCCAACAAGTACCGCCCGCACACACACACACATATATATATATATATATATATATATATATGAAAATATATATAAACACTAATATTCCATGGTTAATATTCCATATATTATTATATCCTTACTCTGTCCTGGACATTGAATTTTACCTGGATTCTTCCTCTTGAATTTTTATTCAAAAAATATACATGTATGGTATCTTTTTGTATATGTATGTATATTTACCACTAATATTATCTATATCTATATCTATCTATATCTATCTATCTATCTATCTATCTATCTATATATATATATATATATATATATATATATATATATATATATAAGTAAATGAGTAAAGTGTCGTAAAGAACTAGGTTTTGTATTTGTCTGTTTAGCTTTGTTGAGTTTAGAATTCGATGAATACTGCATTCAGTATTTTGTTACAGTGCCAATATTTTTTCTGGAAGCATTTTTTGTATCTTTTACAAATTATGCAATAAAAAAACATACTAAGAAAAAACAAACTAAATCAAATAATACAAAACCCTCCCCTAAATATGACCGATAACGTGCTTTTGTGGTGAACCACAACTTGTTGGAGAGTTTCTAAAGAAAACCTCGTTCGGTTAGAGCACATACCGAAACATATTGGAAAGTCGCCTAATTCGTGTACGTCGCTTTAATAAATTCAGTTTCCTGAAACCTTCGTATCATTCATCGTGCTATCTTTTACTGGGTTTTGTAGTCTTGCAAATTGCTTAACGTATTACAGTCGTCGTATCGTCCTGCAATGGACAAGCGGAAATAAAAGGAAATAAAAGCGGATGAATAAAAAAAAACGCAGAAATATTTACGAAAACAATATATTCGTTGATAATAAAACCAACTGAACACTGTGGAGTAATTGAATGTAAAAGCAAAAAATGATGTGAATAAGGAACAAACATGTCTTCTTGTCATGTGGCCAGAACCTAATGCAATCACCTTAACATGATTTTCTCATATGAAACACTCGGACAGAGGAATTGATAAAGGAAGAATGAAGAGAAGAAAAAAGAAGAGATATATATAAAGTGAAGTGAAGAGGGGAGGAAGAAAGAAAACAGGAAAGAAAAAAGAGAAGTGCAAAGAAAGAGAAGGGATGAGAAAGTCATGGAAAGAAAAGAGAGAATGAAGAAAACGCTGGAAAAAAGCAAAAGGATGAAGAGGAAAGAAATTAGAAAGGAAAAAAGTGTACAATGTAAGTCGAAAGAAAGAAGAATAGAAAGGAAGAAGGAGATTAGAAAAAGAGATTGAAGAGAGATGAAAGGGAAAAGAAAAAGAGGAGGAAACAAAACGACTTGAATTGAAGACTAGGAAAAGACTGAAAGTAGAAAGTAGCGGAAAGAAAATCAAAAGAAGGTAGAGTGATAAAGTAGAAGAGGAAAGAAAAGGGGAATAGAAACAGTATAAATGAAGAAGAGGAGAGAAAGAAGGAGAAAGAAAAAGGAAAGGTAAAGGAAGGCAGAGCAGAAAGGGGGAAAAAAAAAACAAGAAATGAAGAAAATTTCTATGGAAATGTTATAGATTATAGTAAGTAAAAGAGAAACATACGTACGAATATTTGTCGGAGAGAGAGAAGAACAATGGGTTGAAGAGGAAGAGAAAAGAAAATAAGAAGAAGAAGAAGAAGAAGAAGAAGAAGAAGAAGAAGAAGAAGAAGAAGAACAACAACAACAACAACAACAACAACAATACAAATAAAATTCCAAAGGGGATAAAATAGATTATTTAATGAATAAGAAAAAAAGGTCCGAAGACAAGAAATAAGAAAGGTGATCCAAGGGCATAAAAATGTTGAAGACGAAGAAAGAATTTACAATGATAAAAAGGAAGTAAACGAATAATAATAATAATAATAATAATAATAATCTCAGGTCTACAATGACAGAGAAGCAGTGAAACACTTACAAAAACAAGAACATAAATGAACTCACAAAGAGTATAAAATAGATATGACTGTATCGGAGAGGGGATAAACAGGGAAGTATGCAAATTGGATTTAAGCACGCAAATCAATAATTTAAGTCCAAATCAAAAATCAAACACAGAGGTAAAGAAATAAATTTTATGGAACGTTGAAATTGAAACGGATCATACAATTCAGACCGGAGACTGGGCCCTAAATTAAGACAAGAAAAGATTTTTAAATCGTGAATGTAGCCTTGCAGCAAACCACAAAAAATTGGAATTAACTGAAAATAAAAATAAAAAGTTTAATAAATACGTGAACGGGATCTGAAAAGAAAACAAAATGGTGGAAGGTAAAATTATTATTGTAGCGTTTTTGGGTCTCCTTTGAAAATCTTGACAAAAAGTATTGAGGAATTGGTATTTCGAGTAAGTATTGGAATTATTTAATTAACTGTATCATGAATCGTTAAGAGAACATGGAGCCTGCTGTTAAATGATCCCTAAAGAGTGTCAACAAATAATATGGGTGGCCGCTTAGATCAGATTATATATATATGTCTACAACTGTGGATCGGTAATCCATATTGAAGAGGCCTGCTAAAATACATCCTGTATTTTTTCAAAACCCACCCAGCCAATCTATATACTCCAGCCATATACTGAGAAAAGAGTTCTTGGAGAGAATGCATAATTTGACCATTACGATCAAATCCTGCTAACTCATACTTAGGACTTGGGTCAACCTGTTGCATGATTTTCAGGCCATCCCCAACTTCTTCAAGATGTCACCTCCTTGATGAGATTAGAACCAGAGTCGTAGGATTTGGACACTAACAGTCCAACCACAGGTCCCACGCCCATACCACCACATGCTTTATGTTTAATAATTTATGTAAAAAAAAAAAAATTAACAAAAGATGGTGATGATGATGACATGGAAAAGAAAGGAGAAATAAAAAGAAAGAAAGAAACAATGCTGGGGGAAGAAAGAAAGAAAGAAAGAAAGAAAGAAAGAAAGAAAGAAAGAAAAGAGAAAGAAAAGAAGAGAAAAGAAAGTAAGAAGATGAGACAGAGAGAAGAAATATGAACAAGAAAGAAAAGAAGACTAGAAGGTAAGTAAGAAAAGTAGATGGAATTAGATAAGGCGAAAAAGATGAGAAAATACGGAAGTAATGAAAGACAGTAAGACGAAAAGTAAAGAAGGAGAGATGAGAGAAACGCAAAGGAATAGAAAGAAAAGGAAGGAAGAAAAAAAGACAGAAGTGAAGAAGAGAAATAAGAATAGCTAAAGTAAAGAAAGAAAGGTGTAGAGAAGGAAAGTTCGGAAAGAAAGAAAGGAAGAAAAGAAAGCAAAATGGAAGGGATGAGTGAAAACAAGGAAGGAAAAATGAAAGAAAAAGGAAGTAAAAATGAAAAAGGGACAAAAAGCAAAGAAAGTAAGGAGGAAGGAAGAGAAAACAAGAGGGGATGAAGAAAGAGAAAGAGAGAGGGGATGAAGTAAAGAGAAAGAGAGGGGGATGAAGTAAAGAGAAAGAGAGGGGGATGAAGTATAGAGAATTCAAGAGGGGGATGAAGTAAAGAGAAAGAGAGAGGGGGATGAAGTAAAGAGAAAGAGAGAGGGGGATGAAGTAAAGAGAAAGAGAGAGGGGGATGAAGTATAGAGAAAACAAGAGGGGGATGAAGTAAAGAGAAAACAAGAGGGGATGAAGTAAAGAGAAAGAGAGGGGATGAAGTATAGAGAAAACAAGAGGGGGATGAAGTATAGAGAAAACAAGAGGGGGATGAAGTAAAGAGAAAGAGAGAGGGGGATGAAGTATAGAGAAACAAGGGGGGATGAAGTATAGAAAAAACAAGAGGGGGGATGAAGTAAAGAGAAAGAGAGAGGGGATGAAGATGAAGAAAACAAGAGGGGAATGAAGTAAAGAGAAAGAGAGGGGGGATGAAGTATAGAAAACAAGAGGGGGATGAAGTAAAGAGAAAGAGAGAGGGGATGAAGTAAAGAGAAAGAGAGAGGGGGATGAAGTATAGAGAAAAACAAGAGGGGATGAAGTAAAGAGAAAGAGAGAGGGGGATGAAGTATAGAGAAAACAAGAGGGGGATGAAGTAAAGAGAAAGAGAGAGGGGGATGAAGTAAAGAGAGAGGGGGATGAATTAAAGAGAAAGAGAGAGGGGGATGAAGTAAAGAGAAAGAGAGAGGGGGATGAAGTAAAGAGAAAGAGAGAGGTAAAACAACAGAAAAGAGTTACAAAGAAAACTGAAAGAATAAAAAAAAAAAAGAATGAAAGGAAGTGAAAAAGAAAGAGAAAAGAAATAAAACGGAAGGTAAAGACTGAAGAAAAAGTAGATAAAATAAAGAATGAAGATAAGAAGTTAGATGAAAGAAAATGCGTTAAGCGTGGCAAAAAAAAGAAAAGAAAAGAGGAAATACTTGAATGGACAGGGAAAGAAAAGAGATAAGTTAATAAAATTGAAAAGTAAAGATGAAAGAAAGCGAAAGAACGAAAGGAAGATAAAAAGTAAAATAGAGGAGGGAAATGAAAAGTAAGGAAAGAAAAAAAGGAGAGAAGTTAAATGTAAGAAGATGAAAGAAAAATCCGACCAGCGTGACAAGAAAAAGAACATTCTTGAAATAGACTGGGAAAGAAAGGAATAACCTCTACGAGCCTTGAAAGCGGAGAATATGGATAAAAACAGAGAAGAAATTAGGTAATAAAGAAAATATATAAAAGCAATATATGGGAATGAGTCCGAGTAATAAAATCATAAACAAATCTTAAAAAAAACATAAGTCAACACAACATAGGTGAATAACCTACCTTCCTGTCTACGAGATGCTGATTACTCTTAAGGTTGTTGGACACCTCGAGATGGTGTAACGGTTAGCAAGCTTGTCTTGCTAGAACACTTACGACTGAGTAGTGGGTTCGATTCTCACTGGGTTGCCTCGAATTTTGGCCTTGTGCCACATCTAAGCTACGCTTGGAAAATCACCACCTCGATGTGGTGTAATGGTTAGCAAGCTTGTCTTGCTAGATCAGTTACTACTGAAAAGTAAGTTCGATCCTCACTGGGTGCGCAATACTTTCGACTTTGCCACATCTAAGCTACGCTTGGAAAATGGCTACTTTTAAGATTGTTAAGACTCTCTAAAAAGCGTCCACCTTCCAGGTATACTCGCAGATTAGGACATACGTATATCTACCTTTTTGATTAGTTTTAACCGCATCCGGTTCTACACTTTTAACGCAAGTGTAACGCGGATCTATGTGTGGCTTTCTGATACAAATGTAAGTCGGAACTGTGTCTACTTTCCTGACTCAAGTGGACAAAGATTCACACTGGCGGGCGGCAATTTACAAGCAAAGATGAATTTCTAGTTCTTAGAGAAGACAACCTTTCATCAGTTCTTACAGCCTGGCGGTATATGTTCACAAAGACCTTTACAAAAATAGTAAAGACCACATAATTTGAAAACTTCCAACGGCAGCAACAATTAAAATTGATATCACATATAATTGAAGGGCATATGATATAATCAAGATGTTGACTTTCCACACAACTTTAAACAAAAAGGTATTAAAGAAATTCCCATCAATGCTAGAAAAAGCAATAACAACTTTGATCTCCCCAAAATCAAATACAATGCCAATCGTTATCTACAGCCTCAATTCGTTATCTTTTTATCTCCTCTCTCCTTAATATTTAGCACTTAGTAACGCATTGCTTCGTAGAGGTTTTATTACCTTGCCTGGGGTGAAATGGTTAAAAAAAACAGTGTATTTGAGAAACTTATTAATAGAAAATACAATGGATAGCGGCTCCGATTGAGGAATCAGAGAGCGGAGTTCGAATTTCAGTCAGATCCATTACATTTACTTACGTGATTATATCATTGGGGAAGGTATGAATCCTGGAATAGCAGTACAGACCGGGTTCTATAGCCTTGAACTGCAGAAAGAAATGGCAACCTACTGCGGGGGAAAATCTGCCTCGTTAGTCATGTATCGAAAGATACATGATCGCCTAAGTGCGTATCACGCATGGCGTACAACTGAATGATTAATCGGAAAAAAGTCTTTTAAGATTTTATAAATTTTAAATAATATTTTAATAAATTTTATAAATTTCATAAGACAGCTCGTTCAATAAATGCCATATATTTCTTGTATAGAAATAAATTAATTCAGTATCTGTCCTCAAGGACACAGGGCACAGTGGATGAAGGCGTTAGTTAGATACGGTGACAGGACCCAAAGAGTGTGAGTTCAATACCCGGTTAAGGCAGTGGAGAACTTGGAGAAGGCAATTACTACTGTACTGTACTGATGCGGCATTCACCCTGGGCGGATTGAGCCGGCTTCTTCCTGTTATGAGAAGAAGATTCTTGGGATAAATTACAGAAGTAGGGTACCCAGGCCTACTCGGATAACGTTCTTGCTTGCCGCGGGATTCCCACAGACGCATAGACAGGAACGACCAGAAGCCGCCGGTTGCCGATGCAGACGCTCCTTGGATTTTCACCAGAGCCCTTGTTAGGCGGCGTGTGTGTCAGACCTGTCCGCCTTGGGTGGCCCTACCAGGAACGAAGTTCCGGGCGGCATAGCTCTGACACTACCGTTTACACCCCACCACCGACTGTGAGGTAAGGGTTGGACTTTGGGGGCTTACAGGACCAGGTGTTCCCAAGCGGTCCCCCATCGGAGAAGGGAATTAACAGGAGATAACTGATGACATCCATTAGACATGGCACGTGGAACTAGAACAGTCTACCCCAGTGAGCGAAATAAAGGATTCAGTTCGACATTCCAACCACCTGAAGAAGGCCGACACGTTGTAATAAAATGGCGACACAGATGAGGACAATAGTCCGAATAATGTAAATAATATAAATTATTTCATTTCTTGTATAATTTATTATTCCTTTATTAATAATATAATTTCTTTATTAATAATATTAATAATATAATTTATTTTTAGTATAGAAATAAATTATCTCATCATCACCTTTATCATTCCGGATAATATGAAGTAACACATGAATAAATACAACAGCTGAAAAAAATCAATGAAGAACAACTTCATAACATTAAACATAGATCTCACTTTAATATTGCCTTTATAATTTTCTCCTCATTATCATGCCATTGTCTTCATTATCTGTTCAAAATATTTGTCATTTGTGATCGTTGCCCATCTTGTATAGTTATAATTTCGAATTAGAACAGATATGTTTCCTGTTTTGTTTTTAGTTGGTAGCTTAAAATATAACATTTGGAAAATCCGTCCAAGTTAACACGTCGTAAAACAAATAAATAAATAGTTGAATAAACACTTATCGTGCAAACACATTTAAGAATAACAACATTTTTGGGGGAAAAATCTTCTGTGGGCTCTTTACAACCTCATGTCCTTTGCAGTTCTAAGTAGAATTCGTTTTTTCTTTTTTTGCTATCTCTCCCAATCCCCGTTGTATCAACCAATAACACAACCTCGCTGCGTGCCTCTCAGTGCACAATGCACAAATATGACCTCTGAGTTCCAAATTTGCCAAGCCTTCTTTCCTCATTATGTGTCTTTCTGATTCTAAGTATGTGTCTTTTTCACCTTTTCCCTAAAACTTCCATGTTACTCACATATTCATTCCATAGGATTCTCAGTATATTTCTCTAGAACCACTGTCTATCTGTCTATATTTCTGAGATGAGGTATTATGTACACTATTTACATTATTCGGACTATTGTCCTGATCTTTGTCGCAATATTTATTACAACGTTTCGGCCCTTCAATATCTGCCAATATTACTGAGATGAGGTATTATGTACATTATTTACATTATTTGGACTATTGTCCTTATCTTTGTTGCCATATTTATTACAAGGTTTCGGCCCTTCAATATCTGTCTATATTACTGAGATGAAGTATTATGTACACTATTTACATTATTTGGACTATTGCCCTCATCTTTGTTGCCATATTTAATACAACGTTTCGGCCCTTCAATATCTGTCTATATTACTGAGATGAGGTATTATGTACACTATTTACATTATTCGGACTATTGCCCTAATTTTTGTCGCCATATTTATTACAACGTTTTGACCGCTATACGCTCCGGCACTTGAAGAAGGCCGGAGCGTACGACGGCCGAAACGTTGTGATACATATGACGACAAAGGTGAAGACAATACCCACTTCTCTGTTGTCTCAAGTCATATCTTCATCCACGAGGACATTGTCAAGCTTCGATGCCATATAAATAAAAAGATACAACAATTTTCCACTGATCACACACATTTTACATAAACAAAACTCTTCGTAATGTGCGAGCTGTACTTGTGAGTACAATGCATTGTATTTCTTTAGGGCACGTGCAACCAGAAATGACTTCAATCAGTCTGTAAGAATTTTTCCCAATCAACCCGCGGACTTGAAATATAAAAGGAATTATTGATGTCCACATGTACCACATTCTGAGATTTCAACTTCAAGATGCTCACTTGCTTTATTTGGACTGTTATCCTCATCTTCATTGCCATATTCACAAGGTTTCGATCGTTGTACGCCCTGGGCTTCTTCATGTGATTGGAATTTCAAACCGAACGCTTTATTCCGTCCGGCAGGGTAGTTTGTTCTAGTCCCACGTGCCATGCCTCTTCCGGACGTCTCAGTTATTTCCCTTTAAATCAACTCTCCAAGTTTTGTTTCACCACTGCCTGGTATCGAACTCGCAACTCATTGGGTCTGGTCACTGGATCTAACCAACGTCTCTATCACAGGGCCATGTGTCCTTGAGGACAGAGACATTCATATATTTCTTCTTCTTCTTCTTCTTCTTCTTCTTCTTCTTATTATTATTATTATTATTATTATTATTATTATTATTATTATGAAGATTTGATACTATTTTTTTAATTCATTTGTTTTTACTGAATAGTCGGAGACATATTCTGAGAAGTGGTGATAAAATGCAACTAAAAATAAGATTAAAATCTTTTAGCCATTTTTCCTTTCTGTCCTTCTAAAGCAGAACAAAAAGGAACAATATGTCGGTCCGCGTAACTTTCATTGAATTTCGAACTGGCCTCTTTATTTCATCTGCGGGACAAGAGCCTAATGGATTAAAACGTTGGTTTCTCTTGTTTGCAATATGATGAGTTTCTAAGCGTACGGAAGTATGAGGCAACCGGGGATGATCGAACTCGCTATTTAGTTGTAATTGTTCTAGCGAGACAAGCTTGTTAGCCATTACACCACGTTGAAATGTCCCTCTTGCTTCCAATACGTCTTCTCCAAACATTCTTTATTGTGTCCCAGATGTTTCAGCTGTTTGTTATTGTTAGAAACAGTTCCCTTGTAGTTCCAGCACAATGCACTCATCTAAATGTATGAATGCCAACCATTTGTGCTATAAAAGTCTCATTCTATTCCAATACTGTGTAAATTAAAAAGGAAACGGTTACCTTTTCGAAGTCGTAAGATGAGATATTTTAAAATCTCACCTTTTTCCTATTTCAGACAACAGCGGAACGAGAATCGGTAACAATTCCCTCTGGAATGATATCAAAATAAAAAGCACAAAAATTTTGAATGCCTGCAATGTCAAAGAAGTCGTACAGATGAGCTTGTCATAAAAGTAAACGGTTAAATAAAAAATAGTGTAATATTTTTCACCATACGGAAGCCATTGATGTTTTTTTCGAAAAGAATTAACTAAAGCTTTCCGTATCATGAATCAACGAGAGTAGTCAGCTGAACTAATTGACGTGCTTCTTACAATGTGTGTCAATAAAAGTGTAGATCACTTCTCCCCCAAATGCTTCTAACACTAAATGGTAAATTTTGCATATTGTCACTCAGTTCGTTTCGTGGATTTTCTATCGACTTCCTTTAGATTATTTAATGTTAAAATGTGTTTGTTTTTTTAATTTTTCTTATTAAACTTGAATCTTTATTTATTGAATATTTGATTTTATGTTAAGTTTATAAGAAAACATCTTCCCGCTTTATACTTGAGTCTATAAATAAATATATGCCACATTTATACTTGCTTGTGCGGGATATGCGCTTAGTGTAGTTGTTTTCGGCGTGGAAAGTGGAATTGGCGCCTCGAATTCTAATACCTGTCGGTGAAGCTAGAATCGTTTTCGGCATTTATAGCATAGCTAACTGTAATCTCTAGCTTTAGTTGGTAGTCACTCTAGGACAATAAATATATATGAGCCGAGTATATACTTGATTCTATGAGTCAGGTTTATATCTGAGCCTAATCATTGGTCGGACTATCTTTGTGTGTATTTGGTAAACAGTTTTATAGTTGAGTCTATAAGTAAACAAGTGTAGAAAAGAGTTAATAATTATTCTATTTCCAAATATACGCAGCAAACTTTAGTGTAATGCATTTTTTACAAATTGCTGAAAAGCCTGTAGAGAAATAATTATTCTGTTTCCTTTGAATAATATGCATCAATACAAGTCAAATACATCTAACATTTCTTAGAAAATAACGAAAATCCTAGAAAAATAGAAATGTTAATTATTCTATTTCGTGTGTATAATACGCAACAAAGAAATCTATAA
This sequence comes from Acanthosepion pharaonis, assembly GCA_903632075.3. Lineage (NCBI taxonomy): Eukaryota > Metazoa > Mollusca > Cephalopoda > Sepiida > Sepiidae > Acanthosepion > Acanthosepion pharaonis. The sequence continues at coordinate 743,396 of CAHIKZ030000986.1, read as the reverse complement.
TACACGCTACATTTCTTAAAATCCTATGGATAAATATTAATTACTTAATTACTTGTGTATAATAAGCATCAAATACAAGTCTAACATATACATTTCTTAGTAAATAAGTTTATAAGTAAAATCCAGTTAACATTGAGTTTGTGTCTAAATAGTTAATATTTGTGGTTGTAAGCAAAATTGGTAGGGTTATATTTGAGTCTGTAAGTACCGTTTATCCTTATATATGTAGGTAAATATAAGTATGGTTTATTCTTGAATCTATAAGTCACATTACTCAGACTTCTACTTGAGTCTATATGTAAACAGCGTTCACGTCCATCTTTGAGTCAGCAGGTAAACATACATCCGATTTATCCTTGAGTACATAGGCAAATATGCGTCGTTTGTAGGAAAGTCTATATAAGGATTATATTTGAGCATGTAGGTAAACCTCGATCAGGTTTCTACGTGAGTATATAGAGAAATATTGGATGGTTTTATACTTGATCTATAATGATTGGTCAGGTTTATACATGAGTCTGTAGGTATTGGTCCGGTTAAAATTAGTGTATTTAGGTAAGTATAGGTCGGATTCATAGTAGAGTATACAAAGTGGGCCTTCTGGGTTTGGTCTAATCCCTCTATAGAGTATGTATTCGGTGTATTTTAGGCAACGCCAACAGAAAAACGCTCTGTTCGATTGGCGTTTAAGAAATGGAAAAATTATGATACAGGAGCAGACCTCCAAATGGGGAAAGCCGTAAAAAGCATCGAGTGGATTGTATAGAAATATCAAACACGAAAAGTGTAGTCTGAAGAAAATGAAAAGTCCTGGAAACAGTGGCTATAAAAGTGTTAAATCTAATAGACAAATTGACGTTTCAAGCATTATTTTACTTCCACTGCGTTCGCTTCATAATATATATATATATTCTGAATGGTCTTCTTTTTAGATGATGTGTTTCATAGGTTATCGATGAAAATTCCTGAACCCCAAACAAGATACCGGAAGTAATGAAACGAGATCAAGAAAGAGCAGCGAAAGATGCCACGCTTTCAAAGCTTAATAAACATTTTTACCGCCAACAAACGCTTATATCTGGACGGATTGGACTTGAGCGACAGATATGGAGAAAACAATCAAAAGAAACGGTTGATAATATTAAATTGGCTTGGCTGCTTTGGAGACTTGACATTTTTCCCCTTTTACCAATGTTATATATTTTTGCTTTTTTCCTAATTTTATATTTTTCATTCCATTTTGATTTGTCCTTTTTCTCTCTTCTTTTTTTCTTCTTTTTTATTCTCGTTTTATGATTTCACTTTATTTTATTTTCTCTCTTTTACTTTCTTTGTTTTCTCTTTTTTATCTCATTCTCTTTTTCTGTATACTTTCTTTCTTATTTATTTTTTAACCTTTTCTTTCTTTGACTTTGACTTTTCTTCTCTTTTCTTTCTTCTCTTTTCTTTCTTTCTTATTTATTGTCCCAGCTTTTTTTCTTTGTCTTTCTCATTTCATATCTTTCTTTCTTTCTTTCTTTCTTTCTTTCTTTCTTTCTTTCTTTTCTTTTACTTCCTTTTACTCGGTATTGTCTTTCTTTCCTCACTTTTCTTTTCTGTATTTTAGATAATGTTCTTTCTTCATTTTTCTTTCTTCTTTTATCTTTCCATTCTTTCTTTCATTTTATTTTATCCCATTTCTTTGTCTGTTTCGAGCGCGCTAATTCATTCGATATTTCTTTCTTTCTTTTCATATAATATTTCTTCCTCGTATTTCTTTCTTGTTCTTCCTTGTCATTCTTTCTTTCTATCTATCTATCTATCTATCTATCTATCTATCTTTCTTTCTTTCTTTCTTTTCTCATCTTCTTTCTTTTTTTCTTTCTTTCTTTCTTTTCACTCAACAATATTTCCTTCCTTTAGTCTTTATAAGGCTATTATTTTTATTCATTCTTCTTGTTCATGTTTTTCAGTTGATATTAATTTACTATTTCTTTTATTTTTCGGTTTTAGGAAATTTTCTTTCTTGAAACTAAACTTCGATTAAACTTCGAAATGGAGATAACCTGTCTACTTAAGAAACAAAATGATGATTTTTACCTCGATTCGATGACTAAAATCCGACATAGTTGTTAAAGAAAGACAAAAAGAAGTAAAGAAAATTGACCAACATAATTAAAAACAAACAAAACAGTCAGATTATCTCACCTACTAAGCAAGACAAAACAATTTTTATTACATTTTACTGCTTTTAAACCTACTCAGAATCGTCAATGTCGTTGACCTACTATCGTTATAATGGATGTGCGTCTAGACTTCCACATATGAGGATCTGACTAGAGATTTATCTGATATTAGATAGGATTACTTGAAAGCCTATAACTTTATACGAATGATTTCTATTAAGAATAGTTATTTGAAGTTATAATTGTTTTCAAAGGATTATTAGTTAATGAAAATTTTGTAATAGCTTAAAATGCATATAACCTTAGATCTGTGTGGGATGTGTACTTAGTATTGCTGTTTTTAGCGGGGAAAGTGGGATTGGCGTGCCGCGTTCCGATTTCTGTAGGGGAAGTTTGATTCGTTTTCGAAAAAATTACTTTCGGAAACGTAAGAATCTACCCCCACCCTAACTAAAGGATTAATAGCAGAGCTGACTATAATGTCTAGCTTTGGTTGCTAGCCAGTCTATGAGAATGCCAATTTTGAATTCAAAATCGCTTAGGCGGAAGTTTGGTAAATCCACCTCCGTAAAACCTAACTGCTACATTTGGTGTGGGATCAAAAGTGTTAACGCACGTACAAATAATTCTATAAACATTAATAGCGTCTGACATAAATGATTGAAATCTTTTTTTTTTTTTTGCAAATTATTTGCATAAAGAATACATTCTTTTAAATCAATTCAGCCCAAGCAATAAAAATCTCCTAAGCCAGCCAAGCATAGAAATGAATACAATATGGGAACCAGTAATAAGGAATGCTAGAGAAAAGCAATAACAACAACAAAATTGCAATATGAGCTATGGTAAAAAATTGAAACGGAGAAATTATTTATAAGTCTTAAAAATTCATACACTGATGTACTTAAAAGTGGATAAAAGCGTTGGTTGGATCCGGTGACTTGATCCAAAGAGTTGTGAGTTCAATGCCTGTCTACGGCAGTGGTCATAAAAAAATTAGGCTTAAAGGGAGATAACCGAAACATCCGGAAGTCAAGTTAAGGCCAATGACATTGCGGATTCTTGGTGGATTTTATCAAGAATCTCTAAATACACAAAGAAATTACCAGACCAGATGTGACAGCAATATCCAATGCATGGACGAATGGTATTATAAATTATGTAAGATAGATTCTAGCGAGAAAAATTCTCTAGAATAACATAGTGAACAAACTTTCCTAGCAGCAGAGCTAGCAATTGATTCAATATAATCTTTCCTCTTCATGTGAACAGGAAACCTTAGTCCGAGAAGGCGCGACAATTTACTTTACTAGAGGTTAGCCTCAGCTATGTTGATGGAAGGCACAATGATTCTCCAAGAAGATTTAAAAAGATCAGTTTTGTTTTGGAGGTGTTAGAATTAACACGCCATGTCTTGCCCCAGTTAACAACAGATTGTAGAATATTTTTGAGTTCGGTTTTTAATTTGACCTTTGGAACCGATTAGACTTACCATTAAGACAGATTAATTAGATTAAGTAGATAGTTCATTCGACAACCTAGACACCGTGATGAGAACTGATTAGATCGGGAAAGTGGTTGATGAAAATGTCAAATGATAGAGCCCAAAACTTTCTAGAAAAGTGGCCGTTAAGGATAACATTCATTTTGTGACTTGAAAGAATGATTGTATGAGATAAATTCGTCCAGAATACCATAACCTTTAAACTTGTAAAGAGGACCGGAATGTTAAACTCAGTAAAGTACCTCCGATATAGTAAAGCTTCATCAATGGCCGTTAACATATAAACAGTTGCCTTAGAGAAACGAAAGCCATATTGGTTGTCCGAAACCTTACTTGAGGCAATAATTGCTTAAAAATGATGGTGCTCGACTTTAAATAACCCAAAAGGGTTGATACGTAAAACCAAATAACCAAATTCTTAAATGAAGAACTTTATAGTCTGTTTTTATCAGGAAAATATGCAAAAATACCTCTCAGTTTATCGAACATTATCTAGTAAAGCTCGCAAAACCAATGTCGAAGAGAATTTATTGATCGATTTATTAGTTATTTATAGCCGAAAAATATTTTGGATTATAAGAAGAATTTTTTGGTAAGTGAACATTGCATTCACAATTTTTCGGAACTAATAATGAGTTTTCCAGATATAAGTTATACTATTTTTCCCCCCGCTTAGGGGAGGAGAGAAGAGATGGATTCATAACTTTATCAGTGGTATTTGTGTGTAAGTGAATGTAACGAAACATAAAGGAATTCGAACTCGGTTCTTCGAATTCTCATTCTGAGGCACTATCCATTGTACCACTGTTGAGGCGAAGTGACAGTTTTAAAGCGAGAGTTTCAATAAGAAAGCATTCCTACTTCCAAAACATTACTCTGATAAATCGTTATTGTATGTGCAACCGTACTGGCCTCATCAGCCATCAGCAGACCTGCCCCAGAAGTGGGGCACTGTCTTTGCTATTCGTTCATGAAACCAAATCCAACAATAACAGATTATTTTATTTCTTTTTTTTTTTGTTTTGAGCTTATGGTTTCCTTCCTTTTGCTTTCTTAACTTTCCTCACTTCTTTTTGTTGTCTTCTTCCTTCTTCTGTTTTCTCTTCATTTGCTTATATTGTTTCCCCTTCCCCACCTTCTCTCCCATCGTTGAATACCTGCTTTTGCATATTCGTATGCTCCAAGAAGATTCTGCTCAAAGACAATACAAACATTCCTGTGCTTTCTCTTCTTAAAACAACAAAGATAAGAATCTTATAATTTAAGTTGTTATTTTTTCTCTTTGATAAAATTCTGATCTTTCTGTTTCTTTCCAGGGACTAAATTCTGAACAACTGGCCGCCCAGTTCTTTGTACTGAGGAATTCATGCGAAAATTCCAGAATTTACTCTCTGAAAAATCAAACCTTGGAACTAGTGGGCAAAATAATGAAGTCGAGCATAAAAAACGGACGCGAGATGAGGAAAGATTAAACATCGAAGAGCTGCTTAAAATCCATTGGTGAAATATTGCAGACAAAGTGCGACCTTTGTGGGGCACACTGAAAACGATTTGTGTACTTAAGCAATCATTTAATTTCAAAACCAGGTAGAAGTTATGTTGAATTTCAGTGTGTTTTCCCTCCATAAAAATGGCAAAACACATTCCCTTCTACGAAATAGATGTCAAATTGAAAACAGGCAAAAATGATAGTTCACTTTTTAAAAGTGCCATTTCATTTCTAAGTACATTTATTTTATGTTTTTCTGTTTCCTTTTTATTCCCCCTTCTTTCTTTCTTTCTGTTGTAGAGTGGTTTTCACAGTGGAGGCTTGTATTTCAAGAAGCCGTCCTAAATTAGGTTCAACGTACAAAACGTTAGGAACTTGAATTAAGAGTTGACGCAGCAATCTAGTTGTGATGATTGGTCCGATATCGTCTGACTCGCTTAACACCATTGAGTCCAACTGGCGACTGCTACTACTTCTTATTACTTATTATCTGTGGGAGAGTCCATTACAATAGAATAGGTATATGGCATGACACCTTCTATCTTTCTATCTTCACATATTTTACCAAATTTCTTTTCCTTGCTATTCTTTGTTTCTTTTCTTTCTTTCTAGCTTGGCTTTCTTATTTGGCCCTGTCTTTCTTTTTTCTTTCTTCACATATTGCTACATCTTTGCTTTTCATAAAAAAAATTCTTTCTTTCTTTTTTTCTTTCTTTCTTTCTTTCTTTCTTTGTTCTTCATTTATTTATTTCTTTTCGTAAACTGTACCGTCTTTATCTTTTTCATTCATTTTTCCTTTCTAGCTTTTCTTTCTTGCCGCTGTTACAGTGTAAACATGACCGCTCCGCTAGTTGTGTGCCCCAATTGGCAAGCAAGGTTCAATGGTAACGCATTTCCTAACTACATGTAATACACATTCATTAATAAATACAGAGCACAGTTTATTTCAAATACGACGTATCCACAATAATGAATTTAAAGTAACAAAAATCTCGGATCAAAAATAAAAACCATTAATTCTTTAGAGTATAATTTAATTCTTTATATATATATATATATATATATATATATATATATATATATATATATATATAATCAGAAATAAATAAATAAAATGTATCTATGACAAAATATATTTTTAATGTATGCTATAATTTAGAGCTTACGTAATAAAAGTGGACATTAAAGTCAACACCCAGGTAGCACTCGCTTTCATGCATATTGATGACGTAACAATTGTGTATAAGAATGAAATACACTCTCACCGTTGGGTTTCTCACCTTATATATATATATATATATATATATATATGAAGAAATATAGTTTTAAGGGGTGCTTTATTTATAGGATGAAGTGCTCAATATCAGAGATAGAGCGTATATAAATATAAATATAAAAAGTGAACATTGAAGTCAACACTCAGAGGCGACAGGCTGTTTCATACTGGACGCAAACGTCAGGCCGCCTGGACAATTGCGTCCAGCATGAAGCAGCCTGTCGCCTCTGAGTGTTGACTTCAATGTTCACTTTCTTATACATACATATATATATATATATATATATATATATATATATATATATATGTGTGTGTGTGTGTGTGTGTGTGTGTGTGTGTGTGGAGGAGTTAGTGTGTTCAGCGTCATTGGTCTTTCTACTCTGAGGTCTGTTTCAATATCGTGATAACGTGGTATTCACAATAGTCTTTGGGAAAGAAGTCATCAGGTTTTCCACCGTTTGCAATGTGCAAAGGTCATGAGTTCAATACACAGTTTGTCATATGATATGAATAAGCATTATCTGTCCTCTACTCTATTTTAGTTTTCGTGGTTTCCACGGAAAATAAAAAAGGACGAAGGGACTGATAATGCCTAATTAACAATTATAATTAGTAACAATCGGTCTACACTGTTGAGTTCTACTAAAGAAAATTTCTGCACCAGGATTCTGCATGCAGGTTCGATTCCAATCGGAAGTAGAAATTCTTCTTTATTCGGACTTTTCAATTTAGGCCGGATTTTATTAATTTCACTGTTTAATACTCCCCGGATATTATATATATATATATATATATATATATATATATATATATATATATATATAGATGTTGCGGATATTCCGGGATGAAATCCGGTCTCAAATGAATGACAAACGCAGGAATGAAATGCAGCAAATAAATGTATTGACGTAATAAGACAATTGGTAATATGGTTAGTAGATCCAGAAATGCGGTTAGTAGCAATAATAATATATATACAGTCTGGGAAATTCAGTATCAAGTATAACTTCCTTCTGAGTCTACGTGCTCGCAACTGTGACTCCTACAAAGCAGTTACCTCACACTCTCACTCTCTCACTGTATCACTGTCACTCCCGGGTATTCACTGGCAGCAGTACAAGTACACACTGGGCGAGTCCACTTGTATGAAAAATGGATGGACACCTTAAATATATATATATATATATATATATATATATATATATATATATATAAAAAAAAAAAAACAAAGATAACAGATCAAACACGTGCACCCACTAAAATAATGTTTATACATATATATATATATATATATATATATATATATATATATATATATATATATAAGGTTGGAAGTTTTAATGAATTGAGTTCTGGCTATGTTTAGGTATTTTCATCAATACTCTCTGTACTAATCCACTTCCTTCTGGATTGATTCCATGATATTTTGCCAGAAAATCTCGTCGCTGACGTGCAGTGATAATTAAATAGCAGGCAAGTAACTAGCGCGATCATTTTTCGTAAGTTCCTTACCTGTCCATCTGTTAAGAGTAGAAAACTCTTAGGTTCGGTGAAACCTTGACACAAGGCAAGTAATATATATTAATTTGAGGGTTTGATGAATTGGATCGTGACTACGATTCCATTGTACTAAATTATAACAATGAAATATTAGTGTTTGAGCCTTATATATATATATATATATATATATATATATATATAGAGAGAGAGAGAGAGAGAGAGAGAGACAGAGAGACAGAGACAGAGAGTGAGATAGATAGAAATAAATTACATTTTTAAATAAAAAAAATGAAAACCTAAAAATGGTGGCATAATGAATAGTGGCTCGGGTTGGGAAATCTCAAAGCCAAGTTCGAATTCATGTCAAGTTTATTACATTGTCTTACAAAGATTCATACCTTGGGACAGGAAGTAAACTCTCCCCTCACTTAGAGGTAAATAGGATATATCGCTTCCTATAGGCTTGCAGAAGGACAACTCTGAATTCAAACTCCCCACTATGGATTAAATTATCTCACCAACCCGCCATTGGCCAAGCGTGGTGAGTACGTCTACACCCCTGAAGACACGGTCAATCTGGGTGGGGTTGCTGTGACAGTAGTGATAATGTAAAGATTTAGTATTTGGATATATATGCATAATTACTCATTTGATATTCTTAAAACCAAAACTATTCAAAACCAAAAATATATTATCTCTTTTTTGTCTTGTCATAAAAGACTACGTTTGGCGCCAAACATGGCTTGACTTGCCCCACGTTTTGCAATTTATTTTCGCTGCTCTGTACCAGGCCTCGCAAAATAAAGCCAGGGTTTTATTTCAAGACAGCTTTGACGCAACTCTCTGTTTATGTTCCCACCAGTTCTGCTTCCCACGGATAATTTGTTTGTATTTTGGTTACTTTTTTTATTTGAAGACCGTGAATATATTAAAATGAATCAATCGCCTTTACTACCTAAATTGCATTTCAGGACGTGCGGGATTATAGCTCTTCACAGCTTTCTGCATCTTGTAGCTTTCAGCAATACTTCCTCATTTACAAGAGCTACTTTTCTTTGTCATCTATTTCTACAAACTTTGTAGGTTATCCGTTCCTGTCTTGTGTTTTTCTTACGTTCAAAATGCCTTGTATGTATTAGATTTTCAGACCTTCTTTCCTCATTATATTTCATAAATTCAACTCTCTCTGATTTTTAGTAATAATTTCGATGTCGTTATTCTTGTTCTTAAAATTTTTCCGTTTCTGTTTATGATATTATAAATATTCTTGGACAAAATCACATCTATGTCGTTTTGTCTTTTTTTTTTTTTACTATGACGGAATTGTCCAGCCTTAAGTGCCATGTAAAAGATTAAATATTATATATCTTCTCAAAACGCTTTTTCTTTTGTTCCTACGTAGATTCTTTTGATCCTTTTAATATTTTTTTCATTTGCTGAAAATTTTCTTCGGATTTCTGTCAAGTTTTCCATCGTCTTTCACTACATAACCGAATATCTCGCACCTTGCGCTGTCAAATTTCATACAACCTTATTCTATCCTCTTATAATTAACTACCGAACTGGTCGACAAGAAAAAGCGTTCAATTAAAATGTAGCAAAAACAGCCTCATGTTTAGGTGTAACAGAGTCTATCTTCTTCAATTAATTTAAAGTACATTCATTAAAAACATTTTGAATTAACGCAATTACTGATATAACAGAAGTAGTCTGTATTTATTCAATCGAAGTTATCCAAGGACATGAAGGGGTAGAACAGGCAACATAAAGACCTATTTCAGACCATAATTATTTTGGAGTTTTTTGAAATTCAATTTGTCAGTGTGCTACCAGGGGTCTAAAAGAGGATACATTTATAAAACCATTGTCAAGTTTGATGAAAATTGGGTGAATGTTCAATGAAAAAACACAAAGAAACCAGTAAAAATTACCATTTTTCGCTATATGGGTGGAATCATTATCAAGTTAAATGTCTGTTAAACAATCAACTTATTGTTGGCTACAATTGAGTGAAGCATCTCAATTTTCAAGCAATCTAATACAAACTTCACTTTAATTTTAAATTAAAACTCCACTTCAATTAAAAACTCTCTCAATTTTCAAGCAATCTAATACAGAGATTTTTAATTTAAAATTTGTGTTGAGATCGATTTGCGTTGAAATCGATTTTTCGTTTTACACAGTTTTTCGCAATGGGATAGAAATAAAATGAGATATCGTTGAGCCTGTCATGATGTAAGTAACCTACATACCGAGTTTGTACGAAATTAGAGGAAAAAGTCGAATTTATCGATTTTTGATCGGCTTTATCGATTATTGATTTTCTAAAAATTATCGATTTTTACGCTAAAGACCTATACACAGTACAATGTATGTGCCAAGTTTTGTCAAAATCGGTTGGATGGATCCCGAGTGAAAAGATATCACACAGAAAGACACAGGCACAGAAACATTGTGTTTTATATATATATATATATAGATACTTCTGCTTTATATAGATAGATAGATACTTCTGTTTTATATAGAGAGATGGATACTTCTGCCTGTTTGATTTCATTGAGAATTTTGGCGAAAATTTCTTTCGGTTTTACTCATGAAAGAACTATCATTGTTTTTTTTTCGTCTTCAATGTATGTTGACTTTTCAGGACATGTGTTATTATGGCTTCCCACGCCTTCCTATCCATTGCAGTGTCAGCAATTTCACTCCAGTTCAACCATCTATTCACACAATCTCGTCTCATAAGGGCTTCTATCTTCCCTTTCTTTTTTATGTTTAATAAGTCCTGCGCGTCTCAAATTTCCCTCCTTCCTCATTAGTCGTTCGAAAAATTTAATCTGTCTCTTTCTGATTCGTCATTTTCTTGGCTTTCTCCTTGAAACTTCTGCGTGGTTTATAGGCCCTGTCTATATGGTCCGTTGGTATTCTCATCATCCTTCTGTAGAACTAATTTTCTGTTTCCTCAAATCTTGTCACTATTCTGAGATTCAAAAGATTTTTATTGTTGATATTCTTCTTTGTATCGTGTTCCTTCCCTACGAAGGCGATCAAGGCTCTCCACAACTTCCTCTACTTTGTAGCCCGTAGTAAATTTTGTCTTTTTGCTATATCTCTTAATCCCTGTTTTGCTAACTATTTTTGCATAAACTCGTTAGGTAGAGATGCACTGTAAAATGAGACCTAACTGCCAATCTAGTCTTCTTCTAACTCCCATGTCCCTTTAGGACGTCGTTTTAACAATTTTTTCTTTGTAGTTCGTAGTAAGTTTTCTGTTTTTAATCCCTGTACTGACATTATTTACACAACCTACAAACTCGTTAAGTAGATTATACGCTACTTTCCTATGTTTCTCTAGCCTTCAATATGTACTGTGAGTGTCAAATTTTCCAAGTCACCTTTCCTCGTTATGTTGTCATAGAGATTTCAACTGTTTCTTTCCAATAATTATGTGTCTACTTTTTGTTTGTACTGTTTCTAAAACTTTGTCGTTGCTAAAGTGTTTACTTTATGATATTGTCAGCATCTTTCTAAACCAGTTTTCCGTTGCCTCATGTCTATTCTCCATCTGTGAGTAGATTGTCCAGCATTCAATGCCATATAGAAGAACCAATATTACATAACAGTTTAGTGATATTCAACAATAATAAATTCTTCCTGTGGGAAGTGTAAACAGGCAACGCTTTTAAAAGAATGAGATGAAAAGATTATTTCTCTCGTGTTTATGCTTTCTTTGTAACGAGAGCGTCGATCGTTATTTAAAACTTCCCTAATGTTGATCGCAAACGCGGATGCGAAATATAGAGGATAGGCGTGAAGGCAGCAGCGCCATGATACTGTGAAAAAAAAATGTGCTCGCGCTGTACAACCCAACAGATCAGTAACCACCTCTACCCTGTTCTCCTGGTAGACAGCGTCTACACAAGATGGGAAGGAAGAAGAAGAAGAAGAAGAAGAAGAAGAAGAAGAAGAAGAAGAAGAAGAAGATGATGATGATGATGATGAAGATGATGATGATGATGGTGGCGATGATGATAATGATGATGATGATGAAAAAGAAATGCTATTTAAGAAACATGACAAGTCACTGTAGGTCGTGATGTTATCTTTTCATGCTAAACGCCTGACATGTGTAAATACATTATTTTTGAATTAGTACAAAAAAAAACCCTCCAAATCGAAATTTACGCTGCTTGCGTGACTCGCCATAGTACACTGGTTAGCTGCTTATATTGATGACTCATATCTTCTCATTCAAATTAACTTTCACATAACTATTTCGAAATAACTTAATATTTCATACGTTTTCCATTATTTCATCATTTTATCCCGAGCAAGAGAGAATAAAGCCACCAAGACCCAAATGGGATACAAGCTGTAGAAAAAATATGAGAAAAACAAAACAAAAAAAAATACTCAGGACAGAGAAAAATAAAAGAACAGGAATTAAGATTAAAGTACAGGGTGGTCCGAAAGTATTGTCACCCATTACCAAACCGTAACGAGAACAATAGAACGAGTAACACGCTAATAAAAAGCACGTGTACTGGATTCAGTTTATTCACTTTCATTGTCGTTGTCACACATCGAAAAGGTCTGTATGACCATCCATCATTTTTGTGTCAGTCATCTAAAATGGAAATTATATTATGTAGGGGTGATGTGATTTTCAGACCACCCTATACAGAATATTTTCTTGTTAATTTTTCCATCGTTTTAATGTGTTTCGTTTGGATTTATCTCCATTAAATGTGATTTTTCCTCATTTTAATGTCGACGTTTGAAAGTGAATTTTCTTTATTTTCATTTTGATGCTTGTTAACGTAAAAGATTTTGACGTTTTGTCACGATGTTACTTATTTCGTTAACAAGATTGGCTTTCTGGTCAAAACTTAATTTCTGATAAAAGAACATTTTTCTCTTCAAGTCATAGGACTTGTCAACAAATTAATTTTGAACATCTGAAAAAAAGTCAATAGAACACGCACACCAAACGGATAAAAAGGCAGAGAATTTATTAGTAAAGAGAAATTTTGCTTCTTTATCTTTGTTTTTATTATAGAAAACTATGAAAATCATTGTTAACTCTTTCAGATTATAAAAAAAAATAAAGGAAAAATGAAATAAAGCAAATTTTATATCACAGAATTTTATATTTTCAAGAGACTTATACAGTTTGAAATATTCCATGAAGATCTCACCATTTTCCGTCTTTCTATTTCAGAAATACGTATGCAAAGATAGCACTCTTTTTATTACATAAAAAAAGGTTGGGTGGGGTGATGTAATGGATATCGGCTCGGGGTGAGAAATCGAAGTGCCGATCGAATACCAATTAAGTTCATTGCAATCATCATCGTTATCATCATCATCATCCCCTTGACTTTTGTAATCGTAGGACGGATCCGAATGTAGAAGAACACTAACTCTTTTCTTCAACGGTCTATTAACTGCAGCCATCAGCAATTCTGCTCATACCTGTTCATTTTTTTTACATTGTACAACCAGTTTTTGCATTGACGTCTTCTCTTACGTCTCCTTCAACGGTGCCTTGCACGATAGTCTTGTACAGGCTGTCGTACCTTCTCACGTGTCCAATCCATGCCATTTTTCTCCGCTTGACCATAGAGAGAAGAGGTTCCTGGTATCCCACAAAACTTTCAACCCTTTTTTGCACAAACACATTTGTTTTTTGTTTCTAATAGAAAATGCTAAGGAGTTTTCTCATGCATTTGTTCTCAAACGCTTGGATCCTTCTCTTTGTATCTGCCAACATTGTCCACTTTCACACCCATATTGGAGAATGGAGACTACCAGCGATTTATACAGTCTGTACTTTGTTTTAAAGCTAATTTTGCTTATTCCATATTCTTGTGAATTTGGCCATCGCTGCCATGCCTGCAAAGATCCGTGTGCAGATTTGCAGGTACCATCTTAAGACAAGTCTGCCCCTAAATATTTAAAACAGGACACTTCCTCCAGTGAATTCCCGTTCGTGGTAATTTTGTGACTGTTGTTACTGTTTGTGCTATTCTCTATTACTTTGGATTTCTCGGAGCTGACCTCGATTACATATACTCCAACTCCTTCAAAAAGTTTGTTGGTCAAGTCCTGAAGCTCACTGTTACTACCTGTTATGGGGTCAATATGATCTGTTAAACGTAAGTTACAGATGGGTCTGCCACCGATAGAGATTGAAGGCTCATGGTTGTTCAAGGTTTCTTGAATGATTCTCTATAGAAACAGGTTGAACGTATGTGAAATTACGTATCCCTATCACACGCCGACAGTTGTCCAGAAGAATCGTCCCATTTGGTTTCCCAGATAAAATTGCGCTGGTGGCATCTTTATATAGGACCTGGATACTTGGGAACAGCATAGATCCCTGTCTATTCTTCTCAGCTGTTGGCGGAATAGAAGAACAGATTAGATCCTGTCGCTGTGGTTGGCAATCAGCCTATCGAAGAAAAAAATGAGATCTACGGTGGGGAATTCTTATGCGTAGTCAGTCATGAATCGAAAGAGACGTCATCGCCCAAACATGTGTTACGCATGGCACTTAACTGACATACTGAAAAAGTTCAAATATGATTTTAATAATTTTGTATATAATTAAAACTGACATGAAAGAAAACAATTTCAAATGGCTGCTTTTATGATTGTCTTCGTTTTTTACAATGGTATTTTAACACTTTAATTATAGAAATAAAAAGAAATAAAGCAAATTTTATGTTCCTAAATTGAATATATTCAAAACAATGATTCCAAAATGAGGCGCATGCCCCACCGGTGGGTCGTGGTAATATTTTGGTCGGGCATACGTGGGATGTGCACCCTTCTGGCTTACTATACCAACAAAATAAGGGGGCAATTCGAGAATGAGTTATTAACAGTTATTAACATTCATTTGTTGTTACCATTTCCATCTTCATATTTAACTGAATGTGGCTTTAGTTCTGTAAATGATTTGTTATTGAAGAAAAGAAATCGATTGGATATCACTAAACGAGAAGACTTGAGGCATAAACTGACTAAATTGGTGCCTAATATAAAATCTATCTGTAGCATCCATGACGCATAAGGATCTCACTAACAGTCATTTTGTGATGAGCTTAAATTTCATTTGGTATTATTATTTCATGATTAAAATGATCAAAGTTTATTAGAGAATAAGATTTCATTCAAATATGTTATATTTCTGCCTTTCAGTTCTCTATTATGAGCTTTAAAAATATATATATATTTAACTATTTTTTTATTTTTTCTCTTTCATGGACTATGGCGTCTTTGGAGATTTGTTTAGAGACCAAATTAATGGTCATTTAATCTTCCTTCGCGTAAACTGCAGTAAAAGTTTTGAATATGTTAGAATTAAATATTACATGTGGGCACCAGAATTTTAGAAATACCAAAGTCGGGCATGACCCAAAATTGGTTTGGAAGAACTGATTTAAATGTATGATACTGTATGAAGCATTTCATGTAGAGTTGAGACGTACATTCTTTGAACCACATACTTACTGTTTCCCGTTTCTTTTCAAGTCGTATGAAGAAAGACATTAAAAACATTAACGTATTTTCTATCGTTTAAATGACTTATATTCTCAGTTTCATAGTTTCTTGTACATAATTAAAGCTAACATAAGCATAAAATCTACTATTTACAACATTTATATTCGGACTATTAGCACAACGTTTCAGTCGTTATGTTCCCCGTCCTTCCTCAGGTTGGTTTGAGTAATTTGGTGACATAGTGGTTGCGAATGAAATCCCTGGGTCGGGCAGTGTGCAAACGAACGTGCAATAACTGAACAGTAATAAGAAATAGAAGATATTCTGCAAAATAGCAACAACTCGAAACTTACGAAGCTTTATTTGACAAATTCAGCTTCAGAGCTGAACACGTTTATTTTATTATAGTGGATGGTTACAATTGTGAGGTGATATGGGATGTGCTTATTTTATTACCACATATCCTTAGACACCCGTGGTGGAACGGTGACTATCTACCCCAGTAGATTAAATAAAAGTTTCAGTTCAGAATTCCCTGTAGATCGATATACACCCTAGGAAGGCTGGAGAACACAGCGACCGAGACGTTGTGATAACAGCCACAAAGATGAGAATAATATCTGTCTATATTTCTGAGATGAGGTATTGTAATTATTTACATTATTTACATTGTCGGGATGGTTGTCCTCATCTATCCCGATGGAAGAAATAGACGCTTCAGTAGGAAATTCCAATCACCTTAAGAAAGCCGGAGCGCAAAACGGCCGAAAAGTCGTGAACATTACAATAAAGATGAGGTCAACAGTCTGAAGCATATAAATAATGCGGATAATAATCTGAATATAATCAGTTTAATTAATGATAAAGCCTCACCTCAGAAAGACAGAGAAAAATATATATATGTATAAAAAAATAAATAAATATATTTTTAAACCGTTTTGACGTTAATGCTTGGGGGGGGGGTCATTTTTCTGTCGTTTCCTGATTAACCTTTATTTCAAGCGTGAGGAAAAAAGATTACATTTATTGGCATTTACCGAACCATAAAATGTCATCAGCAAAATAATTAATAATAATCATCAAAACAGTTCTGTTCTGTAACACATTTTCATCGGTGTCCATATGTCGTTCTTATATCTGAAGACCTAATATAAAAATAGTTATTGTTGTTTTTTTACACTCTGCTATAAGCGCATCAGGCTGTCAGATTATTCTGGCATTACAAGAATGACCAAGCGAATCAAATACCTCGTGAACGCTTCTACAGAAGAGATTTATTTAAAAGAAATACGAAATCAATTCAAACTGCATGTTTCATGCTTGCGTTTTTTATTTCTGTTTTTAGTTCTACCAGTTGTAGAAAATAGCTTAACCCAGAGTTAGGAAAACCGGTTTGAAAGCTGTACGCATGACGTACCAGTTATCGGGACGAAAAATAGTTCAAATATTAAGCTACAAATTCCCGTTCGTGTTCACAAACTTGGTAATGTATGGATCCATCCCATTTTGCCAAAGACAATCCCGTACAATCACCGAAGTTAAGCAACGTCGAGCCTGGTCATTACGTAGATGGATGACCGCTTGGGAATACTAGATGATGTAAAATTGGATGCGCGAGAACTGTTAAGGATAATCGGAATTTTTAATCGGAGAGCGAAGTTTTAATTCCAGTCTAGTTCGTTATATTCACTTATACGTAAATACCCTTGGTAGAAGTATGAATCCACCGCTTCATCCCACAGCTATGGGTTAATTAGTATGATTTGTACCAGCCTTATTATCTCCACCACCCGCTAACTTTACATCCTAAAAATATTTTCTGGCTTTAAATAACCTGCAAAGCGTTGATAAGCCGTAAAAACGAATCAATCAGTCAATCAATCTGTTTCTTCCCGGAGCTAGTAGATAATATCAGGGCAGACTGGACTCTGTAGAATTGGATGGCAACTAATCTAAAAGAACAACTTTGAATCCCAAACCAGTTCAGCATGAAGCCAATTATTCTACCCCGTAAAATCTTATGGAAGCGATAAAAAAAAAACACTTAGGGGAGTAATTTTCTTTATTATTTTGTTGTTGTTTTTTTAACTATATTAAGCTTTTTGCTTACGCTTCTTCTATGTACCGTGTCCCTTCATGACGTGAGAAATCATGGTTCTCCACAACATCCCGTTCTTTGTAGCTATTGACAATGTTTACTGTTTTACTATCTCTCCCACTCCCTGATCTGGCACCCTTTTTTACAAGAATATTAGGTAGATTTCTCGCTGTATTCCTCTGACCATGTTGCCTTCAATATGACCTGTTAGTTTCTAATTTTCCAAGCCTTCTTTTTTTATGAAGTTTCCTAGAAATGATAACTGTCTCTTTCAGATTCTAAGATCTTTGTTAGTCAAGTGTTCAGTCCATGGTATTCTCAGCATGCTTCGACAAAATACAATTTCTGTTGTCCCAGATCTCGTCTTCGTCTGTGCAGAGAGTATCCCAGCATTCACTGCCATATAAGGGAATTGATATTACATAACATTTTATCACTTTTTATTTTGTTTCTAATTAATTTTACAGTCCTGGATATTACGATAAACTAGATCTGGCATAAAAGTTTCGGATCGGGAGATTGAAAATTTTAAGGAACGTTGAACAATTTCTTAATTCAGTAGTTCCCAACCGATTTTGAACCATGCCCCACTTTGGAATTTCTAAAATTCTGGTGCTGCACCTCTGTAATATTTAATTCTTACATATTCAAAATTTTACTGCAATTCACGTGAAGGAAGCTTAAAAGGCCATTAACTTGGTCTCTAAACAAGCCTCAAAAGAACATGACGCCCAGGAAAAAGAAAATTAAAAAAAGACAGTTAAATATATATATATAGTTTTAAAGCACATAATAGAGAACTGAAAGGCAGAAATATAAAATATTTGAATGAAATCTTATTCTGTAATATACTTTGATCATTTTAATCATGAAATAATAATGCCAAATGAAATTTGAGCTCATCACAAAATGACTTAATGAGATCCTTATGCGTCATGACTGCTACAGATAGATTTTATATTAGGCACCAATTTAGTCAGTTTATGCCTCAAGTCTTCTCGTTTAGTGATATCCAGTCGATTTCTTTTCATTTACAGAACTTAATCCACACTCATCTAAATAGGAAGATGGAAATAGTAACAAGAAATTAATGTTAATAACTGTTAATAACTCGTTCTTGAACTGCCCCCATATTCGGTTGGTACAGTAAACCCAAGGGTGCATATCCTACGCATGACCCATCTAAATATCACCATGCCCCAACGGTAGGACAATTGCCCCACTTTGGAAATCATTATCTTAATTGCTGTTGTTCTCAGGTTCACCTGAACCTGGGTTGTAGCTCCTGATATTGTCCAAGCTATAAGCATATAATGAACTCTACTAATACATATTTACATAAAAAATAGCAGCAATACATATTCATAGTAAAATTATAAAGAATGCCTATTCATAGTAACACTAACAAATTACTTCAAAGCTGTTAATCCTTTGAGCGCTGCGTTCCTGAACAATTTTAACCCTTCTGTCTGAGCTCCTGAATCAAAATTCTCAAATAATTGGTATATAATATTTAACGGTAGATATAAAAAATAGTTACAAGTGTTTATTCACCGTTCAACCAGTGGCTTGACATCAAGTCATTTTTCTCTAACACTGTTCAACTAGTGACTGAGCATTAGGTCATTTTTCTCTGCCATCGCTAAAGCGGTGGTCAGGGCTCAAAGTGTTAAACAAAGAAATCCATCAATCAATTAAAGTTAAATTTTATTGTATATCTTTTGGAAAGCATATTTTGCTATTCCAATGAAGCCTTCGGATTTTTTGTTTACATTTTCTGTTCACTGTTAAAACACTTCCGAGATATTTAAATTTTCGTCCTTGATTTTACTTGATATCTCTGATTCATGGTTCGTATATTTAGCTGTTCTTTTTGTCGTTTTAGATCTGATGCTTAGCCTTTTCTTCGCACTTTCGTTTCCTGGTGAGATTGGCTTTTAATGGCTGCATCTATCGCATTTTTCTTTTCTCTTTCAGATTTGGAGATTGTTTTTAAAAAATTATTTCACCCCAAATAAGGCAATACTGCCATTCAGACGTTAGGTTACTGAGTGTTAAAGACTATGAGGAAAATTACTATTAACAAGACAAAAGTTAACGATTGACGTTGCACTTTATGTTTTGAAGATGAATGGTGAATGGGAAGTAATAACCCGGAAGTGCATTCCATAATCGAGAAATGTGATGGAAGAAACTCTTAGCATAGAAATTATGGTTTCATCTAGCCATTTTAACTATAAGATTATGAGACATTGTCGCCAATATAGTACTGCGCTTAAATTCATAATGTCTAAGTACTATAGAGGAAAATGATATTCGTTTTTGTAATATACAACAAATACGACACAAGACCAAATGAGGATGGAGAAAGTCTGGGTTTTATCTGTCTTATATTTAAACATCACTGTCAAGACATAACACAGTATTTCTTAGACCAAAACACAACATTCTTACTTACCATTTTTGCTACAGACACCATAACACATCAGAGACTCTATGAAGTCCTAATTATTCAATATATGTACAATTTATTCATAGAGGATAGTTCATAAGATCAATTACAATTATAGTATTTATAGAAAAGTAAGAGGAAAGTTAGATTACGGCGGTGGGATAGTGACTGAAGCCAGGATGCCAGGTCAGGACCAATAACATTGCAGATACTTCTTTGGATTTTATCAAGAATCTTCTAATATATAAAAGGTACCCTAGACGAGATGTGACAGCAATATTCAAAGTAATGTCGAATGTTAGACTTATAAATATATACGATAGATTCTGGTGAGAAATATTGCCTAGTACGATACATGGAACTAAATTTCCGAACAACTGGCCTAGTAACTGATTCAATAAAATCTTCCCGCTTCCTCGGAAAACGTTAGTCCGGGAAGGTTCTGCATTTATTGTGTTGAGCTATTGTTACTTCAATTTCAGATTTGTTTTTAGCCCAAATATTCTTGGCATCTAGTTTCGTTCAACTTTACAATTATTTGTTCTTGAATCAATTGTTTCTGGTCGGGGTACATATTTTGATGCTGTTGTTTTATAAATCGTGGTATATGTTTTATATATCGTAATTATATCCAAGGAATCTTATACCTGCAATTGTTCTTGCCTTTTGACTACTTACTGATGTTTTCGTACGTAGGCTGCTAGAAATTATCCAGCATCATGGCGTATCATCGGTGCAAAGGCCTGTACCACAAGTTCAGATCTTTGCAGCTACGAAACACCATGTCAAAACATCTTAATTTCCTCCATGTTCCAAATGTAATAATGAAGTTTAATTCATAAGCTTTTTATCGAAGAGCCGTCACTTTGGAAATGAGTCTCATATTGACGCTTCCTTGAATAC
>CAHIKZ030000986.1:640000-717500 GCA_903632075.3 Acanthosepion pharaonis | reverse complement strand
TTTATTCTCAGAATAAGAGATTTTATGGTTTTTTATGTTGTAGTTCAGGTTCTGAGATGATCTTCGCCACACACTTATTCATAATTTAAAAAATGATTACAAGAACCTCCAATTAGACAACAAGATCAAAGACATTTTCGATAAACAACCCATGAATGCAATGAAACAATCACCTAACTTCAGCTATCCTCACCTCTACCAAATATCTAAACAATAGAAACTAAACAGGAAATTACAAATGTAACCCTCGTTGCTTAGTTTGCAAACATTTAGTAATTTCAGCCACCTAACCTCACCTGTACCCATAACGTAATTTTATTTATTCTGCAACTTTGTTCTAATAGTGGATATAAGTCTGGAAACAATTTTAGATTTCGTTTTAATAACCATAAACAAACAATTTCAAAACAACCCTTATTCCCCATTTAAACACTACAATCAATCAGGACCACATTAGAAAACTGCAAATGTTTATTAATAGATTCCGATTTTACTTCCACATTCACACGCAGAAAAAAGAAACATATTGGATTTTAAAATTAAATACTAAATTAGGGTTGAATAGGGACTTAGGTGTTTTAAATCTTTATAAATATTTCAATAGCTAAGCAATTTCTTTAGATATAGTAAAAAATATTTTTAAAATATTTATGACAGTTAGATTTAAGTTAGAATATCCGAACAGTGACGTTCCATATCACGTGACGTCCGCGTCTTGCGAAGGACGCTTCCTCAACAAACAGTAATTTTAATTTATTTGTCAAAACAGTTATTTCTGATGAAAAAATTGAGGACAATTTGAAATATCAAATATATATAAATAAATAAATACTTTCATAAAATAAAACATTATAATTTTTTTAATTTGAAACTTTTTCCATATTAAGAAAGTATACGTGGCTTTCATTAATATATATATATATATATATATATATATATATATATATATATATATGCCTGTATTAATCCAGAATCATTTTCAAACTTATTCAAGATTATCTTCTAATCTTCTAACTTTCTCTCCTGGACTAAGAATTTGCCTCAGAGGTTTCACGTACGATTTCATTTTAAAGTCTTTTTACACTGTTCTTTGGACTGTTATACCTGAAACTTCTCTCTTACGTACCAAATGTCTTATGGATTAAGTTGGATCTTTTCTAATTGATCTCTTTAGCCTGAAGTTGAAATGATGAGCCCACTTATTGCTGCAACCTTCTGATCCAGTTTTCCTCCCTACTGTTCCCTCTTTTTTAAACTTATTCACCATTCTCTTGATGGTTCTTGAATTGACTTTGAAGATGGAAGTCAGAGTATGAATGTTTGTACCATTACTGAAGGCCTGAATGATCTTTTTCCTCTCACCATTGTTCAGTTGTGAAGACAGTGGGGCTGACACAAAACGATTTTAACCGGTTCTGTTTTTAGCTGAATAACTGAAAGTGTTTTTCAATGATTCTTATGACAGATGGTGTCAAGATGGTTAAATGCCTTATCTGGAAACCTAGAAAAAAGAAACTGAGTTAGTTTAAAGGTTTTTTTAGATATTAAACATTTTGTGGGATGGATATGCTGATCCACGATTCTCCATCGCTCTTAGGTGTCTGTAGGATTTAATTAATATTGATTTGAAATCAAATTTACATCAGTTCCTAGAATTTAAATCGGAAATTTAAAAATATTAGGTCAAATGTGTATTTTTCGGCCGAAACATTTTCTAGAAATTGTTGCAATGAACTTATTTTACTGTTTACAGGTAAGCAATATTTTCACGTTATCATCTTTCCTAATTATGTCAGGTATAGAACGAGTATATAATTATATATAAATATGTCCTCCAATCTTTCCTGTTAATAATGATTTTGGTTTGATATAATTTTTTATACTCGGCTCTTTCCCGCCGAAAATCTGTTTAAACAAGTTGTTTTTTCTTCCTGCTTATCTACTGTAAGACGATTTAGAGGTTGATGGATTTATCGAAGTGACAAATGAAATATATGACAAGGGAGGGAACGAATACAGGTAACGTCGATCAATCACCTTGATGAACTATACAGATGAACGATCGATCAGTATTCTCATGAATAGAGCAAAATTAGATCAGAAATACGGCTAGAAATATGTCATTTTGTTCCTGACACTAGGAAAAGAAATGCAGTCAGAATGCTATCAAAGTGATCAATATAAGTGCAGAAAGATCTATACCTATGCGTTATAGATTAAATAATGACGGGTTTTAGAAAACTACATACGCAGAACTTACTGATGAGGGAAACAGTGAGTAACCTACCTAACGAACTTGTGTAAATGCCAGGGGAACAGGGACTGAGATCATAGAGTAAGGCGACAAACAATATTTTGAACTGCAAAGATGGGAAATTGTGGAGATTCATGGTCGTCCACGTCCTGAAGGCACACGGCACATACATTCTGCAGCACTCAGAAAACTAATGAAATATTAGGAATGACTGATCTATACAGAAAATATATTCAAATAATCCGTAACCTCTATTAGGACAAAATGTTTGCGGAGAAAGAATTATTTGAACTCTCACCGGATTAATTTAAACTTCTCATCAGGACGATTCCAAGGGAATCAGAAGACTTAAAAGGATTTCTTACCGACATATTCCTCGTAGACTACACTGCGCTGGCTGTAGACTCAAATAAAACTGAAATAGCTACTACAAAAGTTATTCGGGAAAGGAAGAAGAAAGGACTATGCAGAAAATATATTCAAATAATATCTAACCTATTTTGAAAAAAAAGTAATGGCGGCTAGAGCTGACACCATTATCTCGAATTATAAAAACTACCGGACGAATTAATCACACATTTGCCAGATTAAGTAAAACCTGAGAAATCTCTAGGTTGTATGAGGTTTTCGTTGGAATTCTCGGGAGTTGATTAACACTTGATTGCCTGATTTTTTTTTTACTTGTGTTCTAAGCCATGATTCTATGTTTACGTGGGGTCAAGAATTTACAGCGATTATTTTCAAGTACTTCTTTCAAAACTTTGCTAGTTTAGTGAGTTCGATCCTCACTGGTTAGTGTACTATTTTGCCATTTTGCTTGATTGACTCCCGTCAATATCTACGGCAAATGAGAACAGATTAAATTCAGGTTTCACAAGTGCATGACTTTCAATTTGAGTTGCTTTTTGTCGTTAATCTCGAGGTTTGAGGATTGTGGTAAATGTCATAGATAATAGTAAAATTGAAGAACACTTGAGACGAAACTACGTCGGATGCCAAGGAAAAGGCAAGTAAGCATGAAGAAGTGACGGGAATAAGTAACTGCGACAAAATGGTGGCGGACATGTTTGTTAACGTGTTTTTTTGTTTTTTGTTTTTATCTGCTTGGGTTGGGTAAAAACATTTGCGAGACACAAAGCAGCAAACAAAAAAAATAAAGTAAGGCGAAAAAGGAAGTGGTTAGAATGTCGGGAAGGTCACACGAAGGTAGCAGTTAGCAAGTCTGCCTTATGATAAAGAATAAAGTGTGATAAAATGACCTGAAGACATGCCAGAAGATTGATGTTAAAAATAGTAAGGATGAAAAGAAACGGTGAATCTAGCGTACTGAGGGGAAAAGTGAGATAGAGGAACTACGATAATGTGGAAGAGAGAGAGAGAGAGATATATATATATATATATATATATATATATATATATATATATATATATATATATATATATATATATATATATATATATATATATATATATATATATATATATACACAGAGATACGAAGATATTGATCGAGATAAGAAAGATAATGTTGGTGCAAGGTTAGGTGAATTATGGCTGGTTCAGAAAAACAGACAAACTGTTATTTTTGCTGTTGCTGGCTTACGGCCAAAGTACGTTGAAACATTGGTTCCCGTACGATCACCGAAGTTAAGCAACGTCGAGCCTCGTTAGTACCGTGATGGGTGACCGTTTGGGAAAATCAGCTACTGCAAGCTTGGTTGGGCGGAGGGTGTAATGGATAATGGCTCGGAATTGTTCATCGGAGAGCCGAGTTCAAATTCCCGTTGAATTCGTTATATTCCCTTACCTGAAAATACCATTTAAAAAAAAACCCTCAAGGACACAGGACACAGTGAATAAAGGCGTTGGTTAGATCCAGTGACAGGACCCAAAGAGTGTGAGTTCAATACCCGGTTAAGGCAATGGAGAACTTTCAGAGGGAAATTAACAGGAGATAACTGATAACTGACATCCATTAAACATGGCACGTGGAACTAGAACTACCCCAGTGAGCGAAATAAAGGGTTCAGTTTGACATTCCAACCACTTGAAGAAGACCGGAGCGTACAACGGCCGAAACGTTGTGATAAATATGGCGACAAAGATGAGGACAATAGTCCGAATAATGTAAATATTTGACCCAAAGAGTTGTGAGGTCAATACTTGGTCACAGCAGGGGTGAAAAAAACTTGAGAGATGAGTTACTAAAGTGAAATAACTGAAATTGAGATATCCATAAAAGGCATGGCACATAGAAATACCCTAGGGATGAAATAAAAGTTCGAAATTCCAACATCACCTGAAGAAGGCCGGAGCGTAAAACGGCCGAAACAGATAACAGACCGAACTATGTAAATAGTTCAAATAATCAGGACATCTCCTTTCAGAAATATAAACATGTATTAATAATTATTTTCTAAACGTAGCTGAGATGTGGCACAAGGCCGAACGTATGGGGTACCTAGTGAGGACCGAACTCAATTTTCAGTCTTAATTGATCTAGCGAGACAAACTTGCTAACCATTACACCACGCCGAGGAACCCTTGACATATATTAATATAATCTGTAGATATGTGAAACAACGTGTACATTTAATAGTACATTTCTTCTATTACATTCTTTAGTTGTTTTTTTTAAAATAATTCTCAAAATTAAAAAAAAAAACTGTTAATATGCAGTGTTGACGGTGACTCCTATTGTAATAATTTTCAACGCGTTAAACGAGCCAAGTGCCACGGCGCAGAGATGAGCACCTGCTTCTTTTATTCAATTAGAATAAATTGACTGATTACCCGCCCCCTTAGCTTAGAATTACAAGCGACACGGTTTTTGAAAGACTCCTTCCTTTAAACGCCAACAAAAAACCATAACACGAATTTTTACCCCTCGCAACTCGCAATATATTCGCGGCATGTAAACGCACTTTATCATTTTAGAAACTGCAACCTCGGATTGGGTATGAGAATTTAACAACTTCAAGCAATGCAGTTCATTTATTTCTTGTATAACTACACCAATAAAACACTAGAAGAATGAAGCAAACATGTTTATTAATATATTTTAGGATTATTTTTTTGAATCCATGAATTGTTTTTTTTTAATTTTTTATTTCCCTACTATAATGCTCTGTATTTAGGCACCAATCCCTCTTTACTACATATTTCCTCCGTCCAGGGTAAGACGATAAACTACGTCCGCGTCCTGGGTAAGATGATAAACTACATCCGCATCTTGTGCAAGGCAATAAACTACATCATCATCCTGAGTAAGACGATAATCTACGTCCGCGTCCTGCGTAAGGCGATAAATTACATCCGTGTCCAGGGTAAGACGGTGAACTACGTCCTGGTTAAGACGATAAAATACATTCGCGTCCAGGGTAAGACGATAAATTGCATCCGCATCCTGGGTAAGACGATAAACTACATCCGCATCTTGTGCAAGGCAATAAACTACATCCGCATTCTGTGTAAGACGATAAACTACGTCCGCGTCCTGGGTAAGACGGTAAACTACATACGCGTCCTGGATAACATAAACTACATCCGTGTCCAGTGTAAGACGATAAACTACACCCGACAGCAAGGCCTCTGATCATGAGGTTTTGAAGAGCATGGGATCACCTCTTAATTGCTGGTATTCCCTGACCCACCCTTACCAGGCCCAGTCTGTGATGCTATTCATCTATTGCTGGGGACGGGAGAAAATGGATTCATGCCTTTCATCAAGCAACCCTCTACCTTCAAAAGAATTTATCTAAAATATTAACTGTGTTTATTGTATTTCTTCCCCTGCCCTTTTTATGTCTCTCTCTCTCTCTCTCTCTCTCTCTCTCTCTCTCTCTCTCTATTTATCTATCTATATAAGCAAAGTTCGACAGCCAAAATGTTGACTTAATAAGGCGACTTTTAGATAAAACGATGTCAAAGAATATAGCAAATTTTCATGAATTTATCCTATACCTGTAGTATAAGACGACTGCTTAGTGTTATATAAAGGTGCTGCTATTGGAAATGTCGGTACTTACTGTATCCTTAGAAATTCAAAATAACACAACCGATTCTATATCAAGTCATTCTTACACACGTCTCTTAAAAGGGAAAACATTGTTTTGTTAACGTTTCATCACGTGATCTCTTGCGAATACTGATTCTTCTTCTCCTTCTTCTTCTTCTTCTTCTTCTTCTTTATCTAAACAGTTACAAACAGCCTGGTTACTTATGACCATTTACTTATACTTCAGCGACAATCACAAAATACCTCTAATAGTAGTACAATAATGTGCGATAATAGTACCTTCCCTTAGTGTGAACGCAATCACAACTCGATGTTTACATTTTCTCAGCTGAGCTTGCATAGATACAAGTTGATTTTGCTGATATGAAATTATTCTTCGAATAGGTATTTTATTATGAAGTTATGCCAGTAATATATAAGGTAAAATAGTTTTATTACTTTTATTATCAGTTTAGCCTCCGACAAATATCACTCAGATTTTAAGGTTTTCTTTTTAGAAATTGCAGTATGAAAAGTCCCACAGTTTCTAAGTGGGATTCTTGAAGTTTAAAGGTCGTCTTAAACGCGAAAATATACGATATATATTAAGTTGTTTTTTTATACATTGTTTTGTATCTCACAATGGTTTTGATACCGGTTTAGTAAGAACGGGTCAAAGAAGAAGAACATAGATAAAAATAATAGTAAATATTAAAAATAAATTAAGAAAAACAATACATATGTGATTACACAGGTGTATACGAATTCTCTTCCCGTGTATTACGATAAACTACATCCAGCTGCAAGACGTCTAATCAGAAGGTTTTGAGGAGCGTTGACCCACCTCTTTATTGCTGTTGTTCCCAGGTCAACCCTGACCCAGAATGGTAGCACCTGTCAGGATCACAGCTATGGGCAAATAGTAGACTCTCAAACTAGTGTTACAAAACTGAAAGTATAGGATTCAAATAAAGAAATAAAATACCAGCAATAGATTTTTGTAAAAAGAATAAATTACACTAGCTCCCAAGGGAAATAAATTTCGGCATTTTATGACCCATTAAGAGTGGATATGGCGTTAAAGAAATAAACAAACAAAAAGAGATTTCGGAGAGCCGAGTTCGAATTCCTGCTGATTTGGTTATATTCACATTCAGCGCAAATTCACTTTGGAAAGGGATGCATCCAACTCAAAAATCACCTGGCTATAGGTTAAGTAGCAAACTGAGTTCCATAGACTTGGTTGGTAACCATTCTAGAGATGGTGACTATAAAATCACCAATCTTCCAGAAACCAATAGGCTAAAGGTGGGGATGCATCGACCCATGATAACGTGAACTGACGGAAATACTTCCATCATATTTCTGGCGCAACTGGAGAAAGGGTTTACCGCTTATGAATATTTGTGTGTGTCTGACCAAAGTAAGGAACTGCGTTTTTTGAAATAACATGCCTTTTAGAAAATAGGATGAAATGAAATACAAAAAACGTCATGGAAGCGTCAACAAATTTAAAATTACGAATATCTGACAAGTGAATCTGCAAAATTGGAAACCTTCTATTACAGGCTGCATCGTAAGATAATGCCAGCGTGAGTGGTAACGAGGCTTTTGTCTCTAAATTCAGGCTCATCGTCTAATGAATGCCTTGTTTGCGCTGGAAAAAGTTTAGGAATTTACTCTTTAAATACAGACGCTTGCAGCAAATCTTTATGAATAATAAGCCTGGTCCATCAGGAGAATTTGTTTTGTTTTACGGCATATCAACCTCAATGGGTCATTTAATGCCGACAACTTTTTTTTTTTCCTGGTAATATTTTTGTTTTGTCAAAAATCCATTTTTGTTAATATTTTTTTCTCATAATGTATATCTGATAATATTATTTTTTCAAAAACCTATATCTGGTAATATTATTTTTTCAAAAACCTATAGCTGGTAATATTATTTTTCAAAAACGTATAGCTGATAATATTTTTTTTTTCAAAAACGTACAGCTGGCAGCATTATTTTTTCAAAAACGAATTATCAGAGGCCTTGCTGTTTGACGTAGTTTATCGTCATACCCATGACGCGGATGTAGTTGATCATCATACTCAGGACGCCACCAGGACAATATCTACAGAAGACGACATCTCTGCAAACATATTTTGATCAATAATTTTATCCTGCAAAAAATAAAATCATATTCAGTGAAATACGAAAGTTTACCATCTAAAAGGCCCCCTAATATTCGCAGACTGCATCGAACGCTTATTAGAAAGCTGTGTCAGCAATTCTGCCTTCTTTAATGATTTCGATTGACACCCCATATTACAGTGTTGATAATAGTTAGCATTTTCCACCTCTCATCGAACAGAAATCAATATTTGATTATATTCAGAGGAAAGCAATATCCAAAGAGACGAAAGCTTATCGATTTTTTTTTTACACCAGATTATGGATTAGTATATATTAGTTGTATTACCGTTTTATTAACACCAGCATGTGCGGATTCATATATAAATATATATATATATATATATATATATATATATATATATATATATATATACAATATATATATATATATATATATATATATATATATATATATATATATATATATATATATATATATATATATATATATACATATATATATATATACATACATATATATATATATATATATATATATATATATATATATATATATATATATATATATATATATATATATATATATACATATATACACGCTCACACACACACACACATATATATATATATATATATATATAATCACACACACGCTCACACACACACGCTCACACACACACACACACATATATATATATATATATATATATATATATATATATATATATAATTTTACTGATTGACAATAGACGTAAGAGTTGAAATTGGAATAAACAGATTTGTTTTCCTTTGCGGCCCGACTTAAAAATGAATGCCGATAAAGTTATGAAACCTAAGAATGTTTTATTGGTGAAATGAATGAGAGAGAACAAAATAGAGGGGGAACAAATGAAGGAGAGAGGAAGAGAGATTGTATATGAAGTGTCGCCTTTTATATTTGTACCTGTTTACATTTTCACAAAGATTGAGATGTCTATTGAGAAAAGTGTTTTCTGTTTACTGATTAGTTAGATTCGCTGTAGAAGTTGCTTATCCGGGGAAAAATATATAGAAAACACCGAAAAAAAAAAGAAAGGAAAATAAGAAAGCCTTTTTGTTCCCTTTCTTATTTTCATCTAAGAAGCGAATAAGAATCTACAGTTCGGCTTTCATCGCGATGAAATAAACTCAGAATTAAATTCTGACCAGAGCTTGCGTCGAGAAGCGCATTCACATTAGCATGAAGGCGTATTCTTTTCGCGCGCTTAAATCTGGAAGCACGTGATCAGATTGATTAAAAAATCATTTTGTGATAAAATAACAATGGAGTGGTTTAGATTCAGCATAATCAAAATCCGGGGTCCTAATTCTAAGGTGTAGGGCCGGGGGGGGTAATAAAACGAGGTCAGAAATTTAAATTCAAATCCCGTAACGTACGTGCAACTACCTTCTTTACTCTTGAAGAACGGAGACAACCAATTTCCGAAGGAGTGTTCTTTTATTGGGGTAAGAAACTTTGTGATTGACCGAGAAAAGAAATTGGCAAAGAAACGCAAACAATTACCTTATTTGGAGGCTACTAAAGTCGAACGGATCTTTTTTCGGATTTTCTTTTTCGACTGATAGATGTAACAGGGTCTGTTTAAACGTTTAATTGCATGAAATTAGGAGAGAGTGAATTGGATAAAACTTATTAAAGTTCTCAGAGGAGTAGGTAGAGAAAGAAAATGAAAGAAAAATGGAGTAAGACATTACGTTTTAACGTAATAAAACATAATTGTCGAACACCTCCAGTGAGAATCGAACCCAGAATCAACTAGCCAAGTTTGAGTAAAATTGTGCAAAACTAACATCCTCAAATCTACTATTTCCCGCCGATAAGAAGAAGACCTGATTAATGTGTCGGCCGAATATCTTCATCTCTGAGAAATTAAAATTCGGTAGTTTGTTTACTTTATGCTATGTTTCTAAAACGTGTGTGGTCTTGCAGAGGATAATG
Organism: Acanthosepion pharaonis; assembly: GCA_903632075.3. Lineage (NCBI taxonomy): Eukaryota > Metazoa > Mollusca > Cephalopoda > Sepiida > Sepiidae > Acanthosepion > Acanthosepion pharaonis. The sequence goes on along the minus strand of CAHIKZ030000986.1, from coordinate 707,131 downwards.
TTCCAATTAATTTTAAATAAAGAAAGAAACATCTAATGTTGTTTAAATCCCAAGCTCGAAGCTTTTCTGTATTATACTATCTGTCCAAACCTTTGCAGAAAAAATATCTAGGGAGAATACCATATTGTTAATTCGCAAGATCTTCTAAGATTAAGACTGTAGGGGTGGAGAAACAAGACATATGAATGTCAAATGCGGAAAAGAGGGAGGGTCACGAAACGCACGGAAAATCTACCCCCAAAAAAGGATGTCACCAGGCATTTGCTTCTGTGTCATTTCCTGTAGAGCCGGCTCAAGATTGCAAGGAGAACACCCGCAATTCCGATGACAGGAGCGTAAAACCAGACACACACATGACTGAAGATTTGAGTGAGAATCGACGGGCTGGCTGTTATTTTAGTGTTTTTTGACTAGATTTCCCAAATCCTCATCCTGCTGCAGAGAACTCAATTTTGAAGTCGGTAATAGAGATATTTTATTCAACCAGTTTTTATTTATATTCCATAAACATGTTGACAGAGTTATCAACATTGTTGTGCATTTTATTGAAGAAGTTCTTATGCAGAAGTTGCCCTGGATGCATTTGTCTTTGATACACAGCATAAACAGAGGGGTTCAAACTAGAATTCGCCGTTACACCAAATATCGTAAGATTTTGGGAAACCCAAATTAACTCTATTGAAACGACAAACCTGAGGAGGAAAAAGGACACCGTATGACCCGTAAGGACGGCATAACTCAACAAAACTAGCGATTGAATAAAGAGGAAAATATTTTGTTTGTCTTCCTAACAACCATAAATTGTATTTAATTTCGTCTCACTTATCTTTTTTTATATCTTCTGTGGGAGGAGGTCTTGTAGTTTCCTTTCTGAGTCTGTCATCAACAATGTATCATCTGCATATATTGTGTTAAGATTGTGGCCGCTGATAATGAATTCTGACAGAACGATTCTCTAAGAATTATCACTCCAAAGTTTTTAATAAGTACGTTGCAAAAAAAAAAAAAAATCTTGATCTTTATAAGTGACCCTTCTGACTAGATATCAAAACGGAGTTCAAAGTGATGAAGATGAGACGGAAAGGGTGTGTGGTGTGCAAACCTGATTCGAGGGGTGCATAGAGAACTTCTTCTATGTGTCGTGCCCCTTCAGGACGTAGGCGATAATGCCTCTCCATAATTCCCTCTCCTTGGTATCTCTTTAATAAATTTTGTCTTTTTGCTATTTCTCGTGAACTCTGTTCCGTCATCCTCAAGCTCGCTAAGTACATTATGCGTTGATTTCCTTTCTCCATCTTGCTCTTAAGCTGCCTTGTGAGTATCAGATTTTCTAAGACACTTTCCTCGTTATGTTTCCTAGAAATTTCAATTGCTTTTTTTCTGATATTAATTAGGTTTCCTTTTTGTTTTCATTTCCTATAAAAGTTTATCTTTGGTCACATGTTCGGCCCATGGTATCGTCAGTATCCTCCTGGAGAATCACATTTCTGCTGCCCCAAGTCTTGTCTTCATCTTTGGAGTCATTGCCATACAGAAGGACTGATATTACATAAAAATTCTGTAACCTTTTCTTTGTTTCTAACAAATTTTTCTGTTTATTAATCCTTTTCTTAGCGTTTGAAATGCATCCTTGCCTATCTCAATACACGTTTGCATTTCAGTCTTGCACCGTCCGTCTTCTGTATAAACACTTCCCAGATATTTGTACTTGTTCGATTGTGCTATCTTCAGTTTGTGATTTGTAGCTTCATTTTGCTAACAACCATGTATACCGTTTTCTTTTGATGTTTTGTCCTTTCTTAGTTTTTGAGGGAAAACTTTGTTTTCTCTTTCGTCATCACATTCGTGAAATATAAAAATTCAGAAAAATGTCCACCGTTTGCATCACTCCATGTATAGCGAGATAATTCTTTTTCGCTCTCTCTCACTCTTTCTCAAGTACACACGCACACACATCGCCTGTGATGATTCTTTTCAAAATGTGTGGTTTTCAGTATGTTTGAGCAAACGATAGCAGATCTATCTATCTATCTATCTATCTATCTATCTATCTATCTATCTATCTATCTATCTATCTATCTATCTATCTCATTCTGTTCATATCTTTCTATTTATCGCATTCTTTCTATCGCATTCAGTCAATCTACGTATATCTATCTATCTATCTATCTATCTATCTATCTATCTATCTATCTATCTATCTATCTATCTATCTCATTATGTTTATACTTGTCTGACTCTGTCTATCTGCCTTCTCTATCTCTGCCCCTACCGTCATATCTCTCTTTCTATCTAAGATGGCGTATCATAAAACTACTAGCATCAGCAAAATTACTTACAATTCAAAAAATATGTGACACTCACCTGCCAGACATTTTTTTTATATAAAGGTCATTGATCTAAATTACCCCCGCAATTTTGTCATCAATATAGCTGTTTGAAAAGTTATTTTCTTTCCACGTGACATCGAAATTTGTCAACGTTACAGCTGCATCTTTGCTAAATTACAAAGCAAAACATTTTCCTCAAGTTTATAACATTTACATAAAAAATTGCCGTATATATATTCATGAATTTTCGCTGGTCATTTCGCCACTATATAATATATTCAGCTTCAGCATTAGTTTAGGGTTGACGGACACATCAGGTTGAAACACTGGTTCCCCTACGGTTATCTAACATAAGCGACGTCGAACCCAATACCAAGTGCTGTAAATTTGGATGTGCGGCTGGTGTAATGAAAAATGGTTTGGAATTCTTAATCGGAGAGCGATGTTCCAATTCCAGTTGGGTTCTTTATATCGACTTATACAAAAATACTCTTGGGAAAATATGAATCTACCTTTTTTCATCAAGCAATGGATTAATTAATAAGAATTGTACCACTAAACCATTATTATCTAAAAAGAATCTTACAATCTAAAATATTTTAAATAACCTTTTAAACAGGCTGCAAATGTTTGATAAACTGAAAAAAAAGGCGAATCAATCAATCAAAAAAAGAATTAATTTAATTTTATAATTTCGAGTGAACCGAACGATTACAAAAGGGTTCGTCTACGACACTTTGGAGTCGGGATGCTGAGTATAACAATAATCAGCTAAGTGACAAATTTCATATTTTTATTAATCCTATAGTCTTAATTATATAAAAAAGTGGATAAAAATTATTTGTTTTATTGTTGAATCAATCAAGTCTGACAACATATAAATCTTATATTCTCAGAGGTACGCTTTCTTATTTGTTTTTAAAGGAGAAAATCTGTCAATATGTCATGCTTATAAACATTGGCGAGTGATAATCGTATAAAGAACTCATCTTCTCTTTCCAGCTTAATTACACAATATCTTCCCATTTGATGTGGACATTTTATTAACTGTAAGTGTCATTTCGTTGATTCTATTCTTTTGATTTCATAAACGAAAGAATATGACGATCTTGGAGAAGAATGTGCATGAGACATAAATGGATAAGGTCTATCTTTCCAATCCAAGAGGAAGATCGAGGTTTTGTTGCCACTTCAACGTTTAAAATGGGAATAACTACATCAGAAAATATATTTAAGAGACTCCAATATTATGAAACTACGTTAACTAGTAACATTCCATCATTACTGAGCGGACCCTGAATTTTCGTTTACCCGGATCTCAAATGGAAGTCGTACATACAATCCATCACTAAAGATGCTGGAAACGTGTTTAATTTCCTGTACCAGTCCAGTAAGTACCTTTACAAGAGCCAAACAAGGTCGAAAATGAACTAGTACTGCCATATATGGGCTGGAGCTGCATAGTTTTTAACTTTCCATACTCGAAAGAGTCTAAAAGCGTCTCCGCGTCCTTGTGGATGATGAATTATTTTCCACAGAAGAATTTTTTCATGAAAATTGGTCGGATAAACTACATTGCTTAGTCACCGCAGTTCTGACCTTCACGGCTAAGACCTGCCATGTCAAGCCCATTGTATCGGAACAGTCTCATTCCCTTCATATTCCGTTGTTGAAATTTAACTTTTACTTAAACAGCATTTTCTCACGAACAGCTATCTTGTGAAACTAACTCCCAAGATGATGCTTCTACGAACACTACAATATTAACCTCTTGAAGACTATGTCTAACCGTTATTTTTTCCATATATCCTCATAAACAGTACTCCTCTACTTCGAATGGCTCTTTAGCCTTGTACAGCCTGAAAATTATTGTGAAAAATTTACTAAAACGGAAAGGTTAGGTTGTCTGGTTTTACATGTCAACTTTTGTTGGGTTATGCTATGTTTTACAGAAGGTCCTCGGGTTACGTCGGACCCGACGTGCGGCGTTTCATGGATACATTGCCATCTCCCATAATATAATACTTCACGTGGCACTATAGGAAGAAAACGGCGTTGTTTCTTCACTGGCTGTACGCCACAATGTATTGTACCATGTTCGCTATCTTTCGTTTATGTCGTTTCGTGGAAATTTTTGCCCTTCATTATGACTCCCAGACATAAGGCAGACTCGAGGGCGCTTATGTAGATAAGTTCCGACCTATGTCGAAAATCGGGTCAATTCGTAGAAACGGATCTCCGATGTAAGTCGAGGACCCCCTGTATTTCTAATGTTCAAACACTGAACTGAACCCGTTTATCATTAATAAACCCAAGGGTATTTTAGTGAAAGAGATAATCACCTACCTTGAAAAAGAGATTGTGTTTTCTGTGCGATCTGTCGAAGAAAAATTCAAGAAAATAGCAAAAATGTGCTACTTTAAGTATCAGAATCTCTACTAATGTTCTTTCCTTCCCTGAATGGCGTGACCGATCAGGAAAATCACTCAGTGAATAAAAGCCGTTGTTTTTCGCTTACGGGGAAGATTTTTCTGAGCTTAGCGGGCGAACACGTATTTTTGTTGGTGAGAAGTGAAGGTTGGATTTGTGGCTCCATTTTGTCGTTTCTACGTTGCCTGTTGGACTGCTACAACGGACTATCTTTTTAAATGTGATTTGGCTACAAGTGTTGCGGATGAGAGACAGAAGAAATCAATTGCAGGCGTTTATTGCTATGAGAAGTTTACAATTGTTTTTTTCTTTCTTTTCTTTACTACAACAGATATTTCACTATGGCAGATAATTAAAAGTCGGTATTGCAGGAGCAACTTGTATTACCGCTGATGATGTTAAAACCTCGGAACTAGGTATAACGTCATTTCCTGATTCTAAATTACACTTTGTCTTAATAATTTTTTGTCTTTGTCTTTAAAAATTCTAATGCCCAATTTACCTTAACTTTTGCTATTACGATAGAATTTCATTTAAAGTCATTTTATTTGTATCAGAGGCAGTTGTTATTTCGATAGATAAAATGTGATATTATGCATGCATATATATATATATATATATATATATATATATATATATATATATATATATCGAGTTTATTGAAACATATATTTTTCATTAATTTCTTTATGTTTTGCTTTTGATAATTTTCTTTCTTTCTTTTTTTCTTTTTCGGTATAGGTAAGCTGTTAATACTTACAGCATCGCGCTGTTCAGTTTCAGGAGAACAACTAAGAAAATAAACCGGAAGAGGGTAAAAAATGTACGTACCTGCAAAGAGAGAGAAAAATTTGTATAGTGAAATCCTCTTAGGCCAACGTCTTCTATAATTACGTTACACGCATGCGCATTAGAAGCACGTATTGCATATAAACTTTTGCAATAAATAAAAATAAAAATAAAACAAGAATAATAATAATGACCTGAACCAAATTCTGTGAAAACATTGGCTGGGGAACTAAACAAAATAACATGGAATAATTTAGCTGATGCAAAAATAAGAGCAGAAAATATGGAAACTTGTACAAAATGTGATTTTATTTTTCAATCGAAATAACTTCGGTAAATTATTCAGATATTTATCTAATTTTTATATATGTGTGTGTGTGTGCGTGTGTGTGTTGGAGTGTGCTGGTGAGCGTGAGGCTAAGAGAGACAGGGAGAAAATTTAAGAGATGTTTCATTCAACAATCAGAGAGCAAACATACAGTTAAAATATTCTTATTTTTCATTTTGGAAACTAAGATTCAATACAAAAGTTGCTTTCCGAGAAAGGTATATATATATATATATATATATATATATATATATATATATATATATATAATATATTATATATTTAAATATATATATATATATATATATATATATATATATATATATATATGTCAGGATCCCGTGCCTGACGAACTGGGAACACCACACGGCGAAACAATAGTCGCAGGCCAAACACGTAGGTACGCGTATATGTACTAATTAATACACATCCTTGCTCTGTATTACCGCATTGGTCACGAATAGGTTTACACCTCATGCATAAATTTAACGGTTATTTATTTGCTTGTCTGCGTACGTGCACCAGCACACGTGTACCCGCCTGCTTATATTTGTCCGTTTCATTTATCCACTCTATAAATAATATATATATATATATATATATATATATATATATATATATATGCTCCTGAAAAATTTGTTTCAGTTCAGCTCTCCGGGGCGGAAGTGTGGGCTTTTAAACAATGACTATCACGGCTAATAATGCAAGACTCTTCGGTAAATCGTATCGAGTTCTCTCAGTCACTGTGTGTTTATCTACAAATAAATACGATTAAATTCATCTTCATCCCTGCCAACGGCTTAGTGGTAGAATCTCCAACTGAGGCCAATTCAGTCGGGTTTAGATCCTAGCTAGAGGCAACCGGACGTCTAGCCACACTGATTAGCTGTGATACAGCGAAACAGTCTGAAAATATTCACACACACACACACACACACTCATATATATATATATATATATATATATATATATATATATATCCATGTAATATATATATATATATATATATGTAATATATATATATATCCATGTATATATATATATATATATATATATATATATATATATATATATATATATATATATATATATATATATATATATATATATATATATATATATATATATATATATATATATATATATATATATATATATATATATATATATATATATATTTATAAATTAATTGATTTAAAATATGGTTATTTTCGCTACTCAGTTCCAACCATGTTTCAAAAATAGAAGCTAAAAACTCTAATTTTATTTTTGCAATTAAATTAAAAGCATTAGTTCCATTTCATCTTCAAGCGAATTTTGGAGTAACTTTTTAAAAATTACCGGGTTTTAAAGACACAGCTAAAATCACGTTTCCATGGTTACAGAATATTCTAATCAAATTGAACAAGGGGTGTCTAGATTTTCCTTATGACAGTATCATTGTATCAGTTATTAGCTACAATTTGGTAAGGGGTAGGGATGTATTTTACACTGATACAAATGATATTGGTTTGTACAGAGACGATGGGCTTATGGTAATTAGAAACTCAACGAACTTCAAAATAGATAGAATTAGAAAGTTATTATATAAAGAATTTAAAAGCATGGGCTTAAAAATTACAGTTAGTACAAAATTAAAAAAAGTAGACTTCCTAGATATAACTTTAGATCTAAATAAAAATACATACACACCTTATAAAAAACCCAACACCAATCCTTTATATATACATCCTAAATCAAATCACCCCCCATCTATAATTAAACATATACCATTATCTATAAGTAAACGAATTAGTACAAATTCAGCTAATAACAAGATTTTTGATGAGCATATCAATGGCTATAATAAGGCTCTAAAAGATAGTGGCTACAAAAACCCAAAACTAGCGTATATAAAAATGAAAATGAAAAGCATAGAAAAAACAGATGTAGAAAAAATTATTTGGTATACTCCCCATATAACCAAATGGTAAAGAACAGATTAGACATAAATTCCTCACATTAATAGTCAAGCATTTTCCTTGTGAAAGTAAACTAAGTACTATTTTCAATAAAAACACACTAAAAATTAAGTTATAGCTGTACAAAAAACTTAGAAAAAATCATTAAGAACCATAATGCTAATATCTTAAATAAACACTTATACCAAAACCAAAAAATTTAGACAATGGAAAAATTAAGATAAAAACTGATGTAAATAAACAAAAACTATGTAATTGTCGAAACCCTCAAAATTGCCCACTACAAAATAAATGTTGCACTGAATCATTAGTATACCAATGCAATATCTCTTCGATTGAAAGTCCTGATAACATAAAAAATATATATAGGTTGCACTAGCCATGAATTCAAAAAAGATTCAACCAACATCAAACTTCATTTAGAATAAATAAATATAAAAATCAAACATCTCTCTCAAAATATTTCTGGCATCTAAAAGAATCAAATAAAACACCTACAGTAAAATGGAAGTTAATAAGAAGAGCTAGAATTTGTAGATCATTAAACGACCCGTGTCCTCTATGTATACAAGAGAAACTATATATTACTAAGTTTATAAAAAATAAAATTTACTGAATCAGAGAAATGAAATAGCTATTATATGCCGTCATTGTCAAAAATTTTCCTTAAATAATATATAAAAAAAAAAAAAAAAAAAAAAGTCTATTGGAATGGCAGAAAAAATGTTTGAAACTTGTATTTAAAATTTAAAATTGTAGTTAAAACGTATTAAAACATAAACACCGTTTAAAAATTGTAGTTAAATAAAATGTATCCTAACCGAAACACCTCTATAATAAATGTACTACAAACACTTGAATGAATCCAATAAAACACCTACTGAAAAATGAAATTATAACTAAAGCTAGATGATGTAAGGTAATGTATGACCCATTGTTCTTTGTACATACATATGAAACTTTATTACTAAGGTTACATATATTTAAAATAAATAAATTAATTAATTAATACATAAAGTTTACTAAATCTGAGAAATGACTTAGATAGTTTTGTAGTCTGTGCCATTTATATTACTTAAATAATGTTTAAATATAATAGTTTAAAAATTGTAATTTACAAATACTTTGATATGGAAAAATAATTATACTTACTATGAGTAATTATCCTTCTGTTATAAAAATAATATAGTCAATTAAAACTAACAATGAAAATATTTTAAAATTTTAAAGTGGTAATTTTAAAATTGTAATTAAAATTGTAGTTAAATAAAATGAATTCTAACCTGTTCTTTGTACATACATATGAAACTTAATTACTTAGGTTACATATATTTAAAATAAATAAATAAATTAATTAATAAATAAAGCTTACTAAATCCGAGAAATAACTTGGCTAATTTTGTAGTAAGTTCCATTAATATTACTTAAATATATTTAAATATAAAGGTTTAAAAATTGTAATTTATATATATGTGGATATTGAAAAATAATTTTACTTACTATGAGTAATATTCCTTCTGTTATAAAGTAATATAGTCTATTATCACTAACAATGAAAATATTTCAAAAGTTTAAAGTTTGTAATTTTAAAATTGAAATTAAAATTAAAGTTAAATTGAATGAATTTTAACCTAAATTTCTTTTAAATAATACTACACACACTAAAAAGAATCCCCAAAAAACACATATAGTAAAATAAAATTAATATGAAATGCCATAAGATGTAAGCTTTTGAATGACCCATGTCCTTTGTACTTACATGAGAAACATTATATTACTAGGTTTATATATAAAAAAAAAAAAAAAAAAAAAAAAAGATGTAACCTCATATACATACTTAAACTTGAATTAATACATAAAGTTTACTAATTCTGAGAAACGACTTAGATAGTTTTGTAGTCTGGGCCATTAATATTATTTAAATAATATCTAAATTTAAAGTTTAAAAATTGTAATTTACATATACTTTGATATGGAAAAATTTTTTACTTACTATGAGTAATTATCCTTCTGTTATAAAGTAATATAGTCTAAATTAAAACTAAAAATGAAAATATTTTAAAATTTTAAAGTTGTAATTTTAAAATTAAAATTAAAATTGTAGTAAAATAAAATGAATTCTAACCTGTTATTTATACATACATATGAAACTTTATTAATTAGGTTACATATATTTGAAATAAATAAATTAATTATTAATAAATAAATAAAGTTTACTAAACCTGAGAAATGACTTAGCTAGTTTTGTAGTAAGTGCCATTAATATTACTTAAATAATATTTAAATTTAAAAGTTTATAAAAAAAAAAAAAAAAAAAAAATTTTACATATACTTTGATATGGAAAAATAATTTTACTTAATATGAGTAATTTTCCTTCTGTTATAAAGTAATATAGTCTATTAAAACTAAACAATGAAAATATTTTAAAATTTTTAAAGTTGTAATTTTGAATTTGTAATTAAAATTGTAGTTAAATTGAATGAATTCTAACCTAAATTTCTTTTAAATAATACTACACGCATTAAAAAGAATCCAAAATAACAACTATAGTAAAATAAAATTAATATGAAATACCATAACATGTAAGCTTTTGAATGACCCATGTCCTCAGTACTTACATGTTAAATATTATAATAATAGGTTTATATATAAAAGAAAAGTTTACTGAATCAGTGAAATTAAGTAACCATTTCTGCTGTCATAGTCATATACAAAAAAAAAAAAAAAAAAAATAACCTCATATACATACTTAAACTTAATGTTAAAATAATCCTACATAATATAATGGATTCTAATACATTTAACTGTTCTTAAAAAGAATATAGTAAAATAAAAATTAAAAAGGAAAATATTTCAAATCGTAGTTAAATAAAAAAGTATTAGAAAAAAATCTTTAATTTTAAAAAAATGACGTTGAAATTTTTTACCGTTAACAATTTTTTTTTTTTTTTTTTTAAAAAAAAAAAATTCAGACGACATCCATTCAACTGATGTCAGGTTTCAGTGTAAAATACATCCTCACCCCTTACCAAATTGTAGCTAATAACTGATACAATGATACTGTCATAAGGAAAATCTAGACACCCCGTGTTCAATTTGAGTAGAATATTCTGTAACCATGGAAACGTGATTTTAGCTGTGTCTTTAAAACCCGGTAATTTTTAAAAGTTACTCCAAAATTCGCTTGAAGATGAAATGGAACTAATGCTTTTAATTTAATTGCAAAAATAAAATTAGGAGTTTTTAGCTTCTATTTTTGAAACATGGTTGGAACTGTGTAGCGAAAATAACCATATTTTAAATCAATTAATTTATAATATTAATGCTCTGTAAATTTACATTGAGCACTATTTTGTAAAAATAAAATATCTATAAGAACACCGGATTTTATATCTTACTGTTCTTTCTTTTTATTTATATACATATATATATATATATATATATATATATATATATATGTATATATATATATATATATAATATATATATATATCCATGTACTATATATATATACATTACATGGATATATATATATACATATATCGTTAAGCTGAAGACTACAATGTAAAAGTAAATCTGTCACTTGCAACAAGATTTAAGGTTTCTTTGATATTCATCTTTGAATGTTGGAATGAATCGGTGCCATTTATATTGCTCTGAAAATTCTTTGTCCGAACTTTTGCGATAAGAAAAAAATATAATGTCTGAAGATATTGATGGATCAGGCACAGACTATAAATAATGGCAAACCTCAAAATGCTTATGTACCTCGTGATAACACAGTCAGAATTTGTGAAACGAATTGATGAACATCTTCGTCAACTCTGCTGATTATCTATAGAGTGAAACAGCAAATATTAAAAGTATATTCAGAGATTCATCGGAATTACTTTTCTATAGGAATGCATTAGAATGATTTATTATGTAAGTCTACGAAAACTTTCATTCATTCTAATGATTACAAACACACACACACAAATATATCTTTTTTTTGTCAATCATTTCGCTATAAACAAGGCGATAAAGCCCCAAGACGGATTGAGTTAGTAGGGAGAAAGACAATAGAGTTATACTCTACCCAACATTTCCAAAATGATTTTCGCGTATCCTTAGAAAGTAATATTATGAATGTATGTGCTTATAAAACTCAGTAAATTTCAAAATAAGTTATTCCAAAATTCGCTTAAAAATGAAACAGGACTAGAGACTTTAATTTAACTCTATAATTGAATTTGAAGTTTTTAGTTTCTGCTTTTGAAACATGGTAATTCCTGTGTAGGGATGGAACCATATTTTTAAATCAGTAAATTTATATATATATATATATATATATATATATATATATATATATATATATATATATATATTCGTATAAATTAGCGTTACAGTATTTTAAAAAAGAACTGTATTGAGTTTAAGTGGCTCATTTACCATTTGTGCCTAAAAGACTTCGGAAACAATACATTAATCTTGCCCTAAAATGAGGGTATATGTGTATTTATTAATATATATATATATTATTAGTGATCAATATATATATATATATATATATATATATATATATATATATATATATATATATATATATATAAAAATTCCAAAAGGATAAAATCCAGGTAAAACTCAATGTCCAGGACACAGCAAGAATATAATATAAAGGCTCAAACAAAATATTCCATGGTTATAATTTATTAGATTGGGATCGTAATCGCGATCCAATTCATCAGACCTACAAATTCAAAAAGCCATTTGAATTTGTAGGTCTGATGAATTGATCATCAGATTATGATCCCAATCTAATAATAAATTATAAGCCATGGAATATTATATATTTATATATAAAGTATATATATATATACGGAATGAATTCCAATAACCAACAATTACTATTCTTAAAAGAGTGCTCAATACAAAGTAGAGCAGATATAATTATTTTTTTATAAAAAAAAAATTATAACATAAGTATGTTATAAAATCACTACAAAATAGCCATTTTGTTTCCAACACTCTTGTGTCTTATCAAGATGATGTTGAAATGAAAAGCTTTTCATTTCAACATCATCACTTGATAAGACACAGAGTGTGTTGAAACAAAATGGCTATTTTTGTAGTGATTTTATAACATACTTATGTTATAATTTTTTTTTTATTATAAAATATATATATATATATATATATATATATATATATATACTAAAACGTTATTTTTTGTGTCTATGTACACGTGCTTAAGATGACATCTCTCATTTTATTTTCTTAAACAAATTATCATAGTTAAAAAAAAAATTAAATTACATATATATGTTGGCTCAATTTTTACATAAAACATACAAGGAAGCCAATAAATATTTTTAAACTTATTTCACTGTTGTCGCATAATCTTACTCTATAAAGAAGTATGTTAAAATTTACTGATATTCTTGTCAAAATCTTTAATTTTCCAAGATGGAGTCTGGAAAAAGAATGAAAGGAATTTTATGCCAACATACGTCGCGTAAAAATACTGGCCGACAGTTCAACAATGTTTTGGGGATACTAGAAAATAGAAATCAAAATAGAACGCAAAATAGAATGAAAAAAACACTATGACTAATTTTCAGTTATCCGAGGACAAAAGAAAAAATCAACTATGTTTTTTTTTTAACTATGTTTTCGTTTTTCTTTTGTTTCGATGTATTCACATTAAAAAAATAAAAGAATGAATTTTTAATAAGAATAAATACATAACAATTAAATAGCAAATTTTAAGTTATTTGGATACCGAGGCAAAGTTGTGTCTGTATAAAGTAGTGTGTGCGTGTCTGTCTACCAACTGCCCAACGCATTAAGATGTGGCATAAGGTGAATTTATTGTGCTGTATCCGAGCCCACAGCCCAAAATTCCCGGTAGACCCCGTTTAAAATGGGGTTGGGTAGTTGTTGCCTGAGACGAAACTCTGCCCTTCAATACAGCCTCGTCTGGGTATCGTCTCTGCCTGGCGACAGAGAGTTTGACCAGTACAGCTGGAGACTATTTACCACTGTATTTATGTGAATAGGGACATACCCATTATAAACAGTATGATAGTTAAATATACTAGTAATGAGTTGGAAAATTTGCCGATAATTAAAACTAGAAGACTAGAAAACGACAAGATATTAGACCTTTGAACTATTTTGCCTTGAATGGCACCATGTACTGCAATTGTGAGATGGAGGCGATTGGTGACTGAGAGATGAAGGAATGCGCTAAGGGAATAAGTAAATATATGATGAAGAGACAACAAATAATTTTATTTTAAACAAAGTGATGAAACTAGTAAATATATTAGAAAGAATGAGAGACACATTCCCAAGATATGAATAGTCAAAAAACGGCTTGCTTGTTTAACTTAGCCGCAAATGACTTTGCCTTATGATAATCATTCAAATTAAATACCCTCCGAAAAATTCACAGAGCAGCAAAACCTACAACTTTTAATCAACGAATATTATCCAAGGCCCGAGACACAGAATGGCAACATATGAATTGCAAATTAAATGCGATTATGTTGAAAGGCCGAAAATATGGGTCACCCAGTGAGGACCGAACTCACCATTTAGTCGCATTTGATCTCGAGAGAAAAGTAATTAAATGCTATTATGGTATGGAGAGATCGATCTGGTTGGTACTTCCTCAAACTAATTACCGACCAACATATCGAATGAATGACAGATAGCCATATTTTTACAAAACATGGTATCATACGACTAAATATAGCCGAGTGATTGAGAGAAACAATGACACCGTATAGATAAGAATAAATATCCGTTGTACGCTCCGGACTTCTTCGGGTGGTTGGAATGTCGAACTGAACCCTTTATTTCACTTGCTAGTGTAGACTGTTCTAGTTCCACGTGCCACGTTTAATGGATGTCAGTTATCTCCTAATAATTTCCCTTTGACATACATTTCGACATTCCAACCATCTGAAAAAGGCCGGAGCGTACAACGGCCTAAACGTTGTAATAAATATGGCGACAAAGATGAGGACAATAGTCCGAATAATGTAAATAGTGTACTTAATACCGCATCTGAGAAATATAGACTGATAATGAAGAATAAAAAGGTATAATAGTCAAACATACTAGTTGAAAACTGGTGATTATGATGATGATTAAAACCAGTTACCGCCTGACTAGCAGAAGACTTAACATTTTGTCAACTATATCATCATCATCATCAGGTCACGAATTCCTCTCGTTCCTTCCTTGTCCGCTGTCGGCAGGTCCTCCAGAGGGCATCCAGAGTTATCTACAACTTGGTCAATTTAGGTGTGATGAGGTCTTCAAGTAGATCTTTTGCCGCGCAACAGTTTCCATAGGAGGACGTCATTCACAAATTTTGACTTACTTCTCCAGGAGTGACCAGCTAGCCGAAGCCTTTTCTTTCTTAGCGAATCTCAGATAGGAAGACGTTGTCCATACAGGCGTTTGTTGTGCGTTTATTCCAGCAGGTGCCCAATGCAACTCACAACATCCTTGCTTCTGTTCCGTCAAGTGATGCTTCTTGGTGTTTCGTACTGTCCATGTTGTTTAGCCGTATAGCAAGACAGATTATACCGTGGCCTTAATGAAGTCCCTCTTAAGATTGTCAGAGACGGAGTACTTCCAGATGGTGCTCAGATCAGAAAGAACACCCCAGACCTTGCCTTTGCGGATTTTGATGTATCTCTTCGTTGACTGAATGTTGTTGCCGAGGTAAACAAATTCCTGGACGGACTTGATATCCAGATTCAAATGTATATATCAAAACACTACTAAATATTACTGATAATGATAATAAATAATAGTGATAAGTTACAAGTACAAATAAAAATTACAACTGGACCGAATAACAATTATTTAAACTAATTACCGTCAGAAGACATCGGACCTCTCACTCTTCGTCAGATCTTCATACAAACAAATGACGATATTACTAAATATAATCTTAAGACTGAAGGAAAGTAAGTCAACATATAAAATTGTCTAACAGTTTAATTGATTTGCCAGAAGAATTAATTGATATCAAATAGTTAATTATATCGTCATGATAAATCATCTACTCATTACAAACCATACGTTAATTAGTCTGATTATTCAAACTAATTAATCCATCAAATCAATAATCTCCAGAATTTCCATCGTAATATTTACCACCAAATTTCTCACATTAATACTTTATAGTTCACTAACTGATTCTGATAGTGCCAACCAAATAAATACGTTGACAAACGCCCAAAAGTATCTGATTCTCTTTCCCTCACCACCTGCCGTTAATCCAAATTAATTACCTACTTTTTATTTAAAATGATTACCTGTATTTTATTCGAAATAATTGACTATTTATTCAAAATAATTACCTCTCGATTTCAGTCCGACTGGTGACAGATCCGACATCAAATAGGTTTATATATGCCCAGTTGACTATCGTGTTAATTACAGCCGAACAACCGATAAATATTCCGATTATTGAAAATAGTTCCCGCTCGATGGCATCTATCAACCAATAACCGCTCGCCAGATCATCTTACTAATTTCCAATTAAAAGTCAATCCTACAAATTAATACCAGAAAAATAAATTTTCATTTCGTGTTCATTACCGCTTATCAACCTTTTTATTGAAAGACGAAACATATTTTGGATTGCAAGACTTTGCTGATACAATTCTTAATATTTAACCCAGAGCTGGGATGAGAAGTGGTGGATTCATACGTTTTCCAAGGGCATTTGCATGTAACTGAATATAACGAACTCGACTAGGATTCGAACTCGATTCTCCGATTTCTCATTCTGAGCTGTGGTCATTACACCACCTGCACATTCAAGCGTACAGGACGTAATGTTCTCGAACAATCACCCATCTAAGTACTGATCAGATGGATCTTTGCTTGACTTTTGTGATTGTTGAGGAACGGTATTTCAGCGTATTATGGCGGTAAGTTCCAGATTGATAGGCTCATAATCGCCCGACAGATAATCCTGCTAATTACTAACCGAGTGATTAATATTCCGGTTAATCAAACCAATTCCGGGCCGATAACGCCCTATCAATATCCATCTGTCGAATTATCTTAATGTTTTCTACCAAAGAAATTATCAGCCTTCAAATTAATATCCGACAAATACGGTAATAAATGCCTGACAGATCACCTCATCAATTACACTTCGACAAATCTTTTATACTTTCTGTCAGTCATAACGTTCAACTTTCGGGGCAAATTATTTATTGCTCGTTGTCGCTCGTTAAACTTAGTCAAGTCCATCTGTCGAAGAGAATTAAAATCTTCGATATAAAAATCCATATCGCGTGGGTGTAAATGCCAGTTTTGTTGTAACCTAGAAAGTGTTACTGAATGAGGAATGACCAAAACGGAGGTTGGAAATGAAATGGTGATCTTTATAACATCAACAAAATACAATACTCGCCAGCGGCCTGAAGTAGGCAAACCACTGCTAGTGGTGGATTACTTAAACAGCATATTGCCCGCTACTTACAATAGTGTCCAACGTATTTATGATAATTGGGATATACACATTAGTATTCATAGGTACGTTATATAACAAGCTTCATGTTAAAAATACCATCTTTGAACCAGTTTGGCTATTGATTATACAAACGATCAAAACATTATGACGATAACAATAAAGAAGACGATATTAGTTCAAATGTAAATAATTCCTTATCCTAAAGATTCAGTATTTCAATGTCTATCAGAATAATTATTTGAAGAAGTTGGTTAGGGCGAGAACTTTTCAGTACCTCTTGTAGTTGGAACTGAATATTCTCCTCTAAAAACAGATATTTGAAAAGATAAAAAAATGTTGATTTTTAAAAAAAATCTTTTGCTGAAAATACGACAGCAGAGCGAGAAGTTGTTTTATGCTCCCCGTTTTCTGTCACTTGAGGTGTAAACGAAAAAGAAACAATTCGTAAGTTTCACTTTTGATCGTAAAGTGGGAGAATATTTACAATGGCAATTCGAATTTGCAAAAGAAAAACCGTAAAATGCTTCCTTTTCAGTGAACAGGTGAAATTTCAAGTAGTATTCAGAAAAAGTATCAAATAGCAACGTAATTTTCTAAGCGTAGCTTAGATGTGGCACAAGGCCAAACGCGTGGGGCACCCAGTGAGGATCGAACACATTACTTAGTCGTAATTGATCTACCGAGACAAACTTGCTAACGATTACACCACGTCGAAGTGACGTAAATGATTTTGTAAGCGTACTTAATATGGCACAAGGCCAACTGTGTGCAACACCCCGTAAGGATTGAACTCTCTACTCAGTCGTAACTGATATAGCGAGACAAACTTGTTAACCATTACATCACATCGAAGCGCTCAAGGTATCACATAGTAAGATTGATTATGAATAATTATGAATGCATATTTATTTATATATTTCCTGTCTCATCTGTAGTGACAAGGGAGGTAAATAAACTTTAGTTAATAAATTTATAAGGTTACTTGCCTTAGTCGTTTTAGCAGCTTATACAAATAAAAAGAAAAAAAAACTATCTACATTTACATAAAATTAGATCCCGAGGAAAAATTAACCGTTTAATTAATCATTTTTTTTACTCTTATATTTCCTAGATTGCAGTCCTTTTTGTTCAGACTTTCACGTGAGGCACTCAGATACCTTAGACTATTAAGTGATTGTCTTGGTCTCCAAATAGTCTTTGTTGTGGCCATCTTTGTTGTTCTATTGCTAAGCTTTTTCTTCCGAGTGTTATCTCCATAAAATATGAACATGAAAATATATTAAACCAAAAGCAATTTATATAATACCGGGAGTAATCGATGAATCAATGATACCAGTGAATCTCTCAAAAGCATAAAGGGAACTGATTAATCTAATGGTGCACCGTCCTCTATTTTAGCTGTGAATTCTTTATCTCCACCTTACTGACTTTCAAGACTTTCGTTTCAAGACTTTCGTTTCATTGCATCTCACTTTGAAAACTTTCGAGGAATTATCGTCACTTTTGACATGAAAAGCTATCTAATTAAACTGGTTATCTGAAAAGACACTCAAACCTTTACAAAAAAAAAAAAGGTGACTTGTGACAACAAGAAAAAAACTGTCTCATATCTACCAATTTTGCGCCAGAGGTTTTAACAGTTCGTCCTGTTTAACGATGCATATTCGTACAAAATATTACAATAATGTTTTGTGATTATCATACTCGAGAACAATATTGCAGTCATCATATATATATATATATATATATATATATATATATATATATATATATATTGAACAATAAACAAATATTAAAAAAATAAATCTTCAGACACACTGGGTTGGATATTAATATTCCTTCGTTTTTATTATTATTTCATTTAGATTCCTCGACTAGTTTCGGCCAACATGGCCATCATCAGGACAAAAATAATTTTCTGCTTGCTTTTAGCAGTGAACTACAGAAATAAATGTTTTGATATAAAAAATGAATATTTGTCGGTAGTTTTCATTTGTTTTTTTTATTTTTTAACATGAATTTTGGTCAGTCTTTGTGTTGGCCAAACAGTCTCTTTTAAGTTGTTATTTGAGATAAGAGCTGGATGGATTCATGCTGTTCTGAATTTCCTTGGTCATTTTGACAGTATATATATATATATATATATATATATATATATATATATATATATACAATGTGCAGCCTATATATTATATCATAAAGAAGGAATTTATACAAAGAATTAATTAGTAATATCAATGTGATTAATAGTGAAATTACTTCACTCACAAGTCTTAATGAGACATTAACTTATTATCAATTCCTTGAATAATACGATCCTTATATTTGAGGTGTTGTCAGATGGAATTGACGAGCCAAGTACTTTTGACGATTTCAAATTGTCATCTTCGGATCACAATTTTCCCATACACGGGCAAACACTAAGAGGAAGTGATTTCGCTATTAATCACATGAATATTTCTAATTAATTCTTTGTATAAATTGGTTCATTATGCTATAATATATAAGCTGAACACTAATATTTTTACGATTATCAGGTGTGCAGTACATAATAATCAGAATCTTAAATTCTGTGGAAAACTCCAAAGACATTTTACTCTACTAACTGGATTATACTTAAGTCCATAACACTTTAACTGATAAACACATATAACAAAAAAATATCGTGGATTTCTCTCTTTTCAAAATTCAAGGAAAATTATCACTTGATTGATTTGAACAATAACACTAGCGTCGTGGCATGGCACGCTCCAAAACATATATTGAACTGTAAATAAATATTATAATTTAATATTGAACTGTAAATAAATATTATAATTTAATATTGAACTGTAAATAAATATTATAATTTAAAAAATAGCATCTTTCAGTCTACATATATTTCGTTTTAGTGTTTCCTTGTGTATAATACAAGCATATGTAAAGAGTCGAGCCAAATCACAACAGACATGACTTGACTATTATCATTAGCATGAAACAGATTATAGGTGTTGGTTTCAATTTCCATTTTATATTTAAATATGCTCTATCCCTTATATTGAACACTTTAACCTATATATATATATATATATATATATATATATATATATATATATATATATATATATATATATTTTCATTGAAAACGGCCTACAGCGAATATTTACTCTATATTTATTGAGTTTTTCCATAAATCTAACACTTTTCAGTTTTCAGGGCTTAAAGAATATAGGAATTGTCCATAGTTATAATTGTTCCGAGCGTTTTCAGATATTTCTCTAGCCATTATCAAGGATGTATTTCGGATGGTGAAATTCTGTGTTTGCGCATAGCACGTAAAACACACAAACCGCTGGAACTTCACACTATAAAATTACCATGGACGAGCCACACACAGAATTTCACAATATATATATATATATATATATATATATATATATATATATATATATATATTCAAACATATATATAGAAGACGATGAATGTCTATTATGTTTGATCATGAGCTGTTCTAAACTTCGTATAGTTGCTTTAATTTCGGGAAAACATAAAGACAAAAATTTGCATATTTTTTCTTATTCTGTTCCTGGATCTAAGCTTTCGGCTCACATGAGTCATTTTTTAGAGTGGTTATATGAACGTTTAAACAAATATATTCACCATCAAAGATGATATTCCGTTATGTTGACATAGAAGATTATGCTGTCAACAAGGCATTTCTCCTCAACAATTTTCGAAGATCGATTGCAATTAATGTATTTATTTGCTGACAATTTTTTTTGTATCTTCTGTGCTACTGTACAAAACAACTTTCTCCTGTTATAAATGTTTTCACACTTCATGTCATTATAATTTTTCGCCATATAGATAAGAGGCACTAAAGAAAAATCTTCTTTATTTTAACTTTACAGGTTGGATGAGGTTTGTGATCTTTTTTTGAATAAACCCAGGCAACGCCGGGTAACACCGCTAGTATATATTATATATATATATATATGTGTGTGTGTGTGTGTCTGTGTAAGTGTGAGTCTGTGTATGCGTGTGTGAAAGAGAGAGAGAGAGAGAGGTTGAGAAAGTCTGTGAGTAGGTGAAAACAGTATATGTATAGTTCAGTACTATATGAACTTTATGGCATCCTCTAGGGTTATCTGATTATATATTCTGGTAATAAGAGGTGAAGCTTTAAGATTAAACCTTGCTGATACCGCTAGGGCAGAAAAGAGAGAGGACTTCACTATCGTACGCGGGGATTTGCTTACTAACCACTGCTCTGCAGAGAGCTTAACATTTGTTTGTAATTACGATAATGAATATTTAATCAGGTTAGTTACTGCCTGTCTTGGAAATCAGCATCTGGAATTTTGACCAATGCATAAACATGCGAATGGGTTGGTTGTGGAGCGGTTATCATCACTAAAACTGGAATCAGTGGAACGAGATAGCACTGTTGCATTTGGAAAAGGCATCGAGGAATTTCCCTCAAGCTATGGTTTAAACAGCAGGTTATGGTGGATTCTTAAGGCTTAGTAATGCAATAGATCTCGGAGAAGGACGACTCTGAATTCATAACCAGTCTATTGAAGGGGTGCGCTCCGTCAGGCTATCTTGTCGTACACGCACTCATGCCGTACACACACACATTGCAGATATGGCTACAGCACGATCTTAATAGCTTCGAGAACCTGTAACTGGTATCGTGGAATGGCTACCACAGAGGTTTTACGTACTCCGTCCCCAAGTAGGCCTTTCTATTGATGTATGCAAAATGATTATCTCCTTACCAGCGACAGTTGAAAATACTGAACTGATGAAATCATCCACGCCTGCAACACGTTACACCTCAATTGATAACACACTGCTGTGACACTGGCTTCACTGTTTACAGTTGACACCGCGACAAATCGAAGGTGTATATATATATATATATATAGTCATTCGCAAATAGTACTGCTTCGCTGTGTCCTAGATCCTACGTGCCTCAAGCCAGGATCGAACCCCTTCCGACTGGGTGTCAGTCGGAGTTTCTACACCTAAGCCATCAGCATTGTTTTTACAAATGTAAACAAACGCCAGTCAGCTTGACTGCTCGTATATATATATATATATATATATATATATATATATATATATATATATATATATATATATATATATATATATATATATATATATATATATATATATATATATATATATATATATATATATATATATATATATATATATATATATATATATATATTTTCTCCTTGAATCGGTCCCTAGCGTATTATAAACTAACTAGTGCTTACATATAGTAGCACATAATAGGAAACATGATAGAAACATAATTTTAGTTGATGTTTTCTGTATCTTTAAATCGATTGAAGTCGATGTGTTCGTATCATTATAAATTCCTTGAGCCTATCGTTGACTGCATAGTATTTGCTACGAAAATCTTACTCGTGGTTTAGATTATTGATAATTGCAAACCAAGTTTCAGTCTTCTATTTAACTAATGGCGGAGAAGAAATAGATTCACACCTTTTACGAGGGTATTTGTGTAATAGTGAATGTAATGAACTCGACAGAAATTCGACCTTGGCAATCTGATTTCTTGTTACGAACCGCTAGTCATGCTTTTTCGTTTAAATAAATTAGCTTAGATGTAATTGTTTCAGTCATCAGGCACTCAGTAAAGATCGAACTTATTGCTTACAGATAATTGTTTTTAAACCAGTGAGATCTATCTCTCAAGCCTTCGTCGGAAGTGGATTCCCATAGCATTAACGTTTTAAAAAGCACTTCCGGAAAAATACACGATGGGACTTGATGAAAGAATTTTATGCTGTGTCCAACGCAAACTGTCATGATTCGTTCTCACGGCGGAAGTCATACTGTCGGCTTCATTTAATTCTAAAACGAGGCGATGATAGAAGCCATTTATTACTTCTCGCGAAGTTCAGCCATATTGTTTGATGCCACGTATAAATGCTTATCTTTCTGCGTCAGTGAGTGTCACGGTGTAAGAAAAGCGTTTCCGTTGAGAGTCGTGGGCAATGCCGCCATAGGTAAGAATGCTAGCAATTCCTCCCACGTGATCAGATCACCTCAATGTGAACAACTGAGAGCTTTAGTTGTCATAGAATTACTTCTGCTTTGGGAGAATTGTTTATACAGCGTCAATAATTACGACAGATCATGTCAAACACTTTATTGCGATAGAGAAATTTGGCATCAATGAATATTAAACGGGTTTTCATTAACAGAAACATTTAAGGCACAGGGATTTATTTAAGAAATGACCTACAATACATGGCAAATTTTAACAGAACCGAACGCTTTATATAATTTAATGGCTACAATAAACAGTTGTAAATCCCAGTGTTTAACACTGCCGCTGATGTGAACTTACTATATATATATATATATATATATATATATATATATATATATATATGACTAATTACATTGCCTACTGCCGATGTATATATACGATTTTTAGACGTATCTTTACGTTTTTACAAAACTTACATTGCCCGCTTTCGACTTATATATGTTACAGTGGCCTGACTGGTTCCTCGTGTTGTATGAAACGTGTATTGATAGAATTAAGTATTGTAAGTGAAGCTGTAAAGGAAAAAAGTATGGAATATTAATTGACCAGACTGGAACAAGGTGAAAGAATGTTCCGTTTAAAAATATTAACCGGAACCTAAAAACTGTTTATAAGGAAGAAATCGGTATGATTTGAATCTAAAATTAACCTCGTAAGATTTAGTAAATTCAGTACGACTGAATTTCGCCAATTCAACTTCATAACTCCGAAGGAGTTGTGGTGACAAAATTAATAGGTTTGTCAAAATTCTGTAAAATTCTGCCGTCTCTAGAATCTCTGTAACAGACCAATTTTCATTGATTCTAACCAAAAATCTCTGTGTCCAGAATCTAGTCAATGGTGATGTTTAAACACCATGTCTCTTCCTAAGAAAGCTTGGATTTTAAAGGAAGAGAATATCCATCAATGTCAATTCCCGGAAAAATAGCGCTATAAGCGAAAGCCTGTAACTTCTTAGCCATGTAACGCTATAGAGGTTCTTATTGTATCTATTTCTGTCTGTCTGCAAGCTGAACGGATATCCAAGGCACAAATATAAGCTATTAACAACTGTCATTGTTTATAGCAATCAACCAGAGTGATTGTAATCTTTGATAAGCCTTATGTTATAAAAATATGGGTAGTTTTACAACAGCTTTTAACCTTTATATCCATATTTTTGGGGCCTCTCAAGAAAGTCTCCAGATGAAGAAAAGAATATCACTCTAGAATGAACAGAATTCTTTCATAATTTTCTGGCATGTAAGCAATATTAAACCGCTAGAACTCTGCATCCGGTTACCAGCAACAATTGAAAATACTGAACTGATGAAATCATCCAACACTGCAACACGTTAAACCTCAATTGATAACACATTGCTGCGCCAGAGGCTAGAAGATGTTTACAGTTGATACCGCAACTAATCGAAGGTGTGTGCATATATATATATATATATATATATATAGTCATTTGACGACAGTACTGTTTCGATCTATCCCAGATCCTTAGTGCGAATAGACGTCCAAAAGCCTCTAGCCAGGATCGAAACCCATCCGATTTGGTGTCAGTCGGAGCTTCTACCCCTAAGCCATCAGCATTGTTTTTACGAATGTATAAAACGCCAGTCAGCTTGAGTGCTTGTATTTATATATATATATATATAATTAGGAGGATTTGAAATAATTATAATTAAGTAATTCATCAGTCTAGAAGAAATCTGTTGAGGTTTCTTCTAGACTCGATAAATATATTATATATATATATATATATATATATATATATATATATATATATATATATATATATATATATTTCCCGTGACAGTAAATATCGGTCCCTAGCGTATTATAAACTAACTAGTGCTAACGTATAATAGCACATAAGAACTGTTTTGTGATGCATTTTTACTATATTCCGTGTTGGGCTTGTCGATCTTAGTTTGTACTGTAGAATATCAGATCGAAAACAAAATGGCGGCGCCCATGAGATATCGCCGTCATTGATCTTATAGTCATTTCTTTTCAATTAAGGATAATTTCCTATTTTTCCAAACTGGCAGTCACAGCCAAGAAACAATGCTATATATTTTGCTGTTTTGGGGAACTATTTGAAAAATTGTAAGAAAACCCCACTCCTCTTTGGTTTTTAGAATAGAGGTCTATCAATTAAGCAAGGGCAGACAATGCTAAAGAAGTCACAGGCACAAGCAATTAATGTAACATGTGCGAGAATGAAAGTGTATGACCCTCAGAGGAAGATCTGATATTACAGACTATAAGAGGCACCCGTGGAAGGCCGGGGACTGTAATAGTTAAGAGAAATCTAATAAAAAGACGGGATTATTCGTTTGTACTAACTTAGACGGAACTAAATTTTAAAATTTTCATAATCTATATTACTGACAATGTCTTTTGTGGATAAAATCCTGTAAGGAAACATCTATTGTAGACGTACAACTTTCCCCTTGTCAGATATTTTTGGAACAAAACCAGTGGTAGGTTTTAAGTGAAACGAATTATATGCTAATTCATTTATGTATTGTGAGGCTTACCTGCTAAGTATCAATTTACAACGGGGGATTAAGTACCGTGACCCTGGTTGATATACAAGACTAAGTAAATGAAAAAATATTCGAATGCCAATTTTCCGGACAAAAATGATCTCGAATAACATGATTAACGTAAAACACTCGTTTTTAATTATTTTTCTGTTTTTAGCAAGGTGTAATTCTCTCTATGAGGCATATTTAAAACAATTTTCATAGCACAAAACAGCAAGAACACTTTTAACTTGAAGAACTTACTTTCAAGTGGTTGAAAGTCTGAGTTTTTGAGAAATTCTGACAATGTTTTATCGCAGAATTCTTATATTGTTTTTTTAATTACAGCCTTATTGTCTGAAGAGGTATTGTTATTGATATAAAATTATTCTTACGGACTAACATACTCATGTTGATCGTTTTTAATATACGTTTTTTTCAGACTTGTTGCTGTTATTATAGAATTATTCATTAATTTTTGTACTTTATTCCTTATATATAACGTCAATAGCTTTATTGTTCTTATCACAGAGCAAAGCGTCCTTATTATTACACAATAATAAGTTATGCATTCTTAACTTCATTATTTTCATCACAAGGCTTTTTGAGAGATGTTTTTGTTATTACAAAATCATTATTTCATCAGTTTGTTTTATCTCAACGTTTCTTTGAAAGGAGGTGTTATTATAATACAAAATATGTTTTTTTTTCGGATTAGGAAAAACACATTTTTGCTGTTTTCATCAGAAGGCCTTCGTCTTAGGTACGAACTACACCCGGCACAAGGCCTCTGATCGGGTTGTGAGGAGCGTGGAACCATCTCTTAATTGCTGTTGTCCCCATGTTCACCCTGACCCGATATGGTAGCATCAGTTAAGTTTCCAGCTATGGGTAAAACAGTTAACTCAAAAAACTGGGGACAAAACATTATAAAAGTGTAAAAATAGTTTTTTTTATAGTAAAAATACCAGCAATACATTTATGAAAAAGAAATATTACCAGAAATAGATTTGCCTCTCAACAAAAAAAACTTTTTTTTTCAAAAGTAGATCAACGAAACCTGATCTCCTACAAACTGATTTCTTAGAAAAAATACGTATTCTATTCATACGAATCCATACTAAAATCTTGTCGGCATTAAATAACCCTTCGTTGTTGACATGCCGTAAAACACAATGAACGAAACCAAATCAGAAAGCCTTCTTACAAAAAAGGTCGTTGTGATTATACAGTATTTTTCAGTCTTACTGTTCAATTAGACGGTATTGATTAGAAAAGTTCAATTTGGCGAAATCTTTTCATAATGGCACAATGATTCTTTCAGACGTACCTCCCCATCTTGGTTGCATTTTAAGCTCAAGATTTCTTTGTGAAGAGCTGTTATTATCCAATTATTCTTTAAAATCCTGCATCATTATCTTGGTTGCTTTTATCCCAAGAATCATTTTAGACAAAGCATCCTCACCTTAATTGTTTTATCTCAAGATTTCATTGTGACGAGTTGTTAATATTATTTAACTATTAAGTCTTTCATCGCCATTTTGATTTTTATCACACCGTTTCATCCGTGCGTTCAAGTGGCGCAACGAATCTAATCTTCTTGTGATAGGAAAAGATGGAGAAATGAAACAGGATGTAATTTCTGTTTATTAAACTGAAGAGTTCATGATTTCCACAAAAGTAATGTTTTTATTTCAAATATATGCTCTCATATAATTTGAATCTATAGCCAACGAAATGGCATTCTAGAGTCAGAAAGAAATTTACTTTCGTCCGAGGAGTTTATTTTAAGAATCTAAAGAGATGACTTAGCGATTACTGTCGTAGCAAAACAGAATCACCCGAGGCTGTGGATATCCACTCCTCACTAATGATATTCGTCATAACAGGAATATATTTCTTTCTATGTCATGTGTGAACGTATAATGCTGTGACAAAAGTCTCTTCTCTCGTATTTCACGATGCTTGATGGAAAAGATTTTACAAAATACCTACTAATAATTTACTTAAAGGATGGACCGTCTTTTAAGTCTCTACTTAGAATGCTGATGGGAAAATCAGAAGGACAAATCCTGGATGTGGTAATGAGGGGAAGTAAGTAGAAGGAACTAAACCTAAAATGTCTGAAGAACGAATGCACGACTGTCAACAAAGACAGCCCAAGGGATCAGTTACGTGTATCCGATGATATACTGCTTAGAGACGAGTTAGGCGTGGCCAGTATCTGGAATGATAAATCAAGAATGGCATACATACGGTCAGTATAACATATCGATATTTTTAGATATCAGAAGTGAAATTTATAGCTTACCGAAAGTCTTGAATACTGTAAGAGTATAGAAAAGTAAAAACAATATTATTAGTTTCCTTATAAGGAAATATTAGGCATTCATTATCCGAGTAGTCCGTACTACTGTCGGTTGAAATTTATAAAATCGTCTACTTAGAACAATTTTTCACGAAAATAGGTTTCTCAAGTCCAGTAGCTGTTATCGCTCTTTCCACTATTGATGGGAATTTCCTTCTCAACGTTTTGTTTGAAGTGGTGTGGAATATCAACATCTAGATTATGTCATTATTTTCTCTTCTCAAGTCCAGTAGCTGCTATCACTCTTTCCACTATTGATGGGAGTTTCTTTCCTAACCTTTTGTTTAAAGTGGTGTGGAATATCAACATCTAGATTATGTCATTATTTTCTCTTCTCAAGTCCAGTAGTTGTTATCACTCTTTCCACTATTGATGGGAGTTTCTTTCCTAACATTTTGTTTGAAGTGGTGTATAATGTCAACATCTAGATTATGTCATTATTTTCTCTTCTCAAATCCAGTAGCTGTTATCGCTCTTTTCACTATTAATAGGAGTTTCCTTACTAAGATTTTATTTAAAGGAGTGTTTTCTTCTTACTTTGGTGAACTGGGGAGAGTTGCCACAGAATGCAAATTAATAACAATCATTAACACTGTTTCATAGGAAAATAAAATGGAAAAGTACGAAAATATTTGTCTATATTTCTGAGATGAAGTATTATGTACACTATTTATATTGTTCGAACTATTGTTCTCATTTTTGCTGCCATATTTATCACAACGTTTCAGCATTGTACGCTCCAGCCTTCTTCAGGTGGTTAAAATGTTGAACTTTAATTCGCTCGCTGGAGTAGACTGTTCTAGTTCCACGTGCCATGTCTAATCGATGTCAGTTATCAGTTATCTCCGGTTAATTCATTCTACCGATACCTCTCCCGAGTAACCCACCCCCATAGAGGAGAACATGACTAAAGACTGTGTGTACATCATCCCGTGCATCTGCGGAATGAATTATAAAGGGGAGACAGACCGCCCCCTTAAGGTAAGGCTTCAAGAACACCAAAAAGCTGTAACACGAGGGGAAGTGAAAAAATCATGCCTGCCTGACCACATATGGAGAGAAAAGGGAGATCACCGCCCTCTGTGGGATCAAGGTGAAATCATAGACAACGAACACTTTTTGAAAATTCGTAAACTTAAGGAATCAGCACATATGCTAGGCCACAAAAATCTCCTGAGCCGATCAAGCATAGAAATGAATACAATATGCGAACGAATAATGAGTGCCAGAGAAAAGCACTAATAACAACGAACATTGCTATATAAGCACTGGTAAAAATGATTGTTGAAGACATTAAGTTTATAAGTCCCAGAAATTCATACACAGATATTCTTAAGGACACATGGCACAGTGGAAAGATGTTGGTTAGATCCAGTGACAAGACCTAAAGTGCTGTGTGTTCAATACCTGGTTAAGGCAGTGGAGAACTTAGAGAGAGTAATTAACAGAAGATAACTGATAACTAGACATGGCACGTGGAAGTAGATCAATCTACCTCAGCGGGCGAAATAAAGGGTTCAGTTCCATATTCCAACCACCTGAAGAAGGCCGGAGCGTACAACGGCCGAAACGTTGTGATAAATATGACAACAAAGACAAGGACAATAGTCTGAATAATGTGAATAGTGTACTAAATTTTTTTTTGAAAATTCAAAGAAACTTCAGCATCAGTTACAAGTGATATATAAACAAATATTAAATCGAAATTATATTTGTTAAGAAACAAATAGTTTCCAGAGATTCCCAAATCTTAGAAAAATAATAAGAAATTAAATGAATATATGTTCTATATATACAAGAGTTTTGTAAACGTACGAGTACATTATGGCATACTGACATATTTAGGTATCATTTGAGTACCATATGGAACAGAACGGAATGTTGGTCACAGATGACGAAGAGATTTGAAACAACATAAATGCTGTTCTATAGAAAAATGCTTAAAATACCCTTGGATTAAACATGTGAGCAATGATTAAATTTTAGAGAAAATGAAAACTAAAAGGAAACTTATTCTTAACATCAAGAAGAGAGAGCTGAAAATTCTGGGACATATAATGAGGAACATGAGCTTGGAAAATTTGATACTCACAGGGAATATTTACGGTAAAAAGAACAGAGAAAAACAACACATAACCTACCGAGCGAATTGATTAAATAGATGGCAGAACAAGGTTCAGAAGAGATAGCAAAAATACCAAATTTATTAAGAGTTACAAATTACAGGAAATTGTGGCGTGCTAAGTTCGCTGACGTCCTGAAGAGATACGGCATGTAGAAGAATAAGGAATACTGGCCGTCTTGACTGTTATAAGAGTACAATATAGTATTCAGACATTCTTGGATATCATAAAAGTACAGTATTGCGTATCGACAGTTTTTGGTATTGTAAAGAGAAATAGTAACTGTCAAGCTACACCATCGATGGATCAAGTAAGACATCTTATCGATGTTCGATATCACAAGATTACAAATTGATTATGAATTTTTTCGCATTGCTTGTTTGTATTTACTCAACCCCCTACTTGGTCAGGTTGTGACACAAGTTCGGTTTAAAGTGAGGATCCCGAGCGCGTACACCCGGGCAAGGAACAAAAATTCCCCGAGCCCTCTCAACCGTCGGTTGCGCTGGCATCGGTGCGCGTACCGATGCTTCTCTCTAGTGCAATGAGCAGGCGCGGCCTCGGGCAGCTGTTCCCCAGGGCCAGGCCAGTATAATTTTCCTCAGTTGCGATTTTTCCTTTGACGGAGTCGCCCCTGAGTGCACTCTGCCCAAAGATAGAGACGCAACTGAGAGATGATAAGTAAACGTGAAATTACTTATTAAAAGAGTAATTTACACACATCTTTCGCATTGCTTGTTACCCGTTTCATGATACTTTATCAGTAACTTTAGTAAACTATCAATTATGTCATTGTGACATTCATAAGAAGTTACGCTCTACCGAATTTAAATATTGGCGCAATATTGCGTTTCTGATGATATCCGAAATTATGTCTCACTTAGTAAGGTTTATAAAGAAAATAGTTTAGATATGTGTTGGAAAATTTACTGCACCATTTTCTAGGCTTGGGGAAAGTTTAGTAATCTCTTTTTACTTCTCTACATACATTATCACTTACGCAATCGGCTAGCGCACAGTTTATTTTGTTCTGAGACAAAAATCATTGTTTAGAAATAAATGCTTTTAGCTGAGATTACAGATACGAATATTACAATGCGTTTAGATAGAAAATAGACGTTTGGAACAAGAATCATTTACAAGAAGTAATTGATTTGTTATGTGAAGGCCTCAAAATAATATAAAGGAAAAACAGGAAAAATAAACCATCGTGAATAGACCGAGTCAAACAAGGAAAATTTATCTATTGGGTGGGTGGGTTTTACAAAGAATTCAGCGTTACAAACTTGCTGGACAGCAGACTTTTACTGGGAAGAGCCACAATAAGCAACAGGCGTATTTAAATGACACATTGCAGTAATAAATAAATAATAAATAAATAAATAATAAATAAAAATAAATAAATAATAATAATAAATAAATAAATAATAATAATAAATAATAAATAAATAATAAATAATAAAAATAAAAATAATAATAAATAAATAATAAATAATAATAATAAATAATTAAGAAATAATAAATAATAAATAAATAAATAATAAATAATAATAATAAATAATAAATAAATGATAATAATAAATAAATCATAAATAAATAATAAATAAATAATAATAATAAATAAATAATAAGAAATAATAAATAAATAAATAATAATAATAAATAAATAAATAATAAATAATAATAAATAAATAATATATAATAATAATAAATAATAAAGAAATAATAAAGAATAAATAAATAAATAATAAATAATAATAATAAATAAAAATAAAATGATAATAATAAATAAATAATAAATAAATAATAAATAAATAATAAGTAATAAATAATAAATAAATAAAAATAATAATAATAAATAATCAAGAAATAATAAAGAATAAATAAATAAATAATAAATAAATAAATAATAAATAAAAATAATTGATAATAATAAATAAATAATAAATAAATAATAATAATAAATAAAATAAAAATAATAAATAAATAAATAATAAATAATAATAAATAAATAATAAATAAATAATAAATAAATAAATAAATAAAAAGAAATAATAAAGAATAAATAAAGAAATAATAAATAATAATAATAATAAATAATAATAATAAATAATAAATAATAAAAATAATAATAATAAATAAATAAATAAATAATAAGTAATAAATAATAAATAAATAATAAATAATAATAATAAATAACAAATAAATAATTAATAAATAAATAATAAATATTATTAATAAATAATAATAATAATAAATAATAAACAAATAATAATAATAAATAAATAAATAATAATAATAAATACCTTTTTCTATACAAGGAAGTGAAACGGAGATTTTGCTGCATGACAACACCTCTACACACAAATTCTAAATGTGATGCAGAAGATGGGTGGGAGAAGAAATTCTTCCACATGTGACATTTCTCTTGACATGTCACTTTTAAATGACACATGTTTAGCTCCATGCGACATGATTCGCCTGGTATGGGATTTAAAAAATCGGACGATATTAAATATTTCCATATGAAATTAACGAATCATACGAATCAAAATTAGAATCTTTCATTTATGATAAAATATACAAGTAACGTGAAAAATAGTATCAATCAGAAAGAGCGAGTGAAAATAATTTGATAATTGAGAAATAATACATCAAATATATGTAAATTAAAAGATTCTGATAAACATATTAGAATTTGTTGCATTAAGCACTGATTATATTAAAAAAAAAAGATAATTTATAAATAGACATGAATAGACCTTAATTAAAAAGTTGTGAAAGCTGAAATTACAAAAGACTAGTGAGTACCATTTAAAATGAACTTTATTTTACGCGCATGCGTAGGTGGCGTCTTAGAAAAGATGGCTGCCAACCATAAAATAGTTAAGAACGACGTAGGAAAAGATTTTTGCATACCCAAGGTAAAAATCTAGTTTGGAGTCTCAAATCAATTGACTGAAGAACGCAAATTCCAGCGCATGAACATTTTTCTTCTTTAGTGGCTGCATCAGAAAGTTGATGCGTTTTTTCTAGGAAATTTAATCATCAGTTATGAGAATTAAGTTGCCACGGAGACAGATGCTGATTCTATGACCCGGAAATATTCATCGTCATCTTGAACTCCCAAAAATTAAGACTTCATTAGTTATCGAAGAAACTATTAGCAACAGATGCCAAAAAAGAAGCTGATATTGACTCGATATCACACACCCAACCTATTAATGTAGCCAGATTATATAATAGACATAACCGACTTATGAAAGTTGTTCATTGAAAGAGACCATGACTTTTGCTTAACAGTGTCATCCTGGTGTCCAATAAAGCCACCGTGTACGCGTTCAAGCTTACAAATAGGTGACTCCAGAGATATGGTTGGGAAGTTTTACTGTATTCACTACATAATGTTGACTTATCAATCAGTGCCTACAAGCAGCAAATATGACGCTGTTGTTGTAGAGGTGCAGTGGTGATTATCATCGCTTGATGACATGTTTTTTTCATGGATGTTAGTCACACTATATATATAATATAACACTATCACTAGCGGTGACGTAAGAAAATAGACTATTACTGTTGGTAACATATGTACAATTTTTCAATTTTTATCACAATAAGCATATTGTGTTAGAAGATTTTATGTTTTAAAATGTTTCAATTTTATGTTTTACAAAGTCTTTTTATATTTTACAATGGTTTTTATGTTTAACAATGATTTTATGCTTTGGAATGTTTCAATTTTATCACAATAAGCATATTGTGTTAGAAGATTGTATCTTTTAAAATGTTTCAATTTTCTGTTTTACGATGATTTTTTATGTTTTACAATGATTTTATGTTTTAGAATGTTTCAATTTTTATCATAATAAGCATATTGTGTTAGAAGATTTTATGTTTTACGATGTTTCAATTTTCAATGTTTTTTATGTTTTGATTTTATGAGAATGTTTTAATTTTTATCATAGTAAGCATATTGTGTTAGAAGATTTCATGTTTTATGTTTTTGACGTGCTTCGTATAAAGAGGTTGCTTCATCATCACTTCGTGTCTTTTTGGCCTCGAGAAATTAACAAGATTCTAGTATCAGGTGAGAGCTCCACCCCCAGGCAGTACGTTCTCAATTAAAGGTGTAGCAATGTAAGGTGACAATAAAAGGAATGGTTTCAAGGTCAATCCCGTATGCCTTAGGATATATGAGAGAATAATAAATACAGAATATATTTTGTAAGTCATATAATTTCAAATGTTTCACCTGTGATCCGGGGTTATCAGAAAAAATAATTTTATTTAATAATATAAAAAAAGACGAAACGTGCTTTATATTAAGTGACGGAACGTTTAAAATTTAATTTTATCGGTAAAAAGAGTTAAATTTTAAATAATTGCAACTGGATTTTATTTATTTACTAGCAGTAGAGCCCGGCGTTGCCCGGGGATGTAACAGTAAGAGATAGATCAAGTATCGACCATAATAAAGACTGAAAAATAAAATTGACAAAGATTATTGTTTAAGGTTGACGGACACGCATGTCTTAATTATTATTTTTTTTTTTACGAATTAGTCAAACCCAAACTCAAACAAAAACATTGTTTTCAATCTTTATGAGTCTATCAATTGAATAGAATTTTATTATAAACAATTGTCTTGTAAATGGAATTTTTAAAGCATTCTGAATGTAAAAATAAAGAAAAAAAAGTGTGCAAGACAATAAGAAACACTACCTGCCAAAAAAAAAGTGAAGTTTTGTTGAAATCGGTTGAAAAATGTAGGAAATCCGATCCCATGTATGAATGAACACACACACAAACAACCTGGGTTTTATAATAAATATAACTCGATATGAGTTGTCTCCCTTTCATTCTGGCGACAGAATCGTGTTTTATCGTGTTTTCAAATTGATTTCGTGCAAAAACCATTGTGTTTTTCCAATTTTTGGCGCTGTTAGAACCACCGCAAGGTAATTTTACGCAGTCCTGTGAAGTTTTGTTGAAATCGGTTGAAAAATGTAGGAAATCCGATTCAATATATAAACGTACAGACACACACACAATCTGCGTTTTATAATAAGTAAGATTAACGTCTGTGTATCTGATGTAGACAATTCTTTCTGTAATAATTTAGTAAGAATAGATCATAAAATGAAATACTTAGGTTATATATTAATCCTCATAGGGGATTCATACATCAAGGCACTTTCAAATCATCTTCTGAGTAAATTCTATTATTTGAAAAAAAATTAAAACGCCATTTGCCAGGTCATTATTGTGATCACGAAGTTTTCGGCGGAATACAAGTGCATTGACTATGTTGTTTAATTTAAAGTCCTTTTCCCTCTCATATATTCTTTTCTCTGTTCGATCGAATTAAAAAGATGAAGGAATGACTAAACACATGTTTTTTTCCCCTTCAACTCAGTACTAATTACTTTTCAGCAGCACCTGCAAGATATGCACGTGCATTTATGCAAACAAGTGTGTATTAAGATTGATCTCGGGCCGAACAAAAAATTTGCAACCCTCATCCTAGTATATATAAACAGAAACACGTACCTACATATACATAGGTGTTTAAAATATCAGCGTCACTCCTCCATCGTGCCCATATGTAGTTATATCGACGCAAATATCACTTCCGTATGATAAACGCCTCAAGGATAAAACTCGTCACACGAAAGATTTTCACCACTTTGACCTTGATTTTCCTAACATAGTTAAACTATATAAACATTTAGATATCTTTTCCCCATACACATATGTATGCATATATCGAGGCACAAGAATCTATCTATCTATCTATCTATCTATCTATCTATCTATCTGTGTCAATCATGGCTATTAAAAATGTCCTATCCCTTCTTCCTTTAAGCAACATTTCACCAGGGTGTGATGGTGGTAAATGTTGGTTAAAGGAATAAGTGATAGGATATTTTGAAGAGCCATGATTGAGAAAGTTTTGAAGGCACATAGGAATCTATCTATCTATCTATCTATCTATCTATCTATCTATCTATCTATCTATCTAAAGCAATTCATATCTATCTCATGGAATGAAATGTTACTTAAAGCATGAAGAGACAGGAAATTGTGGAGACTCATGACTGTGTATGTCCTTGAAGGACACCGCACATATATATCTATTTGGACTTTGTTCATATTTTATCTATCTATCTATCTATCTATCTAAAGCACATATCTATCTATGGAATGAAATGTTACTTAAAAGCATGAAGAGACAGGAAATTGTGGAGACTCCTATCTATGTCCTGAAGGACACCGCACATATATATCTATTACTTTGTTCATATCTATCTATCTATCTATCTATCTAAAGCAATTCATATCTATCTCATGGAATGAAATGTTACTTAAAGCATGAAGAGACAGGAAATTGTGGAGACTCATGACTGTGTATGTCCTTGAAGGGACACCGCACATATATATCTATTACACTTTGTTAATATCTATCTATCTATCTATCTATCTAATAAGGAAGGAAAGAAGTTGAGATCGAAGTAATTGTAAACAGATGTAAGAATTTTGCTTAGGAGTCGGACGATTTTAAGTCTCGTTGACTTCAGTAGAAAATATCAAAGCTATTTAAATAAAGAGCTCGAAAAACCAGTAAAATCACTACTTTTAGCGATTGGCAAAGACAGGATGATTTATGGACGAGTTTTGGGGATGCAATTTTGCTCGAGGCTGTTTTTCAATTTTCCGAAAATGTTGGGCTTCAGTTTGAAGATGGCGAAAATTCGATACGCCTCAGGTTAATGGCCCTTTTTAATGGGGTACAAAAGGAACGCCACACTACAACTAAAAGGAAAAGGGAGAATGAGATATAAAGGGAGAGAAAAAAAAAGGAAGGAAGAGGTGCCTTAAGATGAGAAGATGAGAAGGAACAGGTAAATTGACAAAGAGAGAAAGACAAAAAGAAACAACGGAAAAGAAAGATTCAGGAAAAAATATATGCACGAATGAAATAAAAAAGAAAAGAAAAGAACACAGACGATAAGGCAAACTAAAGGAAATTACACACATACATACACACATACATACATACATATATATATAAGGCAAACTAAAAGAAGTTACACACCCACACATACATACATACATACACACATGCATACATATATACATGTATATATAAGGCAAACTAAAAAAAGTTAAACACACACACACACACACATATATATATATATATATGTGTGTGTGTGTGTGTGTGTGTGTGCGCTTACCCTCGTTCGGAGCTACAAGAGAAAAATATAAGAATTTTCAAAGATGAGTCTTTATTTTGGAGAGGAATCAGTTATCTCAAAACTACGCAATTTCTGATTTTCTGTCATTTCACCTAGAAATATTTCACTGCTTTCAACAAAAGACCCTCATTTTTAACAGCACATCCTTTCAGGAAATAGGCGTACACGGCAATCTTGGTGTCTTTCTCCTTATTATATCAGAATTACCATAAGAAGTAGTGTGGTTTCCCGTTACTTTCTTCATTTCTGAAATTCAGATTTTCCCTTCAAGTCTGGCTATAAGCCAGCTTTGGAATCCCAAATTCTATTGTTATTTAATCCATAGTTAGGGACGAAAGAGATCGATTCTTTTTCCAAATGTAACCTGAATCTGACTTTTTCCAAATGTAACCTGAACTGGACTAGCCAATTCCAGTTTCCGAACCGATAAGTTTAATATAAAAATATTGATACGCAGGTCAGGAGGTGCGATGACGTTAAACTGTGCGATAAATTAATATTCTTTATGAAGAGATAGAGCAAAAGAAAGATAACAGAAAGAATGCATCAGGTATTGTTTATTCATCTTTAAAACATTTTTCTCATTTAGGAAATCTAAGGCATGTTTATATAACATTAAGGTAAATAACATACATGAGCAATAAAGATTGCGAAGAATAAGGGATAGAATGAGAAGATACAGGCAAGAGCGAGAGAAAAGCAGAGGCTTTGAAATAATTAATAATCTGAGTTATCAACACTCGTGGAATTTCCACATGTTGAGCTTTCTTAGAAATAAATGCAATTAATTTTTTATATCCAATAATTTATGCCTGTTTATACATGGTGACTATATATATATATATATATATATATATATATATATATATATATATATATATATGCATCTTTCATTAAAAACGTTAAGCATTTTATTTAATTTTTCCTGTGTCCGAACAAGAGCTTTCTTTTCTGGACAATGGGTGTGTAAGAACTGTCCAAATGTTTTATATTTCCGAGCGCTTTCGGCTTTACCTTTAGCCATTATCAAAGATGATTCGATTTTTCAGCTTAATTGAGTGAGTGCGTTCTGTGTATATCTTAGTGTGTGGTAGGGATGTTTTTAATATCCGAATACGGTTAGCACATTGTGGCTTTGTTCGTAGTTAATATTGTTAGGAGTTGGCTTTTTCTTTTTTATTATTAAAGCTTCCATTATTTTTAGTCTTTTTTTACAGGTGGATAATATATTTGTATTTTCTACCATTATGTTTCTAATGGATTTGAATTTTCGTGTGTAATTAAATGGGTTCTAATGGAGCTGTGATCAGATAGGTGTAACGTAAGACGTCTGGATAAGAATGTGGTTGTGTAACCGATGTAATTATATATATATATATATATATATATATATATATATATGAGGGGCAAGACTAATAATAAGACGACAGTTTCATTCCCCTCTTGGTTTCTTCAATTACTCTCGGTCACGTAAAACGTGTCCCTTATATTCAAATCGAAATATGTTCTTTTTTTTTTAAACGTGTTATTGATAACAGATACAACCTTGTGGGGTGCGCAATCGTAACGCTAAGGTTGAATTTTTGAAAATTTAAGTGAGAATGTTTTTTTACTAATATGGCAATTTAAGAATTCTTTTGTTATACAGTGTAACCCGGATGTAAGAGAGTTGTCGGGACCGGAGACGAAGTCTCTTATATCCGGGTTTCTCTTATATCCGGGTTTGGTCTATTTTATATACATTAACACAGGCTCTAATTTGAGACCAGAGAAAATCTCTCTTATATCCGGGTTTCTCTTATATCTGGGTCTCTTATATCCGGGTTACACTGTAATAGTTTATTAGTCAGCCTGGCATGAACTTAAATAGTTCAATAAGTAGAGCAATGTCTTAGTTTGCATTATATTTTTTCGTTTTGAATGCTACCTGAATTTTACCCAAAGGAAAATAGTTTCCATGATAATGACCGGTGAAACTGTCGAAAATACTTGCATATTTAAGGAAGAAGAGAAAAGTGTATTTGACTTCATGTTCAAAGGTAAAAGTCTATTGTAGGTTCAACTCTATTAAATTTGTTGACAGGATCTGGTAGAGTAGTGTTTTATTGATATATTAGTAGGGAGACATCTATGTATCTGAGTTTTGGGATAATCCAAAATAGACAATCTCATCGGTAGACAAATTTTGGCCTATAGACGTTGTTGTCTAAAGTGAACATTGTTTGGTGATTAGTTGGCAATCTTCTGATGTCTTGACCTTGATCCCTGTTCGTCTTTTTAACCTTTTCCCAAACACCCTTCTTTACACTTACCCTCATTCTCTGTAACCCCCTTGTGTGCTGGGAACACTCCCGTCACCAGGCCATGAAGATTGCGTTCCTACAGTAAACAGACTCCTAGCCAGTCAATACCGACCCCAGTGTTCATACGCACTATTACTGTTACTGAGCACTTTTACCCACAAATTACATGAAAAGTATATTTTATCACATTTTTATATAACCTATGATATATATATATATATATATATATATATATATATATATATATATATATATATATGTGTGTGTGTGTGTGTGTGTGTTTGTGTGTGTGTGTTTGTGTGTGTGTGTGTGTGTGACAGACAGACAGACAGAGACAGGGGGTAGGGGTTCAAATGTCTTTCCTGGTTCTTCGCCTGCAATCATTGTATTTTTATTTTCCTTGCTTGAAGGAAAGCAAATTTTTCCTCATAATCTCATGCCAGAAGAAAAAATTAACGAATTAAGTTTCATTTATTAAAATCTGATTTAATTTTCTTCTGTATCGCTGGAAACCATTATTTAACGAGTTTCGTAATTAGACAAAACTAATTAAATTTAACAACAATGTGCCGGCTGAAAATATGTTCTTCAGGGGATGACACCATTTCAGATAATCAAGAGAAATTGTAAACAAAATTAGAATGTAATGATTTCTGTTCTGATTTGATGTTACCGTCATAAGTATTGGGTGATAAGCATTTAATTGTCATTCAGAATTATACAGATGAAAGCTTTAAGGCGTTAATGTTCCTCTTCTAATTAATATCTACTGACAAGTGAAAATATTATTACCAAATGAATAATTGAATGGACAATATTATAATAATTACCTGTTATTTCAATGTTGTCGAAAACAAAATGTTCCCTGCAGGGAGAGTATTTTAAATTACAGCCGTAATGAATTATGTTTTATCTTTGTTTTGTGCCTTGATGAATTATTGAAACCATTTGATGTGATTAGAAATTCGACTCGGGATTAAATCAAGTTGATTGCCTTGAAGACTATTTGAAACAATGGCTGAGAAATAAATAAATAAAAGTGCGAAAAATAGAGACAATCGATGAGTTAGCGAGAATGAAAGAGAGCGTGAAAAAATGTGTAAAAGAAGATAGTAAAAAAAGAGAGGATATTTTGGCGGGAAAAAGATCAACCGGTGTTGATACAAAAGAAAATTGACAACTCATTTAGTCGGGACATCGTGAGATCTTCGAAATTTGTAAATAATAGAGATTATTGTGTCCACACTAATTGCAAAACATGCGTTCCCACACACACATATATATATATATATATATATATATATATATATATATATATATGCGTGTGTGTGTGTGTGTGAGAAAGAGAGCGAGAGAGAGAGTGTGTGTGTGTGTCTATGTGTGTGTTTCATCAAAGACGACAGGCATGTTATGCCGTTAAACTTTTTATTTAATTTTTATTTTTGTGTTCGAACAAGTGTTTTCTTTTCTGGACACAGAGTGTGAAGAAACTGTCCAAATGTCCTGTGTCCTGAAAATAAAACAGTCCTATTACCCTAGAAACATACAAAAATAAAATCATCCTTTATAATAGCTAAATGTATGCCCGAAAGCGATCAGAATTTCAAGCCATTTATAAATTGCTTTTAAATACACAATACATACATATATATATATATATATATATATATATATATAATATAGACAAAAAAAAAACAGATAGAGCAAAAATTCTAGTGTTCGCAGAATTTACTTATATATATATATATATATATATATATATATATATATATATATGTCATTAAGTTATGAAGAACTTGTTAATCCGTATGGATAATCCCAAGGAGGATGAAATCCTGAGAGCTCAATGTAAATCCAGAGCTAATATTTTACCTTTTTTTTAGACATCTAAATTACTATGAAGCATTAAAATGTATTCTTTACATAAATTGCTAAAACCCAGTTACAGCCTCTTTCTCTTTACTTCCCTCTCCCTCTTCTTTCTTTTTCCTTTTTCTTTTCTC
The DNA here is from genome assembly GCA_903632075.3 of Acanthosepion pharaonis. NCBI lineage: Eukaryota > Metazoa > Mollusca > Cephalopoda > Sepiida > Sepiidae > Acanthosepion > Acanthosepion pharaonis. The sequence goes on along the minus strand of CAHIKZ030000986.1, from coordinate 665,151 downwards.
TTTTCTACCCTCCCATTTCAATATATCACTTCCGTTAAGTTAACCGTATAAATAGGTCAAGGTCGGGTAACTCCTCCCCCTCCAATACTAAAGATGATTGAGTGAGATATAAAATTAATCCGTCCCTAATCTCTACCGTGTCTCTTTAAGTACTCCTTTCACCCTCTCTGTTAAATTACAAAAACTTACACTACCCATCAATTTTAATTTCTTTTTTCGTTTCATTTCATTTTTGGAAGTACTATCTGATGATCCGCCGTCCTTTAAAAGGGCTCTGGTGAAATAAATTATTATAATGGTACCGTAAAGTGGTCTGTTTTACTTCAATATATATATATATATATATATATTACATGAATCATTCATACAAAAAGTAGATGAAAAAAGTTAATGATATAAAATGGCGAAAAACTTCTTCCCACATATATATATATATATATATATATATATATATATATATATATATATATATATATATTACATTAATAGTAACACTCGTTTGTAAAACATCGGATAGCTCAAATTGCAGATATATAGCCAGTTTACCCTGAAGATCTGTTTAGGCGAAACCTAGGTAGATTTTTTGATTTATTCTAGTATATATATATATATATATATATATATATATATATATATATATATATATACTAGAATGAATGTGTTTTGCATTAATGATTCATTGTAATATAAATTGAACTGCACAACATATTTGCTTTAAAAAAAACTGAGCCGACGTTAAAACTTTCGGTATAACAACTGAGACATTACTCTATTTATTGAACTATTTAGTTCATGCCACATTGACTGATAAACTCTCACAAAAAAAAAATTTGCAAATTGACATATTAGTAGAAAAACGCACTCTCCTCATTTCTCAAAAAAAATGAAACCTCTAAAAGTTTGTATCCGTTATCAATAACACAATTAAAAAAATATATTTCGATTCGCATTATATTTTTTCGTCTCAGATGCTACCTGAATTTTATAAAAAACAAAATAATTTCCATGTCTGAAGATGTCTGAATGTACAGTCAAAAGTACTTGCGTATTAAAGAAATACTTTATACAGCTTATAATATTTAAAGAACAAGTCTCATAACATTCATCGAGTGATTTCTAGGTTTAAAATCTGGTTAGAAGGGGATTTATAACTTAACTTTACTAATCTACTTTTTTGTATGAAAGATTCATTGTAATATATATATATATATATATATATATATATATATATATATATATATATATATATAGTTTATGCAAAACTAAGTAATCCGTATGGGTAGACCCATACATTTTGTATGAAATTTTTGATAATAATTGGGTAGGTATCTAAAAACAGTCACGAGTTTAATTTATGAACAAAACTCAAACGAATAGATTTCAACTGAATAATCAACAAGAAAAAAATATGTGTACGGATATATAGAATATTGTAAAAGAAGGACCTAACTTTCTGTTAGTAATCTTTTATCTAATTCTCTCCTCTAATATTCTCCAATTGGAAGTGAGTTTAAATAAATAATACGGAGGTAAATTTTAAATTGATAATTTAATTTAAATTGAAATATATTACCCTTTAATAATCATTATTGATGATAAAATTAAATTGAATAACCTTTGATAATTAATCTAAAAAGTCAAAATTTAATTTAAACAAAAATCAAACGAATAGATGTCAACTTAACAATCTATAAGAAAAAAGTTTAGGAAAATAAAAAAGATTATTAGATATAAAATGGATTATTCTTTCAATGTACTTTCTATGAATTTTTTCCAATCGACTATTTCATAGAAAATACCCAAAACTCCAACAAACATCAAATTAAATTCTTCGAAGATTTTTTAGACATTTAGATTTATATCAAACCCTAACCCCCAAAGATACCCTTTAAAGGAATGCGAAATAACAGCATCTAAGAATTTGAGTGAAACCTGCTCTCATGGACATGATTTATTATTTTATTGTTTGCTGTATCTTCTTCCTTTTAAGTCGGTCTTCTCCCTCACCCCTTACCCATCTATATCTAGATATAACATACGTTAAGTTAAGCGACGTCTAGCCTACACAGAGTGGGGTTAAGGATAAGGAATTGAAAATGGTACATCTAACTCATTCATATCTTCTCTCGCACCTCACTTCCTCACTCCGTTAATTTCACATACGCTTGGTGCGGTCCGTCAAAAATGTGTAAGTTTCTTTTCATTTTTCATTTCAACTTTTGGAAGTAAAGTCTGATGGTCCAGATCTCTTTATAAGGGTTGTGACGAAATAACTTATTACACACAAACACACAACACACACACACACATATATTTTATATATATATATATATATATATATATATATATATATATATATATATATACCTTCTGTAATTTTGAAATGAGTTATCATTTCAAATGTTGTTCAGATTATTTATCTCATTTCTGAATTTAGGATTGTAATTCAAAGATGAATATTTCATAATTTAAAATGTTAATCAGTCTATTGATTGAATTCTTTTTTGCTGATTTTGTTATTACTGCATAATAATCAGACAATCCGATTATGATCCGTTTCAAATATGGAAAGAGAATGTTATTTGGAATCCAGATGTGAGGCAGATCGTAGAATATTAGTGACAGAAACAAAAATAATAAGAAGGATGAAATAGCTTGTCTGAACAATTCTTGAGATGGCAATAATTCATTTGAAATCACCGAGTACTCCTTTCCTGTGATCTTATGTCAGATTAACTTTAGCTTCGTATAAAGCTATACAAAATCTCCCTGGCGGTTAATTAGAGAAACCAAGGATATCACCTTTCTATTTTATATTTTTCTTATTATTCCTATGATATCCTCAAGCTATAATTATGTTAGGCGTTTGACTGATGTATAAGAAAATGTTCCAATGGCTGCAGATATTATTATGTCTCTTTGAATATATTTGCTTATGTATTGTTCTTAAGTTGTTATTTTCTTGTTTCAAGTCGGGTAACTATTTTGAGTGCAATATCTTTTCATCATCAATAAACCCAACCTGAATTCTCCTTAGTCACGATGAATAATTAACACTTTCAAAGAGGTTCTTCGCTTTGAATAGTATTTGGAATTTCATCTTAGAACTTAAGTGTAACTCAGATACATGAACCATCGCTAAGAATACTGGTAAATTGGTCGGCCTTGTGGGTGATGATGAACTATTTTTTCACCCACCTCCAAGTCCTTTTCCTACAGATGAAACTTCACAAGCCACTCGCTACTTCATCCCTCTTTCTATGGAAAATCTGATAAGCTACATTACTTAGGTCTACCAGTTCACACCTGAACCGATAAAATAGGCCTGTCATATAAACCAGATCTATCATCATTAACTTCGTATTCCGTTTGCAAGAAAGAACTTCCATTTGGACGACTTCTTCCGAAGGGCCGCAGATTTCTGGAAGAGTTTCCCAAGAGAATGCTTCCATGAACACTAAAATCTTCACAAAATTTAATGCCTAGAGCAATGATCCCCAACGTAGAATGAATGTCTCACCGGTGGGGCATGGTCATACTTTGGTGGGAAATGCGTGGGATGTCCACCTTTAGACTTACTATACCAACAGAATAAGGGGGCAATTCAATTATAAAAAAATGCGGGTTTCCGGTGATGGTCTGGAGAACGATTTCGAGTACTGGTCGTTCATCTTTGGCAGAATGCACTTGCAACATTAATGCTGCAAAAGATGTTTTGATTCTCCATTGAGGTCTTCTCCCCATCTCTTCCAGTCATCAAATGTCCAAAAACCCTGCAGATATCATGTAGGATCTGTGCTCCATGCTATATTGCTAAAGTGGCCAGAGAGCTGCTGGAGCAAAACCAGGTTCTACCAGAGATAGGTCGGTCACTGCACGTGAACCCTATCGAACATATCTGGGTCTTATTGGACAGATAAGACCAAATTTTTCCAACGTGGGACGCCTGTTCCATCGGTGGGGCATGGTCATATTTAGGTGGGAGAATGCGGAGGATGTGCACCCTTCTGGCTTGCTATACCAACAAAATAAGTGGGCAATTCGAGAATGAGTTATTAAGAGTTATTAACTTTAATTTGTTGTTATCATTTCCATCTTCATATTTAATGTGGCTTTGGTTCTGTAAATGATTTGTTATTGAAGAAAAGAAATCGACAGGATATCACTAAACAAGAAGACTTGAGACTTAAACTGACTAAATTGGTGCCTAATATAAAATCTATCTGTAGCAGTCATGACGCATAAGGATCTCACTAACAATCATTTTGTGATGAGCTCAAATTTCATTTGGCATTATTATTTCATGATTAAAATGATCAAAGTTTATTACAGAATAATCTTTCATTCAAATATTTTATATTTCTGCCTTTCAGTTCTCTATTATGTGCTTTAAAACTATATATATATATTTAACTGTCTTTTTTTTTTAAATTTTCTTTTTCATGGGTGCCATGGTCTTTTGAGGCTTGTTTAGAGACCAAGTTAATGGCGTTTTAAGCTTTCTCCACGGTAATTGCAGAAAAAGTTTTGAATGTGTAAGAATTCAGTATAACGGGGGGGGGGGACCAGAATTTTAGAAATACCAAAGTGGGACATGGCCCCAAATCATTTGGGAACAACTGCGATAAACAGACAGACATATGTTTGTACATACACCCTTATGTAAATTAATTGAAACAACCACTTTAGTTTCCTTTCTTTCACCATACGATCAGTTTTAGACCCACTGAAATGACAGGGTGTAATCAATTTCAGCTTTTTCCTCAGATTAGGTCATTTGAAGTGGTGTGCAGCAATATGAATCTATGTTCGCGGTGTATAATGAAATTTATTTGGTTTTGAAAAATATTGCGTCATCCGTGATTGCATCAGATTTTCATCACGAGCAGACACTACTGTCAATTAGTTGTCCTACGACCATTGTTTGCGATGGACCTTACTACAAAGAGCGGACGAAAACTATAATGATGCACGAATATACTGGCAAGCCTTACCACTGAGAAAATCAAAATACTATGGACTTGCTCGGAAACTGTCCTGATTTAAATCGAATCGAGAATCTGTGGTCAATCCGTAAGGAACAACTTCGTGGAAAGCACATACGAAGTACTGACATGTGCACTAGGTCAGGTTTCATTGGAAAAATACTACAAAATTAAAATGGTGCCGAATCTGTAGCAGGAATGACACCCAACGTTCTCACTAACAGACATTTTGTGATGAGCTCAAATTTCATTTGGTATTATTATTTCATGATTAAAATGATCAAAGTATATTACAGAATAAGCTTTCATTCAAATATTTTATATTTCTGCCTTTCAGTTTTCTATTATATGTTTTAAATCTATATATATATTTAACTGTCATTTTTTTTTTTAATTTTTCTCTTTCATGGAAGCCATGATCTTTGGAGGCTTGTTTAAAGACCAAATTAATGGCCTTTTAAGCTTCCTTCATGTGAATTGCAGTAAAACTTTGAATATTTAAGAATTAAACATTACGGGGTTGGGCACTACCAGAATTTTAGAAATACTAAAGTGGAGCTTGGCCCCAAATCGGTTGGGAACCAGTGACCTAGATTCAATATATATTTACCTACATCTAATAATCTGTACTTCTCTCGTCATATATATTTCCGTAACCTCTTACCTTGAGTTGATTTTTGGATCTTGCATTGGATGAACAATATTGTAAAAAAAAAAATACCCTACATATTTTACAATTTCAGGATTTTTCAGAAATTCTCTGACATGTTATTGATACCTTTCTGGTTCTATGGTAATTAATTCGACTAGGGTCGTTTATCGCAGCGCAATAAATAAAAGCATTCGATTTAGCAAACTTTTTCTTCTACTGTATTTCGAAGTACCAATTAGAAGGATAGTCGCGTTAGATACGATTCAGTTTTACTGGCCTTTTTTCATTTCCATCTTCCTTCTCTTATTTTTATTGAAATTCACAAATCGTTCTTCCGCTGTCGTTCAAAAGCAGTGCCGATTGGAAGCAGAGAATAAAAACGTCGTCGAGATTTGATGATTGCATTTCTTGTCCTCGGGAGGCCTACGTAATAGGTAAGGCAGCTGCACCGAAATTGCCGGCTAAACGAGGTAAAGAAATGCAAATTTGTACGTTCGCAGTGGTTTATTCTTTACTATCGACTCGCGCATACATCCGGACGATCGTAGAATCAACGTGCCATGGGCGAATACAATGTCGCTACATCACAAAAGCCACCGAGTAAAGATTCTGATTTCACGGGATTGTCAGATTAATTCATTACACCGCCAATAGTCGATGATGCTATAGATACAAAACATGAAAAATTCATAGGTCAGATGCTTTTTATTTAAGTATTATCACAAGACATTTCTTAGCTCGGCTCAACAGATAATCAGTCATGGTTTGAAAATCCAGGGAACCCGATAATCGGTGGTTTATCTGTATTCTATCTTCTCATTCATAATAAAACCATTTCCTGAAAAACTGTATTTTCAATTCGTAGGAATTCGATGAATACGATGGTTGTGTGTTCTGATCAAAGCTTACCAATGTAATCGTTATTTCTTTTCAAAAAAAAATTAACCGTTTCTAAGAATTCAAAGCAAAACTTAGCAAAAAGCTTGGATTAAAGAATACTAATTTCCCATCGTGAATATCTTGACAGTGTAGTGGATGACGGCACACAAAACCAATCTATGAGAAGGAAAACTCTGAATCGTATTTAAAACATAAAAGAGAAGGTAACAATAAAAAAAACAAAAAAAAAATATTCCACTATCTTTCCGAAGAATACATAGCAATTAACATATAACAAAGAAAATGGAATCTCTGAAGAGATATGATCAGCTTTCTTGTGAAGAAACATGACGTTTTCTATATAATCTATCAAAAGAACATACTTTAATCTGATGTCTTATAATCGTTAATTACTGTTATGGTAATTTACCCACACATGGACTCTCCCAGCTATAATTAGGAGCAGGTACTGCCTTTTGGAGAGAGAAGATTCCAGCAGTCAACCCTGATAGTCGAACTGAACATTCTTGCTGTAACACTCTCGTTTGTATATGTTTGTATTACTGTTTCTGTTAATATATTTCGTTAAATTAATTCCTCTCTTTTCTCTATATTTCTGGCCCTAACAAGACAACAACAATTACATACACAGAAGAAATGAGGGCCTTCCATAGAGGAATAGTTAGAAAACTTTTAGAAATGTCTTCTACATTATTAAAAAAAACAAAAAACCCAATACTAATATTTTTTTTTTCAACAACTCACTCCAAGCAAGGCGATAATGGCACTAAGACTCAAAGAGGCTACTTGGAGTGAAATAGTATGAAAAAAATTCGAAGGAACCAGAAGCCTAATCCTAAATAGGAAACAAGTAATAAATTTAATAGGAAACAAGTAATAAATTTAAAAGATCGGGGAGGAGTGTGAACCGGGCGATAACGAAACTATTTACACCAATTGAGAGAAAAAAATGGATGAATAGTAAATAAAATTTCAGAGTCAATGAAAGTATAGAGTTGAAGGGTTAAACCTTTACTCCGTGGAGGAGTGAAAACCGGATGATAGGTGAACCTATCTACTCCTATTAAAAGAAAAAAAAATAAAGTAATAGTTAATAAGTTTAGTCAAAGAACGACAAGAATCTATCTATTGTACCCCTCTAGATTTACGCTAAATATTCGAGTTGACACATCTCTCTAGCCCTGGATGCCAATTAGTCTAGAAGAAAGCAACAAAAAATCATCACAATGTTTTTTGCAAGAATTCATACGAATTCACAGATAATGGAGTAAAGCGGAGATTCATGATCGCTCACGTCCTGAAGCGACATGTTTTTTTGTTTTTCTTTTTAAACAACTGGGAAATTCGCCTCCACCGTTAATGTTTTGCTTCAATCTCTATCTATTTCAATTTATTGTTTTAAAATTAATTTGTTGTTTTGTTTTCTTTCTTTTCAGGTGAGATAAAGAAATTATTCTGTTTGTCGGTTCTTGTTGTTTGTTAGGTTGCGTGGTGAGACGAGATTTATTGAAAGACATAAAACATTTAATTTTAAAAAAAAAAAGGAGGGCTTCAAGGAAATCATGGATCCTTTTCCTTCTCGCCCCCCCCCCAACAAAAAATCTTTTACTTTCATTCAAGAACAAATTCGAAGAGACGAAAGAAAACATGAGAGACAAGAAGGACAAAGAGACGAAAGAAAACGTAAAATTGAAAGAGAAAAGGAATGAAAAAAAAGCGGAGGTAAAAAGACATGGAATGTAATAAGGAGTGAAGAAGAGAGAGAGAGAGAGAGAGAGAGAGAGAGAATAAGAAGAAACATTAGAGAAAGGAAAGAGAAAGAAACGAAGCGGAAATTTGGAATAAAAGAAAATAAGAATACAAGATGGTGATGTATAGAAAGAAAAGTGAAAGAAAAAAAATGACGAAGAAGCGTCTACGTTTTATTCACTTTCACACCGTCGTAACATAGATTTCCTGTGCATTTTCTATGAATATTTTCATGGCATGAGTTCGATCCTCACAGCGTGTGACATTGTTGCAGCCTTGGGCTTAACTATGAGATTATTTAGTGACAATATAGTTTGCTGATTTACATACATTAATGAAAAGAGTTCGATCACAACATGGTGGGCCTCTTCTCCAACTCTTTGCTATGTTTTCATGGTGATTGTTCTGATGAGCTTTCTTCTTTGAAACCGCGGCTTCATGAAGGTATGACTAGATTGGCAGCAAGGTCTCATCATTTTACTGTTAGAATTATTAGGAATAAAAGTAAATTCTATTATAAGAGTTACTTCTCTCGAAATTCTTGCTTGTGGAAATCTCCCCGCCTTCTTGCTTTCCTGTGAATGGTAATAGCCATCATATATCTCCTTGAACTCTTTTTCCTTTTTTCTCCAGTAGCGTTTCATCAGATTCTTGCAGTCTCGTAACACTTTGTGTCTTAGTGGTTTTATAGTCTTCCTTCCGGGTAAAATGAGTGTTAAAAACGTAGAAAGAAAATGAAAGTAGAATAAAAAGAATAAAGGAGAAAAGGAAAAGAGTAAAAAGACAAAAGAAATAAGTGTAATGGAAAGAGAAGGAAATGTGTTGAAGAAAATAAGGAAATAGTAGAAGAAGACAAAAGAGAAGAAGAAGAAGAAGAAGAAGAAAAGTAGAAGAAGACAAAAGAGAAAAAGAAGCAGAAGAAGAAGAAAAAATAGAAGTAGAAGGAAAAAAGAAGAAAAAGAAACAGAATAAGTTTTTTGTTGTCGGTTTCTACTGTTTATCTACTCTTTGCAGGTTATATAAAACAGAAAATATGTTTGAGTGTAAGAACTATTTTGAGATAATAATAATTTAGCAAAACAAGTATCACTAATTAACCCATATCTGGGGAGAGAGGAGGTGGATTCATACCTTTCCCAAGGGTATTTGCGCGCAATTGGATATAACGAACCCAACTGGAATTGGAACTCGGTTCTCCGACTAACAATTCTGATTTATTGCCTATTACACCACCTGCACATCCAAGCTTGCAGTATTCCCAAGCGGTTACCCTTTTAGGTACTGACTAGATTGGTCCTTATTTAACTTCGGTGATCGTACGAGAACCGGTGTTTCAACGTGATATGGCCGTAAGCCGAGTAGTAGTAATAATAGTAGTAATAATAGAAGAAGAAGAAGAAGAAGAAGAAGAAGAAGAAGAAGAAGAAGAAGAAGAAGAAGGCTACACAGGAAGAGAGAGAAAGAAAGGCAAAAGGATGAAGAAAATTAAAAAGTTATCATCACTACTGGTACAAAAAATGGATTTACAGTCGAACTAATAAATTGATAATTTAGTGTCAGAAAACAAGAAACCGAAAATACTATTCTATAATTATTTAAGGGATAAATTAAAAAAAAAAAGATTTACAAATGAAGTAATGAGGGTATAGTAATTGCAAAAAGTACATCTGAACTGAGAAACATAATTTCTATTAATGATGACCCAAGATAATTCTACCAAAGGACACTATATTTATCTATGTGCCATCTACATGAACTTAAAGGTAACGTCCATCGTCATCCTCTGACTCCTTGAATCCTGTTCTTTTTATTGTCTATTTTCCTCTCTATTTTCTTTCATCCTCAGTATTCCCCTTGTGTCTTAGTGGAATTATCACCTTGCTTGGGGTGAAATGATTAAAGATTATTAAAGTCATGTTGGACAGGGAGCCATACTAAAAATATAATAGCAAAATTCTCTGGAATTTCGAAAATAGTAAAATAAATGCCAAAGTGTGAATTTTCATCAATACATACGCATTAAAACATTGATAACTATTTTGGCATGTCTGTGATCTGAGTATACTAACAAATAACTGGGTACTTGGGAGATTCCTGCAAATAAGTTGAAAGAATTTAAATTCAGAGATATTTCAACCAACAAAAATCTGCAATACTGAGGAGAGTCCTGGAATACTGAAAAGAGTTTCAGTGTACTGCGAAGAGTTCTGGAATACTGAGATGACTTCTGAAATACTGAGGTGAGTTCTGGCATCCTGAAGTGACTTCTGGAATACTGAGCGAGTTCTGGCATAATGAGGTGACTTCTGGAATACTGAAGTGAGTTCTGGCATGCTGAAATGAGTTCTGAGATACTGAGGCGAGTTCTGGCATACTAAGGTGAATTCTGGCATCCTGAAGTGACTTCTGGAATACTGAGCGAGTTCTGGCATAATGAGGTGACTTCTGGAATACTGAAGTGAGTTCTGGCATGCTGAGGTGAGTTCTTGGATACTGAGGTGAGTTCTGGCATACTGAGGTGACTTCTGGAATACTGAGGTGACTTCTGGAATACTGATGAAACCTGCTGACACTTGATGTTCAATGAATATACATGTAATATCCTATTGCAAAAAGTAGTGGTTTAAGAGAAGTTGTGGAGTGCCATGATCTCACACGATCTTATGAGTCATGGCATACAAAACAAGAAGTAGTTATCAATAAAATCTTACAGTAGTGTTTAAGTCACAAGGGGAAAAGAAAAGAGTTAATGAAAGTAAACACGATGGGAAGAAAGCGATGGATATGAAAGGCGAGAAAACGAAAGAAAGGGGAAAAAAAGACGGAGTGAAGAAAGAGAAAAGGAGAATATAATGAAAAAGGGAATCAATGAGAAGTAGAAGTGATAAATAAGCAAGGAGCAGGAGGAGGGAAATGAGGAAAACATGCTGCAAAGAAGAAAAAAGAAAGATAAGAAGAAAAGGAAGTGTTTCTGAAGAGACGAAAATAAAGAAAAAAAAATGATGGCGAAACAAAGCCCAGACGAAGGAGAAAGCAAGCGAGGAAGCATTTAATCAAGTTGATATTGTCAAAAGAAATGTAAAGCAAGGAAAACATGAAGAAAGAAACGCAGCGATTCAAAGTAAAACCCCAAATCGTAGCTAGATGCAGTGTCTTTAATTTGGTAATTAAATATCGTATTTTAAAAGAAGATCCCGAAATACAAAAGACAAAAAAAACAAAAAAACAAATGAAGCCTTCGGAGCCTACTGGAGAAGGGCTGCTTCAGTAATTAAATGATATATTCTCATATTTTCACGAACTACATCTCTAATGTAAGATTAATATAATAAAGGAAAGGAACGGTTTTAGAAAACGCACAGTTTCTCCTCCTCAAGAGAGTTTGCTTCGTCATAAGTCTGAATTTCTTCTGTACCAAAGTAACCTTTTGTTTTCAGATTACCTTAGAACAGATTAGTCATACAACGCTCTTATTTTTAACATAGCTACGGATTTCTTGATTATGATGAAAAAGAATAGTTTTGTGACGTACAGTGGCCGTTAATAATTAAGTATACCTCAAGATTTCAATGTTAAATAAAACAGTATTTAATTACAACTGCAAATTAATTCTTAAGGACAAAGAACAAAGAAGTAAAAGTCAACCAAAGATAATTAATCATTTCAGTGAATACCTTGTCAGTTGTGCGCTCCGGCCTTCTTCAGGTGATTAAAATTTCAAACTGAATACTTTATTTTGTCTACTGGGGTAGACTGTTCTAGTTCCATGTGCCATGTCTAATGGATGTCAGTTATCAGTTATCTCCTGTTAATTCCCCTCTCCAACTTCTCCACTGCCTTAACAGGATATATTCGGCGATATTTTACGTGATTTTTGCGGAAAAAGTTTTGTACGATAACAATTAGAAATGCATTTTGGAATCACTGAAATTAATTGCGAAATCCAGCGAAAGTCACCCATGAAATAAAAATAATTCTTTGTACAGAAAGTAAGGATCTACGTACATCAAACTGTCTTTAAATTACACGGCGGCAGAAGAAGGTAAGCTTAAATATTAATGTAATACTTAAATGCAGCGATCAGTTCTGAGTTCTTCTGTAGTTTATTGTTGCCTATTGCATCTACTCCTCCAAAAATATTGTGATGATGGCCTAATCAAGATACCTACACAAGAGCTACATTAAATGATGTCCGATAGGGCGGTTTTAAGCAAGTATATATATATATATATATATATATATATATATATATATATATATATGTATGTATGTATGTATGTATTGTGTACTTGGGCAACAATCCCGATTTTATACACGTTTTATTAAAAACGACTGACAACGTACAGCGATTAAGTTTTTATTTAATTTTTCTTAGTGTTATAATTTTCTTCTATTTTGGACATAAATTATGCAGAAATCGTTTTCTGCTATACTTTTAGCCATTATCAAGGATCACTTTTAATTTTACTTTTAACTGAATGTTCTAGATATTGCTGTTGTGAATTCCTTGGCATATATGTCAACCGTTTTGAGATAATAGTTATCTTTCTTGGACACTGGTTACCAACCAAGTCTAAAGGCCTCAGTCAGCGCTGCTAGTAACTAACTGGCAGAGTAGGGAGGCAGATTAATACCTTTTACAGGGTATCAGCGCGAAAAACGAACACAACTAACTCGATTGTAAGTGCAAATCGACACGTTAATCTCATTTTCTGCACACACGCCCATATTTCCTCTAATGATTATATATATATATATATATATATATATATATATATATATATATATCTTGTATGTGTGTGTTTAGGCAGCAATCCTGCATTTATGCATGTTTCAAAAAAATGACAGACAAGGTACTACGGTTAAACTTTTTATTTAATTTTTCTTGTGTTCGCACAAGAGCTTTCTTTCTTGAACACACAGTGTGTAGAAACTGTGTGTACCTGTCTGTCATTTTTATTGAAACATGCATAAATGAAGGATTACTGCCTAGACATACACAATATATATATATATATATATATATATATATAGGTTATATTTAGTAGATACACATGATTGAGTAGACGTCTTTGTGGCTTTTTAAACAGTATTATTTCGTCTAGCGACTTGGACTTTTCGAGAGTAATTTTCAATGTTTTTTTTTGTCAATTTCTTTTGCAATAACTTATTTGTTTTAACAATATTGGAGAAAATATGACTGTTATATGAGAACGTGTAGTGTGTGTGTGTGTGTTTATGTGTGTGTGCGCGCGTGTGTGTGTGTGTGTGTGTGTGCGTGTGTGTGTGTGTGTGTGCAGAGTCTGTTTTCGCATGGAATAGTTATTGTTTTCCTTTCATAGATATAAGACGTTTGGCCAAGCTGTCAAACAGTACTGCCACACCAATGTTTACCATTAATTTCTGACCGCTTGCCTCATCTGGGCAATTTTTACCAAATTTTCCTTTAACCAATTTTGGCTTAATAAGCACCAATGCGTCCTCAATGAGCTTAAGATCTGGCGAGTGACCAGGACAAAATATTACCGACAAAATCTTCCGTTCAAATCGTGATTCTGTTGCCTTTGTGCGTAGCGCGCCATTACGTTTGTTGGGAAATGTCCGAAATTACACGCTCTCGGCACTCATGACACTCGTTAGCATTAATGGATTTCTTGCGTTGTACTAACTCACCAACACCTGTATTCAGTAATTCCACATTTGGCGTGCTTTACTTTAGTATTTATAGATTGAATCCTTCACCTTCAGCTACCTGAAACATCTGGTAGGCAGCTCAAAGCGTGACTTAAAACTTCCGAAGACACGGTCAAACTACTGAATATCATCATCGTCTTCTTCTACGTGCCGTATCCCTTCAGAATATGGACATCCATGGCTCTCCACAACTTCCTCTCCTTTGTGGCTTCTTTTGTTGTCCCTCGTAATCTCTGTTCTAGAAACCATTTACGCATGTTGGTTAGGTAAGTTATTCGATGCTTACCTCTGTCCCGCTTGCTTTCAGTGTCTTGTGAGTGTCATATTCTCCATGCACTCTTTCTACATTTGATGTTCTATGAATTCCGACCAAATAATTAATTTCGTTTTTTCGCTGTTTCAGAAGTAATTGTCTCCATTCTGAAAGGTCTGCAATCTTTTTAAGTTATCGAAAAGATGGTCTACGCACTCTAGAATCATCCTGGAGTTCTTTGAATTGAGGAAAAGGTAATCGAGATATCTTCAAACTCAATACCTGGATGATATCTTCCTGCTTCATGGCAACCAAAAATACGACGATTGATTTTTTTTTATAGAAGTAAATAGGCTTTCCTGTCTCCCGGTTCATACGCTGCCCGCTTCTCTTGAACAGGAGTAGAGGTTCATCCATTGTTTCCTGCTTAGAAAGAGGTTCACGGTTCCTTTCCGTTCTCAGGTCTTTATAGTTGTGGTGTCATGAATTTTTTGTGATATGTGTAGATGGTGGCCACGTCTCTTCATCCTGAGGGTACCGGGTTGGCAGTTTCCTGGTTTCTCCTCCCGACTGGTAGTTAGTTGCCCGATCTCTTGTGTAGGGTCTTGAGAGGCCGCTCTGATCAATAGTCGCATAATATCGGGGTTCTTGTAGTCATGTCGCGCAAGGATGTGTGTTCCCGCAAGCACCATCGGTGGGCAAGCAGGAAGGCACACTACGTTGCCGTCTACTCTAGTTCCCTTTCCGTACATTAGAAAACCAACTGCTAGTACTAACCTAGGATTTTTCTTACCAAATGTTGTGGTAGGATCTACCTAATTTGCATAGTGGAGTACCGACCATATAAATATAGACTATATGCAAAGAAAGTTTTAAAACTAAAGCGCTCTAAAAAAAAACAGCAAAGAAAAATAGCATTTTGGAACCCCTCAACCATCGTGGTATTCATACCAACTTTTGAAGTGTGGAATCTTTCCCCTTGGAAAATATCCAGGCATTCTAGCCCTCTGCGTATCTAATCTTAACTCTTAAATCCCTCTTCTAATTTCTCGATTCCTGACTATCTTCCTCTCTTTATAAAGGACTCTAATATCAACATGGGAGTTTATGTACGCGAACATTTCCTCCTGGTTAAGGAAGTCTCTCTTGAATGTCTAGACAATTCTTAAATGTGTCCCCGTCTCTCTCTACTAAAATCAGATATCTATCTCTTCTTTCTCTACCGTTACCCTTCCTCTCACGACTCTTGCTTGCTAGATAATATTTCAGATAATATACACAAGGCTACCTCCCTACACACGTTTGCAAATCTACAGTGCCGTTCGATAAATGTGACTCACCTGATTTTTTTTACATAAAATTTTTTCGCCTATTGTTTTTGGGGTCAAACTAATTTTTAATCTTACTAATATAAAGACCCTTCCCCGATCACCTAGCAAAATAGTTTACTCACCCTAAGGTATTCTATTGATAATTATAACTTTGGATATAAATGAGATTTAGGGAAAAACTCTATGCAAAAAAAAGTGACTCACTTATTCCCTGCAACTAGTAATCAATAGAAACATAACCCAACATCTTTAAATAAAGAATAATAGAGGTATAATTTATTTATAATAGGTAATATAGTTCGAAATATTTAATAATCTTTGAGTCCTCCTTTATTTTGAATAACCTTTTCAACCCTTTTTGTCATTGACTTGATTAGGTTCTGGAATATCTCGTCTCCAAGCATTGTTTTCCATTTGGATATGAAATTCACAATAAAATCCTCTTTGTTGGTCAACTGCTTTCTCGAGAGCATGTACTTTATAATACTCCATAAGTTTTCTATGGGGTTGAGGTCAGAAGATTGTGGTGGCCATGTCATAATACTCACCTGCTTCTCATCAAAGTATTCCTTCATCAATTTCCACTTGTGACAGGGAGCATTATCCTGCATAAAAATGAGCTTGGTGGGGTCGATTTGCACTCTTTCAGCAGAAGGGAGCAGACAAGACTCTAAAATTCTCTTGTACTGCTCGCTCCTGAGGGGCTTTTCAATAGGTTGTAAGAAACCAGTTCCATGAAAAGAAAAGCATCCCCAGAACATTATACTGAACGGATGCTTGAGAGTACTTACTGCTAAATTCAAAGAGCTTTCAGGTGAATTACTTTTATCGAACAGCAAAGCTCTGTTACTGACCTTGCTGGCATCCAATCCCTAAACTTCTCAATCACTCAATCTCTCACGGAACTGGTGGACTTCTCCACGTGTTTCCCAGGTACCCTGACGGACACACTCCTCTTCTCGATTGCAGAGGTGTTGAAGTGTTACATATATACACACACTAACACAAATATATACACATACACACATCACACACACTCCCCAAAAGACTAGAAAATAACATACACTTAACACACATCACCTTCCCAGCAACCAATAAAACTATTAAAATTACCAAGGAGGGAATTCTTAAGTTAAGGAATCTCTCAACCTCTATTTTAAAAACAACTTGAAAGAGGCCATTTAAACAATAAAAGGACTGACCAAAATTAGCAAAAAAAACAAAAACAAATGAAAACAACACAGAATGTTCACTTTCTTCAGAGGCAGTCATTCACTCTTGTAGTTCACTGCTACTAACAAGCAGGGATTTTATTTCCTCCTGATGATGGCCATGATGGCCGAAACTCGTCGAGGATCCTAATTGAAATAATAAAACAAAAAATATTAATATACAACACAGTGTGTCTGAAAATTTAAATTTTTAAATATTTTTATTGTTCAAAACACACACACACACACACACACACACACACATATATATATATATATATATATATATATATATATATATATATATATATATATATATCCAGGTAAACCTACCTAGCTCTTTTAGGTTTATATTAGGTTTGCTCTACTTCGGGTATTGGGCACTTTACATAGTTACTTTTTTTCTCGTTTTGGAGTTTTTTTTTCTTTGAACTCTGAACTTTCATGTTCTTAGTTCTTTCTTTTTTTTTTCTTCATTTTTCCTGGGTATTGGTTTGTTTTTTTAAGCTAGTACCACTATATATATATATATATATATATATATATATATATATATATATATATATATATATATATATATATCATACGTGTGTGTGTTTATATGGTGAACATTGGTCAAAGTAAAATCTACTTAGCAGTCGGAGAGAGCAAATCTACTGCCCGAAAGAGACCAGCTGGACTGTATGACTTTTACGTTTCTCTTCATTTCTATGTAACTGGAAGAGAACTCTTTCATCGATTCTCGCATATAATTAATGATAATTGAATGAAGCAAGACGTTTCTCGAATTGTTCTTGCTGACAAATTGGTAGATTTAACAATAGACGTTATTATGCATTAGAAACGTTGACAGACGTAACATGACATTATACATTCATCGTTTGCTGAGGTTTAAATGCCTTCAATACAGTGATTAGCTTGTGCTGAAGGAAGTAACTCCTTGCTACAAATCAACGGTGAAATAATAACTGTTTTTATGTCATGTTTCCTGTTCTATAAACGCCCTTATTGTTTGGATGAAAATGTTTTCCTGCCTCATTCTGACAAAAGAATCCAATGTTCACTGAATTTGTTCTCTCTCCGCGCCATTGCCTTTCAAGGTCGTCGTTGATCGTGATCCTCCACTATTTCCTTATTTTTATTTTTATTATGATTTCACATCTTTAGGACATATGAGTTTACGGGGTGTGTTTCTTCCTACATTTACTCAATCTTGCAAAGTAGTTTATTCTTTTGTAAACTATAGTTCACTCAATATAAGGCCTAAGAACAACTCAAGGCAGAGGTTTACTGAATGAAGTTGTAAACACCTAAATGGAGGAAGTAAGAGGTGCATATTATAAGGTTATGGACTTTGAGGAGGCACGGTGGAGTAATGGATAGCGGCTCGGATGGGGGAATCGGAGAGCCGAGTTCGAATTCCAGTCGAATCCATTACATTCACTTACGTTCTAATAACCTTAGGAAAGTTATGGATCCTCTTTGTCTCCCCCTATGGGCAAATAGCAGGATAGACCAGGTTCTATAGTCTTGGATGGCAACTGCTCTACCGTAGAAAGAAATGGCAACCTACTGCGGGAAAAAAGCCTTGTCAGTCATGTATTGAAAGATACATGATCGCCTACCCGTGTATCACGCATGGCACATAACTGACTGGTTTTGACCCTAAGAGGTTAAGATTGTAGTTGATTGTGGAAGCATTCACTTAGGAGATTGTTCCAAAAAGCAACTTTTCTTAGAAAGAAGTTCTCTAAATGGAAACTCCTTTTTGACAATGGAGAGAGTGAAGAAAATTCGGCACTGGATACATTGCATGGTGCGTCTTAGCTGTAAAGGTCTGAACTGGTGGAACCAAGGAATGTGGCTCATCTGAACATTTGCCATGGAAATAGCGCCGCGAGATGCTTGTGATGTTTCGTCTATGGGACATGGGCTGTAGGGCGGACAAACTGATCACCCACAAGTCCGCGTAATCGTTTCTTAAGTTAGGTAGCACCAGTCCAAATATGGCAAAACATCTTTTCTGGAGTAGTACTAGGAACCGACTATCTTTCAGCATTTTTATCGATGGTACGAATCATTATTTGATGTTTGGTGTGAGCTTTAGTCTTAATATATAATTGAGACAAAGCGCCTAATTGAGAGTTGAACAGCTCATCGGAACTGGAATAAATTTAGGGCTTGCTCAAAAGTGATGAAATGTTACCACATTTGCTTTGGAGTTATTGAATAATAGAAATCAGTATTTTCCCCACCCGCATAGACCTTTGTTGAACTAAGCGCCACTTTTTTTTTATTCTCTTACATTCGAGTGGTAAATTCTCCAAGCTTCCTTTCCTCATTATCGTGTCTTTGAGTTTTAGCACCAATTTCTTTGTAATTCCTATTTGCTTTGAAACATTTTCATTCATCACATGGTCTGTCCAAGAATTCTAAAATTAAGCTTATGTAGAAATATATCTCGGTCGGTTCAAGGTTTTTTTTCTTTATATCTGTCAATATTGTCGCTAATTCCCAGGCAGTTAGATATTATGTAGCTGTTCAACACTTTTCATTTTTATTTCTGTTTTTTTTTACATGTGTTAATTTCTTGTCCCCGTTTCGCTAAGAATCGACTTCACTATAATAATTGAACCATGATATATTCCTGGTGACTTTCGGCTTACAGTAACCACAATGGCCATTGTAGATATGTCCAAACTCTCTACACTATCGAATTGGTTTGCAACAATAACTTACCCGACATTGCAGTATGGTAACACGCTACATTATCCTAAATATAAAAGATTAGAACAAGGACATAATAGAGATTGGTGTTTAGATGAGTGAATCTATCTTTAATATCAGCCTTCATTATTCTAGTTATTATTTGAGATCCAGCATTCACTACTGACAGTTTTGTCTGAAATATAATGCCTTACTTACACCAGGGATATGATCTGTTCGCAAAAAAATTCTCTAACAAACCCTCGTCATCTGTTAACATGCTAATATCAAATATAATATATTCTTTATCAGATGAAGCGTTGTTAGCCATTATAAAATTATGATTAGCATTTCTTTCATCTTAATTTCGTTTACATTTCATCGCAATTATTCAGGCTATCAGTCTTCAGGTGTAGACTGGAAATAAGCTCTCGGCGAGATATGAACTCGCATGAAAATCTGTTAGGCTACGAGACGTCTTCAATGGACAGACGAAATAATCATTACCATTTGTTTTTCATGATAGCTGGGCGCCATATTTACTGATTTCACGTAGATTGAAGTAGAAATACTATCAAGTATCTTTTATTTTTTAAACTGACGACTGGACTGCTAAAATAAGAAAAAAAAGTTAATATTAAAATAGTGGAAATCCTAGTCCAAAAAATAGTCTAAAAATAGTCGACAATGGTTCATCTAAAAAATAAAGTACGAGATAATATTACTATTAATGGTCGCAGAGTGACGATCTGAAATAAAGATAATGAAAAATTAAGATGAAAGAAATACTAATAAAAATGAATAATTTTTGATAATGCTTTATCTAATAATAAAATTGCAGAAAGTATTAATTCCAGTGGTCATAAAATATTAGTATTCATTTTTTTATTTATTTTATTTTAATTTTATTCTCAGCTCAAATCTTCCTGTCTTCATAGCATGACGGTTTGAAGAATTGAGATTAGATTCAAATTAAGATGAAAGAAATACTAGTCAAAACTGAATCGTAGTTGAAAATGCTTCATCTAATAATAAAATTCCAAATTACATTGCTTATAGAATCGGTCGACTGACTTACTGAATAGTTTTTTTAAAGTAAGTAAAAATGAGATAATATTATTAAAATAATTAAAGTTTGAATGTGTTTGGTAAAATTTCCTAAAGTGAGAAAGAGATTAGGTCTGTGGCATTGTCCCAGGAATCTTATCAACAGAAAGACCTTTTAACCACAAGGTTTGCATGTCAGATCTGATACTAAATTTCTAAAAGGTTAACCGAACATTTTCCTCGGACGAATGGACGTCTAATTACTATCGAATGTTGAAGGAACCCGAGAATGTTATTGCCTGAAGTAGAAATGGTTTTACTCAAAATAGAAAGAATTTGTTCATTTCAATACTTGGTACTTTGTGAGCCATTTCAATTATAGCCTATAGTCTCTTTGTCTTTCCCCCCTCTCTCTCTATCTATCTGTCTTTCTATCTATCAATATCAACAATTTAAGATAGTGAAAATTCTTGATATAGATAGATAGATAGATAGATAGATAGATAGATAGATGGAGATAGAGAGGGAGAGAAAGAGACTATACATACAGTGGACTTATTCTTTATTTGTTCTCAATTAATATATATATATATATATATATATATATATATATATATATATATATGCACATTTCATTGAATACGACAGACATGGTGCTTTCATTTAGTTTTTATACAATTTCTCATGCGATCTAATAATTGTTTTCTTTTCAGATGATAAATTTTAAAAAAGAAGGAGTATTGAACTCACCCACTTTGGGTCCTGTCACTGGATCTAACCAACGCCTTTATCCACTGTGCTGGTTAAGGGAGTGGAGAATTTTCAGAGGGAAATTAACAGGTGGTAACTGATAACTGACATCCATTAAACATGGCACGTGGAACTAGAACAGTCTACCCCAGTGAGCGAAATAAAGGATTCAGTTCGACATTCCAACCATCTGAAGAACGCCGGAGCGTACAACGGTCGAAACGTTGTCATAAATATGGCGACAAAGAGGAGGACAATAGTCCGAATAATGTAAATAATGTACAACAATATATTTTTGAAAAATTTTTAGCAGCAATAAAAATCTTGTCGACATTAAATAACCCATTGAGGTTGATATGCCGTAAAACAAAACAAAGCAAATAAAATCTCGCCGTAGATAACTGAATCTGATAAAAGGCCAAATAGAAAAAAAATGGTAGATTTTTTTGAGACTAAGTACCCGGGGTCGATGAACTCAAACGGACATAATAAATGCAGAAATTTAAGCAATAGAAGATTATTGAAAGATCAATGAATTGAATAAATAAGACATTTTGTCTGACTCCCATTGGAAATAAAGAAAGGTAGGTATAGCAGTACAACCCACAGAAGACAAAATTTATGGTTGGAGGCGAAAGATACAGACGAATATATGAATTACAAATTGAAGATGGCAAAAATTAAACAAGTGCAAAAATTTAAATATCGACTATTTTACCAGGCGATGGAAAATGCGATAACGAAATCCGAAGGCGTATTGGTATAGAGAAAGATGCCTTCCAAAAGCTAAGCAAAGTATTAAGAAACAGGAAAATCTTGTTAGAAACAAAGACAAGCACTGATGTTATATTGTTATGTCAGTAAAAGCTGGACCATCTCATCAAGAGAGGGAATAAGACAACAGCAAGATGATGAGAATTCTATGGTCTGAACACGTATGCAACAACGAAGTTTTACAGAAAGTCGAATTAAAAGGACACTCATACGTAACATCGGTAAGAGACAGTTAAAATTACACATAAAGAGGAAAGAGGGTATGGGAAATTTGATGCGTACAGGACATATTGAAGGAAAGAGAGACAAAGGAAAGCATCTCAATAACGAGTTTGTTTAAATACTTGGCAGGTGATATAACAAAAAGACTAAATTTACGAATAGCTACAAAGAACAGGATGTTGTGGAGAGCCATCACCACCGACGTCATGAAGGACACGACAAGAAGGCACAGCGATGTTCTATTTTACGGAAATGTACAGTCACTTCTAAATTGCCCCCACACCAGTAGAATTTAATCAGTCATCAATCATCTAGATAATAAATTTCATTATTTCATTTGAGGTGGTGACAAGGTGACTTGTTTGAAATATCAACCGAAATTAAAAAAAAGCGATTAGAAAAGGAAATTTGCGGCAAGGTGTGACTCGAAGTTTGAGAATGTCGCTGAATTTCAAAGAGCGTTTAAAAGAAAACACTAACGTCATTCGGTATTTTTTGATTTAGAGAACAGCTTTAAGTAGAAAGAATTCTTCAAGGCATCAGTAAACATTTTCTGGAAGATCACAGGTGTCCGAAAGACACACGAGAGAAGAAAACCTGCTGAAAATCGACCCCCAGGAAAATATGTCCACCAAACGGCTGGTGCGATGAGCATTTCAAAATCATAACTTCGTTGGATCTTCTGGCGTGTTTATTGGGAAAAACTATTCAAAAAGAAGTCAACGTTTCCTTGAAGATGAAACTCACCGTCCTGGCTTATCTGGAGGAAAGATAGATGGAACGATGAGGTAGTACTGGATACCCATGGGGTTCAGCAATTGAACGCACGGACAAGTTTTTCTTATGAAAGTCAATATTTTCAAAATAAAATTATCAATTGATGTTGACAAACTTTTCACGTTCTCTTCTGATCTATTTCCAACAAAGCTAGTTACGTTTCATAATCATCGAGCTGACCCCGAATTTTCGCTTATCAAGATGAACGGTATTTTGTTATAGGCAGCACCTTGTTTTGAACCTTTTTGGAACTCAAGTTCACTCCAGACTCAAAGTGGAACTCATATATACAATCCATCGCGAGAGATACTGGGAAAAAAATGGTCGGTTTTACCTTGTAGCTCTTCAAGAAGTACTTGATTCCCGATATGCCTTTTACATCTCCAGATAGTATCCCATTCTTGCTGGTCTCTATCGGTAAAACCGAAAAAAAAAAGAAAAAAAAAGAAATATTGCTGTCAGATCTGGAATGGAACTTTTCAGCCTTGACATAGTTCAAGAGTCTACGTGGTCTTGTGTGTATTTAGTAAGAAAAATAGTAAAAAAAATATCGGTTCAGTTTCAGCTTAGGATATAGTTAAAAAAGAGGACACACGAAACAATAAAAAACAAAATGTTATCGAGAAAACCTTTTTGTTATTATTAAGAGTAAAGATCAAAGGATTTAGGGATCTAAATTTATTATTTTTTCAATGCATTTTAGAACATTGGGAATTTAGGTTAAACATCTTACTTTTTTTGCGTCAACCTGGGGCCATAAATCTGTATGGGACACAGGAGCATCTTTTTTCGGTGAAAAACACATTAATTTGGAAATTCCTGCAAGAATCAGATAATTGTCGGCTTTTAATTAAACTTTCAGAACGTATTCAAAAATCGATGAAATTATTTTTTATTTTTTTTATTTTTTTGCATCTGTCAACCGCCCCAAGTCATTTAATTTTATCTAATTTCAAGAAATTCCTTTTTTGTATCGCTTAATGTTTATATTAATTAAAAGCTCGACTCATCGTAGAATTTGAATCATCAATTTCTTTAGTCAAACGGGACCCTCAGTCACAGAATATCTGCTTAGAATTGTAAAATAAAAAATGCAGTAAAACTAAAACATTATATTAAGAGAAGATTTTAATTGCTTTTATGAATAAAATATGTATTTTTGATTTGTGGTTTGCATTTTCATTTAATTTTATTTAGAATAATTTATAAATATTTAAATTTATTTAAATTCTGTATTCATAGCGATCAAGGGATATTATTAAATTAAAAACGTATTTACTAATCATAAATGGAAAAGCTCACTACATTTCAACGAATCCTAGTATTTTAAAAATAATTTGATTTTCTTATGCGCATATAAACGTGTCAATATTTGTAAATACCAACGTCTATACACGATATTATCAAAAAATAAGAGTGGCACTTATAGGAAATTTTAAGTTTCAAACGTTTCGTCGGAAAGCGTTTCCATAAGTAAGGCGATAAAGCCATACTACCTAAAATTCAATAAAATATTAGAATTCTTTAAATAATTTAAATTTTAAAGATTATTGCGTAGTTATATATATATATATATATATATATATATATATATATATATATATATATATATGTATGTATGTATGTATGTATGTATGTATGTATATATGGAAATAAGAGCGTAAATATATTATTCGTCATATAATTTTACTTTAATTATGTCTCATATACTTAAATTTCACAGTTATCTGATTCTTAATACATCACTTACGACGTCAATAGCACCTCCCACCGTCTTAAAATAGATGCATTTTACGACATTTTAAACTAAAAGCAATATTTATTTCTATTCAAATTTTCTTCGAACGCTGTTTCAGAAAGGTAATGCTATTTTTGAAAGAGTTTATAATAAAGAGGATTATATTATGTTGACAGATTTATCAATATGGAAGAATATTTAGATTTTTCTAATAAGAAGATAAAAAATATTCCAATCAATTGAAATACAGTTTAAAATACACCAAAGCGTTTTGCTTATTGGGAATATTAAATTTAATCTAATAGCGTTTTTATTTATTTATTTTTTAAAAAAATGCATTGTAAAACTTAGGTATTGGTTTT
>CAHIKZ030000986.1:547500-632500 GCA_903632075.3 Acanthosepion pharaonis | reverse complement strand
AAAAATTGTATCTATAAAAAACAATCAACAACGTTAAATTGGAGGCATAAATTTAAAAATGTCTTTAATAAATAAAATTGTGTCGGACATGCTTTTCCATTTCTTAACATATGACGTCATTTGTTTACATTCGATACGCCAGAGCAGTTTTGAATGTACGAGATTCTGGAAGATTTGGTTTATTTATAACAGTAAATTGACCTTGTCTACCATAAAAATAGTTCATGGTTTTTTTGACTGAAGTGGTTAAGGCATGTCAACAAAATGACACTGACAAGTTCCGACGGATAGGATGCAGGTCTTGTCGAATTTAATAAACTTGTTTTGATGAATGAATATTTTCTATCTAAATTTCTCTATCTACATTCATCTATCCCATTCTGTAAATATTATTTAATACTGTGTTTATCTTAAACAGAGCATTTGCTTAAATACTTGTATCTATAAAATAACAACGTTAAACATAAATAAAAAAATGTCTTTAATAAATAAATTGTCGGACCTTATCCATTTATATATATATATATATATTTTATTTTTTAAAAATATAACTTGGTATGGTTGTTTATATATATATATATATATATATATATATATATATATATATATATTGATTTAACTTATATTTAAAAGTTAAAATGGATAATTTTTTATCTTAATTTTTTTCTTTAATATAAAATGTTTTAATTATATTCTTACATGAATTTAATATAATTTATCTAAATGTGAATTATTGTTAATCGTTTTAATATTTCTCGTTTTTAAGTATAATTTGTTATTTTTCAAGTATGAATCAGTTAATATGTTCTGTTATAATAAATACATTGAGCTTTTTGTGGATCAGTGTCAATATTTGATATTACTAGAACCTACTTGGATTATATATCAACGGATTTATTACCTATATATATATATATATATATATATATATAAAGACCACACACATATATATATATATATATATGTGGTCTATATATATTGCTGCATTATAATAGTGATAGCTTTATCTGAATGGATCCGAAGAGCATTCTCTTATTCTCTTTCTGAAAGCTGTAAACTGGATATGTTCATATACGAGTAAACATTCACAGATATACCCGGATGTAATTAAATTTCTACTTTCGGTAGGCTTCAGAGAAGGACCGAGGCGCATTTAAGTCTGCCGTGTCGATGAGTCTTGAATGAAGAGATGTCCACGACAGATGGTACCGTTTGCTCTGCTGCGAACGACCCATTGTCCGATCGACCGTGCCAAACAATGAAAGCGGACGTTTGGGAAATGCAAATTTACAGAATAGCTTTTCAGCGAATCAAGAGAAGGAATACACGTCGAAGAAGATTCGGCTGAACGGTCCATCTAACCAGTTACGGGATACGGACACTTGACTAATTTTATTAAGCGATTTGGCCAACATTTGCTTTTACCCCGAGTAAAGAAGTTATCAGGATATTTTTTATGTGCGTGAAAAAGTTTTTTTTTTCTACCAAAAGTAAACAAAAACAAATGGCCGTAGAATTGTGTTGTAAACCATGGCAAGGGTGTGTTGAGGTTAATAACTAAACGTTAGCTCTCCCAGTCGCTGGCTGTGGTAATATACAGAAAAAGAAAATGGGACGAGAAGTAACAAAATGACCCTGTTTCAGAAAGCACAGACACTTTAGGAATAAAATACCCAGGGGACTTACTTCACAAGACACCGTGCCTTGGCAATTGCTGACTGTATTTTCCCCGTCGCTTTTCCTTGACAGGGGTATTTGAGGGAAACCCGCATCTGGACAAGTTGCAGAGAGGCTCGCATCGGAACATGCCAAGCTATATCGCTGCTAACGGGGAAAAACCCGGATGTAATTGGTTTTGACAAATATGTCCGCATGCAACTCGGGATTTCTTTTGCGTTTTTACTGACATGCGTTTACAACAATATGCATTTACCTTCATTAAGGTAGTTTCAAAAGCTTTGAAATAGAAAAAGATCACTTTTTTACTGATTAATTTTTTTTATTTAATTGTCTTTTAGTATATTACTTATTTATCTTCCTTTCTGTGTCGCATTCTTTCAGGATTTTGGCGATCATGACCCTCTGCAACTTCCTACTTTTTGTATCTTTAATTAACGTTTCTCTTATTAATCTCCCTAACTACAAACCACATTTCGCCATCCATTAAAAAACAATGTTCCAATAAAGAAAAGCTTTCTCTAATCCTACTGATATAGTGACTAAAATTATTATTATATTAGCATCACCAGCTTCCAACATTTTTTACTTATTTAGTAAGTGAAGCGTGTTTTCCCTGCAAAAAGAACTGATTTTAAGAAATTTCGCCCAACACCGCAAACTGCTAAAAAAAACCGTAAATCAACGTGAAACTCAAGTCATTTTCTTAAATATCCTCGTCGAATCGAGACCTTCATATACACTGCATGCCAAATTATTATCGAAATAACTTTTTTATAATATTTCAAAAACTGTCCAATCAATTCACACAAAATTTTCACACAATGTTGGCAATACTAACCTGCGCAATCACTAAAATTTTCGTACTGATCTGCGCAATGTAAACAAACTGGCGCCATATTTGTTATCATCACGGTGATTTGAGCGTGCCAAATTATTAGGAAGGTTAAGTAAAATTCCAAGAATTGAGCAAACAAAACGTTTATTAATGTTGCACGTGAATGTTTATGATCAAAAGAAGCTAATAAATAATATAATCAAACAAATAATAACAGATAAAAACAAAGTCACAGTTTTAAACAAATTAATAGGGAATGTGCTTTCCCTGTTTTGAAATTACTTGAAGTCGACGATCCATAAAATTTGTTAATTGTAGGATGTCATCTGCTGTAATGCCGTGAGATATGTCAAGAATTGCTTCCCACAACTCAGTGTTGCTCCTGAATTGTCGTCCGTTGGCGTACAGTCTTCGCTTCATGATGCTCCAAAGGTTTTCGATTGGGTTCAAATCCGAAGAATTTGCTGGCCACTTCATTTTTAGGGGTCCATCGAAGTCTAACTGTTTCAAATATTCAGTAGTCTTGTGAGCAGCATGTGAGGGAGCATTATCTTGCATAAAAACAATGGCCCTTCTGAAGGCAATTCTTTGCCTTTTCATCCACGGTTCAAGATGCTCCTTCATAAACGCTATGTGTGCATCAGCAGTCATTTCGACGCCATCTGGTACTCTCCATGTTTTTCCAATAATAACACCCCAGATCATTATGCCTCCACCGCCTTGTTGGCGCCTCAAATGCTGATGGAGATTCTGTCCGTTCATTGCACACCTTTGCACCATCTCTCTGGCCCATCAAGTGTTGCTCGAGTTTCGTCTGTGAACAGAACTTTAGAGAAGTCAATCTTCATATTGTCCTCGGCCCATTTCAGTTGATTTTGAATGTGATTTCTTGTCAACGGAGGCTTCGATACAAGTTTGTTGCTATTTCCCTCAGATACCGACACTGAGTACTTTTAGACACAGTAGGATCCCCAATGCGACTGAAAAGCTCTTGACTGGTAAGTCCAGGGTTCTTCGAGGCCTCACGTTTAAGTCGTGACATGAGACGAGGTGAAATAACCCTCGGCTTGCCTTTATCTGCCCTTTTGCGTACTTGTGTAGGGTCGGTGATAAACTTTTTCACTGTTTGATGACACCTCCCTATCATTTTAGAAATTTCTAGGGTAGATTTACATTTTGAGAGTTCTGAGGCGATAGTTTTCTTTTCAGCATCACTTAAACTGCTTTTATGGCCCATCTTTTTACTAAATTCATACACTTTTCTAATACTTTGGCACGCTCAAATCACATTGCTGATAACAAATATGGCGCCAGTTTGTTTACACAGATAAGTACGAAAATTTCAGTGCTTGCTCAAGTCAGTGTTGCCAACATTCTGTGAAAATTTTGTGTGAATTAATTGGACAGTTTTTGAAATATTAGAAAAAAGTTATCTCGATAATAATTTGGCACGCAGTGTAGATGACATATTTGGCGGTAAATCCGTTTAGAAATATCTAAACTTTCATCTGTATACAGCAACTTAAGATCGATAGCGAAAACGCCTTTAAGCAAGTGAAGCCTGGGGGGGGGGGGTCGGCAAAGATCTTCCCCCTTTGAACATTTTGGACGAGCGGAGGAGATTCCCAAACAAAAATATGTGCCAAATAACAGGAACCACATCACTTGGGGATTGCTAACAGCAGCAACAACTAAAATGGATAGCACATGGAACTATAAGAGTAAATAATGACATAATCAAAATATTTACGTTCCAAACTACTTCAAATAAAAGGTTAAGAAGGAACCCCCCATCAATACTAGAAAGAGCCATAACACTAACAAATAAGAGAAACTACATCACTTAAGGACTTTCTACAGCAGCAACAACAAAAATGTATAGCAGATGTAACTCGAAGAGAAAATAATGGCAAAATCAAGACGTTAACATTCCTCACTTCAAATAAATGACTGAGAAAAAAAACCGTATCAATACTGGAAAGAAGGTTCAGAGTTAACAGGGAAAACCCGGATGTAACAGGTTTTGGCAGACCGCTCCGCATACGACCCAGGGCCTCTTGAGAAACCTGTTTTCCTGAAAATTTGTTTTAAAAGATTTTTTAAATTCCAACCGAGAGCAGTACTGGGTGTTCGGTCGATGAATGCCGAATGTTTCCTTATAAAGAAACGGCTAATACGACCATTAGCATTACCATCATCTAAATTTTGGTCAACAGATCGCGTAACAAAATTAGACCGGAAATAGTACAAGTACATTGGGGTTTCATTAAAGAGACTGAAGCAAGGAATTCGACAATTATGTTCAAAATGATACCAGCAAGTGAAATACAGATTCAGAAGAATCTATACCTATATTTTATAGATTATGTAAGGGCATATGATAAAGTACGAAAGAGTAGGAAAAAAACTGAATTATTTTGGAACGATATTAGATAAATTTATAAATTTCAACAAAAAAAAAAGTACTACCTGTTGGGTAAATAAATGCTAATGTTTCCTTATAGGGGAACAGCTAACATTACCGTTTGAAATTAGGAGATGAGATATTGCACATTTACACTGGAACGATTTTGAGGGAATGAAGAAAAATACAACTCATATAGCATTGGCTACTAGGTCAATGAATCTTGAATGTTTCCTTATAGGGAAACGGGTAATATTACTATTACCCGCTAAATATATAATGTAGTCTAAAAGATTTAGGAAAATGCTTATCAATTAAATTGATATACATTTTCTTTGCCTTCGTCTTTTCAGCTTTGTTAAACGAGATGATTAAATCTGAAAATTCTAATTATATGTCTAAATAGATAGTCAGTCAATCTTTCTCGGTATCACTCCATATTCTGACTGACACGATTTCAGAAGCCAACTTTGCGATTTACAGGCAAGAAAAGACGAAAATATACACTGCGAAAGCGCGGATATGATACGCCTTCCACCTCCGCCGGAAGTACAAGGGAAACACTATATATAGAAATAAATCTATAATTTAAAATTTGTGTCGACTGAAAGAGGATTCTTTGTTTTCTAAACATAAAACGATGCGATGGTTGATAGTAAGAAGTCACATTAATTACAATCTTAGCCCCGGGTAGATGCGT
Organism: Acanthosepion pharaonis; assembly: GCA_903632075.3. Classification (NCBI taxonomy): domain Eukaryota; kingdom Metazoa; phylum Mollusca; class Cephalopoda; order Sepiida; family Sepiidae; genus Acanthosepion; species Acanthosepion pharaonis. Next base: position 626,881 of record CAHIKZ030000986.1, on the reverse strand, counting down.
GTCCCTGCTTCTCTGTTTACAGAAACCGTGAAACACCTTTTATCTCGAGAAACTTAAATTAGATTTCCCATTAGTCAGAGGTCACGATGGGAAGACACACTCCAGTATTATATTTCCAATGGACGTTCTACCTTGTAACATTGATTATTGCAAAAATATCCAGCAACACAAACTGAAGCCTGAAGCATTTATTTACATTAATACGTTTCCTGGGATTTAGGATTTAGGATACGAAGAAATAAATATTTAAATCAATTTATATTAGGTTGACTCATCAAAACAAAAAAGCTGAGCTTGGATAAAATAAAATGCGAGGCCAATCTTACTAATTTGAGGCTCTCTCTGGATCAGCATCGCCTCGCCTGTCTACTATTTGCTACACAACCGACTAGTGGTGCCTGGCTCAACGCAGTGCCCTCTTTTTCTACCGGTACCCTTCTAGATGATGAGTGCACTCGAGTCGGAGTCGCGATCCGTCTTGGACTCAAATTATGTGAGCGTCACAGATGCTGATGTAGAGCTTCCATTAATGTGTTTGGTTGGCATCGTCTCTCCTGTCGTCGTAGGGCCGGCCGCTTTCCACGGCATGCAGCAATAAACGACATCATCAGAAAAGGTTTGGATCCACCTTCCCAAATCGAACCCGTAGGCCTCGACCGTGTTGATGGAAAGCGGCCGGATGGCATTAGTATTTCCCTTTTAAAATGGGGAAGTCATTGATTTGGAATGCGACTTGTGCGGACACATTTTCGACCGGTAATTTGATCAGGTCCTCGGTTGAGCCGGGGTCCGTCGCCCGGGACACAGAGAGAAATAAAATCGTTAAATCTTCTTCTCTTGCTGCTAGATTTTTTTTTATTCCTGTGGCAGTCGAGACTTTTGGGGTTATTGGCCCTCATTCGATTGCGTTCCTTCGGAGGATTGGCGCGATTGCGTTTCGATTAATGGACGAGCCTCGCGAATCGGAGTGGCTCTTGCAGCGTGTCTCACTGGTGATGGTTCGAGGTAATGCTTTCTCCATTATTGCGGCTGGCAGAGGATAGCAAAAAAAATGTTTATAGTTAGTTTGATCAAAAAATAACTTCTGTTTCCGGTAACCAGTTGTAAAAATGGATGTATTATCCTAGCTACTAATCATGTGTGTCAGTTAAGAATAATTTCGGAGTACGCTAACACACGTTAGTCTTTGCTTGTAAAATGTTGTTTTCATCCGCGACTACGCAACGGCGAAGACAGCGAAGACAACGCAAGAAAAATACTGAAATTTTATTAGTCTACTAGCAGCATGGCCCGGCGTTGCCCGTGCTTGATTCATACAGCAATCGCTATCACTTGACTTAAAATATTTTTGCCCTTCCTTGCCTTTAAAGGAGTGCCCTTTGCCGTGCTGATGTTGTTACACGCCTTACTTCTTGCCTATCTCACACTGCGAATTTTTTCTAAGCTCTATACTAAACATTAAATCTGTTACGAAAAAAGAACTAAACAAAATGAACACAAAACGATCAGCTTTAAAAAAGGACTCGTAACTGGAAAAACCGAATGAAAAAAGAATGTTAACAACAAATACTTTTTCACACCCAACCCAGTTCTGCGGAATCAGAATCAACGTTGAGTTTAAGCAAGCGAATGAGCCAATTGGAGTAAAGTGCCACGCAGATTTAAATTTGTCCCACTTGTGACGAACGCAGCTATCGATTTTTTTTGCATGCTAGCATGCTAGTTAACATTCGTGTCAGTCAGCTGTTGGCTCTCACGCTGACCAATAGAATCTTCCTGCCTATTCGTGGCAACCAACTATAGGCTCTCACTCTGGCCAGTAATGGGCGCAAACTACATGAAAACTGCCGTTGAAGCATGAAAAAATCGATTATTTCCATTATCGATGTGAGTTGGGAAATGCAAAGTCTGTCTTGGCCTTTCCACTAACTTGGAGCATGTGCATGTAAATTTTGGTGCAAATCCGTCGAAAATTGCGGCCGTTCATTCGTTACACACACACACACACACACACACACACACACACACACACACACACACACACACACATCCTGCCTTTTATAGATAGAGAATCAACTGGCACCGGTCATATTTCGCCAACCTTGCATCAATTGACCACAACCTTTTTCGATGGCTGTAAATTTGTTTAATGTGCAATATTTTTCAAATAAAACCGAAATTCAAGTAATTGTTAAAACTCTTTCTCGTACAACCCTAAGAATTCTTATTCAAGATGTATCAATATGTGGTAATAATTCCTTGATTTATTGATTAGTTGTTTTTTTACGTTTTATCAACCTTTTGCTGATTATTTAAAGCTACAAAATATTTTTTTTATTCCGTAGGAATTCTTTGGAGATAACAATGGTCCTACTAATTGATCCATAGTTGAATATAAAAGAGGGTGGATGGGAGGGGGGTATTTTCTCAAAAGTGATTACAACTAAACCTACGGGCCGCATAATCCACACATCTAAATTTACAGAACTTCATATCCACAAGTGCTCAACCATCTAGGTGATGATCAGGTTCGACGTTGCTTAACTTGTGGTTTATGGTCACATTAACGGTATAATGGCTTACCTGTTGCTTTTGAACCCTGGTTGTTGAGTTTACCCTCGTCTCTCCTATCAGATGTTAAAGAGGCAGAACCTACGAGATTTGAAATCTTTTTTCTTCTCTTCGACTGGTTTCCAACCAAGGCTATAGGGAGCAGTCTATCCTGATATTTACACGTAGCTAGATGGGTGTGATGATTCATAAATTTCCCAATGAACCCAACTGGAATTGGAACTTTTCTCCGATTCCTCAATCCGAGCCGCTATCCATTAGTTAACCGTTTCTCTACTCTGAGTTAAATGTCAAAACTATGAACGCATTAAAATAAATTACTATTATTTTAATTCAGAAACTCAATTCGAAATAATTACTGTAGCTAGCATATGAGTTTATTGTTACAAATTCATGACGTCGTCTTCGAGTATAGAATCCAGAGGTTGGCAATGAATATTTCGAAGACAGTAGGAAAGCGTAGTTTAGGTTCGCAGTGGATATCGTAGCAGAGCATAGTTCTTCCTTCTGGCATCTCCGCCTGACAAGTTGGCTCTTGTCATTCCGGTAGGGTAAACAAAGATGGCCGCCTTTATACACGACGGATACAATGTTCTGCGGCCTTTGATTGGTTAATCTTCTATTGGTAGATTATAAAGGGAATTAAGTCATTTTGACTAACTCACTAGTTACACCTATATATATATATATATATACACAAAAAACTGTAACATTTATAACATTAGTCGATTGATATTTCTATACATGTTTGTAATCCAGTCTAAGAGAAAGTCATAAATCCATCTTTCTAATTCCAGCTATTGGATAGATTACAAAGGAAACTTAGATGTCTATCTCTTAACAACCATTCTAGAAGGAAAATTCTGAATTCAAATAAGTACTGATCTTGTGAAAGGCATGAAACCATATTTTCTTTATTCACTTATGCTTTAAAGCAAACTATGATCACTGGCCAATGGTGCCAGCTAGTTGAAGAGAAAGAAAACTCAGATAGATACTAATCTTGAGAAAAGAATAATTTTCTCCCTAGACTTATGGATTAAATAGTAAGATAGTATAAGATCTCTGAATGAAAGAACCGTGAAAAAAACTAACAACAAACTATTCCACTTATCCAATTCTTGACAGGAATTTGTTAACAGATATTAAGAAAAAAGAAAATGTGGAGGGCCCTGATCTCATAAATGGAGACGGCACTTTAGAACAGGGCTTATAAAACCTTCTTAACCCGGGGTTCATGGATGGATTTTAAAGTGTCTGTGAGCATCAGATAAAAATTAACATTTATATTCGCCCTCATCCCAATCAAGTTTCTCATTGAAAGACATAAAAGAAAATGTCTCCTGCCACTTCTTGAAAGAAAACTCACCCAGTCACTATTTACAGTGCTGACAGTTTGGCGTCTCTTGACTTGAAGTTGGGTCCATGTTTATCATTTAAACGTGTGTCATTATTCTCTGCACGACAGCCATCTTTTGCCACTCCATTAAAGCAAGTGATAATTCTCATTTTCCGCGGTTCATTGCGGCTTGATTATTTATCATACACTGGTGACTGGATTAATTGACCACAATTTCTTTCAAGCGTGGCTGCAGGAAAAGTGATGTGTATTTAGTATAGACGGGGGTGCAGTATGGAGACATGCACGTACAAGTGTTGTGAAAAGCCAATCAGACAGTGAATATCTGATTGTCTTTATCTCTCTCGATGAAGGGCTAGTTGTTAAAGGGACACGTAATTAAACGGGTCCGTAGTTAAAGGGAATCATGATTCAAAAAGGTAAGAAACCACTGCTTTTAAATACACGAACTATTGCTTTAATCCACTAGGCTATTTCCAGTGGGACAATCACGAATCAAGAATTTGGAATTTTAACACTAATGTTTTTATTGCCAGTCCACTGCCGTAGATGCTTATGGTTTTGCTGCTGTTACACTTGAGGCGGGGCGTTATGAAGAAATTCTACAAATTTTCTATCTTGTCTCAAACAAATGAATGCTTCTGAAAACAAACCGCTAACAAAAATAGAGTTCAGGAGAAGCATAAAAATATTACTTGAGTTGTTATTCCCTAAAGATAATAAAATACACATGGAACATTTTCACCTAAAATCGATATACTGCTGACATGGCAAAAGAAAGTCTTTATGAATAGGCTTACGAAAGTGTTTACATCTCAAGCCAGGACAGTTTTTGTGTAACATTTTTTTCATTACCAAACATTGATTAAACCTCAGCGCTAACACCAAAATAACGACTACTGATACCGTATCACCCACGGGACTGTAGGACGGACCCGTCGATCATGGACAGATTGGTAAGCCTATCCTATCTATGAGATATTCCATACCTGCAAAATTGAAATGGTTTTGTGGGAATTACGGTAGTTTTCATGGAAATGTGATTTATACAAACAATAGTAGATCATTTATTTAGAAAAAAAAAGGTCATCAGTCAAATTACATAAAAATAAAATGAGATAATACACAACGAAATACAATTAAACATTTTAGACGACAAATTTAAATAAATTTCACTGTGTACAAAGTGTACCTCAAATTCGGTGTTTTTTGTTTAATTAAAGCGGCCAAGAATTCTTCAGATAAATCGACGGTGTTATTGTCATTATAAGTGACAGGTGTTGACTAGCGATAAGACGGATCCAATGGAAAAGAAACAGATAGCACCAATCTTTAGAGAGTATGGAAGCAAATACTGAGTGAATCAGTAAAATCGTCCAATTGTCAGAATAAGTTTTGAACCGTTGTATCTTAGAAATGATTAAATATATATTATTGGAATTCTCCGAGGTATTTTTAACACTATTGGACTCTACTTTGAGCAATAAGATTGTAAAATTACTCTCCAAGCTTAACAGACGAACCTGATGAAATCGGCCATAAACGAAAATGGCATGTTCACCATTAATTAATCATAGCTAAGGATCGGAAGCTCATGAAGTTTTGAATTAATGTTCTTTTTCAAGTCTTTTTCACTGCTCTTTGGACTATCATAGCTGAAACTCCTCTCTCACGTGCCAAACGTCTTATGTTTGAGTTGGATATTTTCTAATTGATCTCTTTAGTTCTAAGTTGAGATGATGATCCCTTTTGCTGTTGTGACCTCTTGATCCAGTTTTCAAACCGTTTTCAAACCGTTTTCACCGTTCTGTTGAGGGTTCTTGAATGGACTTTGAAGATGGAATCAAGAGTATGAATGTTAGTGCCATGACTGAAGGCCTGAATGTTTTATTTTTCCTCCTCACCATTGCTCATTTGGGAAGACAGCGGGTTTGATACGAAACAAAAAACTCTTTTTAGATTAAAACAAAGGATTGTTCAGTGATTCTTACGTAAAATGGTGTCGAGATGGCTAAACGTTTTATCTGAAAACAAGAAATTCAATTAGTTTAGTGGTTTTGTAGATATTAAACATTTTGTGAGGTAGATAATTATGCTGTTAAAGGAATTGAACAATTTTGCTGTTACGCGCGGCATATAGAGTAATTTTCCAAGCGTAGATTGGTTGTGGCACAAGGCCGAAAGTAAGGGGCACCCAGTGAGAAATGAACTCACTACTCATTCGTAGTTATTCTAGCGAGACAAGCTTGCTAACCATTACACCACCTCGAGCTGCCGGACTCGCGGCACACACATATATATATATATATACAAAATATTGTCAGTTAATAAGAACAGTCTATTTACCAAATTGTCTTTTCGATTGGGGTAATGGGAAGTTCTAGTGTCTCGTTTTTCTTTAATAATGAAAAGGTTCATCTTGCTTATCAATTACGCTTGAATAGTTCGATCTTTGGTAAGTGCTCCGTACTTTTACCCTTGTCTCTTAGTCGAAGATTGTTAAATAACAAACTAATGACTCTCGAGACGGTGGAATTGTTAAGCTCGTCTCGTGTTCGATTTTCGCGTCACACATGTGGCGTTGTTCTCAATAAACTAAGCTAATCACTAATCATTCGTAATTTGTAGGTAAGGGAAAGAGAGAAGAAAGGACTGACTATAAATTATATACAGTATTTACATTAGTCGGACTATTGTCCTCATCTTTGTCGCCATATTTGTCACAACGTTTCGGCCGTTGTACGCTCCGGTCTTCTTCAGGTGGTTGGAATTTCGAACTGAACCCTTTATTTCGATCACTGGGGTAGACTGTTCTAGTTCCACGTGCCATGTTTGATGGATGTCAGTTATCAGTTATCTCCTGCTAATTTTCCCTCTGAAAGTTTTCCACTGCCTTAACCGGGTATTGAACTCACACTCTCAAGGACACATGGCACAGTGGATAAAGGGGTTGGTTAGATCCAGTGACAGACTCAAAGAGTGTGAGTTCAATACCCGGTTAAGTTCGTCCCGCGACGAAACAACAGACCATTGCAATGGTTGCATTCGAGTTCTCTACGTTGGAAAAGAAATTTGGACGCAGTTTTTATGGATAACGAAAATATTTCGATGATTGACTATCTTCGAAATAGCCAGTTATGGTGAAATACTTCTCTTCAAGTTAGTAAATGAAACCCCTGCATCATATAGGGATGATAAAGTTGCTGTTACCGACACCAATTACATAAGTAATCATAGATATGCTGATATGTTTTATTACTACAAACGTTATTATTAGTGGGTCATGTGTTTGAGTTGCCATGCCTGTTTCTTTTAAACATGGGAACAATGTTTAATATACACATATTCGTTTTGTGATTTATAAAAAAAGCTTTAGGAATTTGTTAACTTTTCGCATTGTGATTTTATTTATAAGAAGCCAAATAGAAAAGAAAATTGTTATATAGCTTCATCGTTTTCTTTTTTCTTGTTTATGCTTCCATATTTTAAAATTATGGACGTCAGATTTTGGTGGGGATTTAAATAAAAATCACACAAACTGAATTCAACATCTAGTCAAGATAACCAGAATTAACGCATAAATGAGACTTTTCTCCAAATTATAGCCAACGATTTAAAAAGCGATTTTTTTCTTTTAAGATGATGATGAGGATGATGATGATGAATACCATCATCACTGCTAGGATTTCTCTTCCATAACAAAAATGACTATGTTATATTGTCACGCCTCTATCGGGTTTCTCTATCTTCGTTCTGGTTTTTGTCTGTTGTTTTTCTTATTCAACCAAACTTTTGCTCCATCTGTTATCCTTTCTTTTTGGTTTGGATTCCAACCACTAACATTTTTCCACTTAATTTTTTATGGTAGTTCGCTTGCTGATATATATCATTCTCCTCCTTTATCTTACAATTAACGTGAACGATACTGTTTTTTTTTTTTTTTTTTTTATAGATGATTGTGTTTCTAAGTTTCTTTTGAATCGATTGAAATATCTTCCAAAGTTACATATATCTTAGTTGCCATCATCTATTTTTATACACTTTAAACCGTATTTCATCATGGATTTATTTTTTACTGTTTTCAATTCAATCATTATAAACAGTTTTATTTCATTTTCATTGTCTTTATTTGACATAGACATACTTCTGGATTTCTTCCAGTTCTTCAACCTGAGTTTTATGGTCTTTTTCAGGGCTTTAATATTAATGATATTTTATTTCTCTTCATTTTAAAGGCGACATTAAGACTTTCCTTATTCAGAGTATTTAGTATGTGTTGTACTTCCTCTGATGACTTTGATAATAATAAAATGTCTGCAAATCGTAGGTGGTTCAAATACAGTCATTTATATATATATATATCTCCTGTGGTCAAACTTATCAAACTTAGAATAATAAGCAAGCGAAAATATAATAAGGTATGAGAAATATCATCCAATGATGGTAAAACCTGTGGGAATAATAATATTTTACTGCGGACAGCACGTACCCATCGCTACAAAAGTGAAAGGTCGTGTATCGATATGACATCTTTGCGCCACTGGCCGCAGGAGACTGAACGATGTACGTAAGTTCGCGTGTGGGGCTTCACATTAGACCAGACAATGTGTCCAATTTGTTCCCGCGGCGAAAGGTGGAGGCGGTCAAGTAATTGCTGAGAATAGCAATCTCAGATTTACTATCGCCACTGATATTTCCCAATGCAATAAGTTACAAAAATCTGTGCAATTTAAACTGGAACAATTTCGGTCACAGATGGTTACTCCATTGTGAAATGAATAAGCGCTGGCCTTTATTTTGAGCGCAAAGCATAAGAGCGTCTCGTTCTTTTTCTATTATGGGATGTGTAAATCCGAATTAGCATTGGAAAAGCGAACGATGCATTTCATAAGCTCAGTATTAAGAAAAAGGAAAAAAATGGGTACAGACATAGAAAAGGGTGCTGAATTATTATGTAATACTGATATTCCTATGAATACTTCGTTTGATGACTTTGATAATGTTCCTTCTAATGAATCTATTATGGACTCTTCCACTTACTATAAAGTAGTAGGAAAAGTAAAATTCGAGGGAACGCTGATATAGACCGTTCATTACTGTCAAACTCTCTGCTTCGGCAGAGATGAAGCTGGACGGCGCTTTACCGAAGGGCAAAGTTGTTACAGTTTCAGTTTCTTCATAGCTACGTAACGCCATTTTAAACTCAGTGAAAGTTAGTTGTTTATCTTTTTGAGTTATAACTGTCGTGAATGGTTTGAATGAAGGTGGTAAACTCTTCAAGACCATGGCTATTAGCAGCCCATCCGAGATAGTCTCACCTGCAATTTTTAAGGCATTTGTAACATTCTCCGCTCGGAAGATGTAATCTGTTATAAATTCACTTTCTCGTCTCTTTAATGCGGTTAGTTCAGTATATAAAGCAATAATTTTAGGCTTACTTTTTGACAAATAGTTTTCACGCAAAATTTGTAGAGCTCGCCTTCCATTGTCCTTGGCCTCTCTCATTATTAAAGACAAACTCCGGTCATCCAGGAATTGTATTAATTCAGCGAACACGGTCGCATTTCTTTCCATAAAATCATCATCCCCCTCCTGGTCGACTTTGCAAAGGATGATGTCATGGAGTTTTTGTATTCTGAGGTAGCCTAAAAACTTCGTCTCCCATAATTCATATCTCGATTCATTTCCGTCAAAATATAATCGTGATCTGCGCTCATAACCAATGTTAGACATTTTGACGGTCGTCTTCGAGTATAGAATCCAGAGGTTAGCAGTAAATATTTCGGAGACAGTAAGAAAGCGTAGTTCAGGTTAGCAGTGGATATCGCAGCAAAGTAGCAGAGCTTAGTACTTCCTTCTGTCATCTTCGCCGGACAAGTTGGCACTGGTTATTCGGGTAGGGTAAACAAAAATGGCCGCCTTTATACACGACGGATACAATGTTCTGCGGCTTCTGATTGGTTAACCTTCTATTGGTGGACTATAAAGGGAGTTAAGTCATTTTGACTGGCTCACTAGTTACATAACATATACACAAAAAACTGTAACAAAAGTTTCGTCCGTGGAGGTAGAAATGCCCTGAACCCGTTTATACGGGTTCGAAGGAAATATTTTTGGCCGAGCCTACGCGCTCGGAAAACCCACAATAAACCGGCCTTGTGCCACATACGAACCACGGTGAGTCGGGGGGGGGCGTTAAATATAACGGTGATATAGACTGTTCTACTGAGGCTGTTCGCAGCTCCTGTCGAGCTCTCTGCTTTTCGCAGAAAGGAACCCAGACAGGGCTATACTGAAGGGCAGAATTTCGTCCGGCGAGGTAGACAGACACGAACCCGTTTATGCGGGTTCTACGGGGATGTTTTGGCCGAGCCTACGGGCTCGGATGACCCACGTTAAACTCGAACTTGTACCACATATAACCCTCGTGGTGGGGGCTGTTATAGACTGAACGCTGGTCAACCGACACACACTCCCAAGTCGTGTAACACACTTCTCTTGTATTTACTGTTCAATACACTATTTATCTGCAAACTCTTGTTTTGTTATTCGTTAACCAATTATTTGGTCACAACAAAATGTGTAGAAATCGTAGGTGGTTCAAATATAGTAATTTATATATATTTTTCCTGTGGTCAAACCTATCAAACTTAGAATAATAAGCAAGCAAAAATATAACGAGGTATCAGAAATATCTTCGAAACCTGTGGGAATAATAATATTTTACTGCGGGCAGCACGTACCCATCGCTACAAAAGTGAAAGGTCGTATATCGATATGACATCTTTGCGACAATGGCCGCAGGAGACTGAACGATGTTTAACTCGGCACGCAAGTACGCTTGTGGGAATCCACATTAGAACAGACAATGTGCCGAATTTGTCCCCTCGGCGAAAGGTGGGGGCGGTCAAGTAATTGCTGAGAATAGCAATTGCAGATTTACTATCGGCATTGATATTTCCCAATGCAATAAGTTACAAAAATCTGTACAATTTAAATTGGAACATTTTCGATCACAGATGGTTACTCCAGTGAGAAATGAATAATCTCTGGCCTTTGTTGAAAGCGTAAAACACAAAAGCTTCCCGTTCTTCTTTTATTATGTTATATGTAAATCCGAAATAGCATTGGACTAGCGAAAGATGCATTCCAAAATATAAGCAAAGTATTAAGAAAAAGGAAAAATTCGGTACAGACATAGAAAAGGGTGCTGAATTGTTATGTAATATTCATACTCATATGTAAAACAGTAAATCTTAATCTCCTTACAAATGAAGAATAGACTTTAGGCAATAGAAATCTGGTTCTACTGAAGGATGTTGAGAATACCACGGATTGAACATGTGAGCAACGACGAGGTCTTAAAAAAATGAAAGAAAAATTGAAACTTCTACTCAGAATAAGAAAAAGACAATTGAAATTTCCTGGGCACATAATGCGGAAAAAGGTCTGGAGAATTTGACACGCACAGGATATATTCAAAAACAACAGGAACAGATGACAGCACCTCAAAAAAAAAAAAAAAAAATTTCAAAAGTCTATGACGAGAAGAATTTCGCTTACAGGCAATATTCAGCCTAGCATGATTGACGGAAGTTCAGTCGGATCTAACACCGGTTCGCCTTTTCCCGGAGTGGGGCCGGATTACATGTTCGAGTTCTACCAGAGAGCACATATTTTTAGTTAATAAGATTTTTCGAATATTCAGGTCGGTAGACGAAAATAATTAAATATACTGTTTAATAAATCAACGGAGTGTCTACAGAAAAAAATGAGTATTCACTAAAATAACGTTTAAAGCGATAAAAATGAAAATGTCACTCACTGTTTGCATAATTTCGATGTATAACAAATTTTGGAAGGCGAGGGAAAATATGCAACTATTTTGAAAATCAGGATTCAGTGTCTTTGAGAAGAAATAGCAAACCCTAGCAGGAAGTACGAAGCATATCAACTACCACGCGACACCTATTATCTTTGAGTGATTCTATTCTGTTTGCAAACGAGTAACGTTTTAAAACATTCTTTTTTAAACAATTTTAAATTGACATCGTCAGAAATCGTGCTTTAGCAAATGGAAGCATTTAATCTTTTCTTTTTTTGTTGTTTTTATACAGTAGTATGAAATAACTTATTGAAAAATAAGACACGTTTGTCCCAAAGTGAAATTTACTAGCCAATCAGAGATTAAAGTCTGTTATAAATAAGATGTGACGTATTATTTAAAGACGTACACTCGTGACTTGCAAGCTTCCTCACTTGTTCGATGTCTTAACCCTTTTAAAGATTAGATTTACCACCCCCTGAAGCAACATGATCGAAAAGGACTTACATATAATTTTATTTTACAGCTTCAAACTTGGACGAAAATCTAGGGAAAAAAATGGTTGGCACACCGGTGGCAAAAATCGATTCTTCTTCGTATAGATCAGCGTTGGGGATATAGAAATGTTTCAACAACGAGAGAAGAGTCTGGGTGATTTTGTTAGAAAACCTTTTTTTGACGACAGTATATGAAAGTGAGGCCAAAGAATCGGGTGTTGTCAAAAGATGAGGGAGGTTGTAGAAAATAATAGTCGAAAAAAAATCAAGCCTTTCTACATACATAAATAAAGTTAAAAAGAATAAAAATGACTAATCAGGTTCTCTTTTAACTGAGGGAAGAACCACAAAACAGACCATAGCATCTAGACTCTTTTTGAAGAGGTCGATTAAAAACTTCCCAGTGTTTAGAAACCAAGTCTCAGTGACTATTACATCTTTTATCTATGGTGGCTTTTCAGGACGTGGGTGATTAAGGCTCTCCACAGATTCCTGTCCTCGGCCGCTTTATGAAACGCTTGACTATTTACCATCACTCGACTTCGATCTATCATCTATTGCCTATTTACCATAACTCGACTTCACTCTGTCATCTATTCACTAACCATCACTCGACCTCACACTGTCTTCTATTCACTATTTACCATCACTTGAACTCACTCTGTCATCTATTTCCTATTTACCATCCCTCGACCTTACTGTCATCTATTCCCTATTTACCATGACTCGATCTCGCTCTGTCATCTATTCTCTATTTACCAACACTCGACCTCGCTCTGCCTTCTATTCACTATTTACCAACACTCGATCTCTCTCTCTCTCTCTCTCTCTCTCTCTCTCTCTCTCTCTCTCATCTATTTACACAAACTCTTAGGCAAGTTGCATATTTTCTCTGTGCCTTTTATTTTCTCAATATCTTTCGTGAGTGTTAAATTTTCCAGGTCCTTTTTCCTCATAATGTGTCCGAGACATTTCAAATGACCGTGTCGTAGAATTAATCCTAAAAAATTCTTCAATACTTGGGCTATGCATGCTTGGAGAGCATGTATGGTGGCTAAGATGGTTGCGTATTGGGCAATAGCAATAGTGGCTAGGTTTCGAGTAATGGTTAAATAACACAATTTTGTATGCGCATTTTCAAGGCATGTAGGAACTTTAGATGTGGAAGTTAGTAATAAAATAATGTTTCTGATCTCATTAAATTAGATATATCGAGTATTGGTTAAAAAACATGTTTTAAAGTTTGTAGGTAGACACTTAGAAGAGTAACGTAACATAATCTTCATAGCTTATCACATGACCATCTACTTTGCATATTCCTTTAGATTAAGTGAGTCTAACAACATATGTTGCGTGTATAATGTGGATCAAATTAAGTTCATTTACAATGGCTTGTGAAACGAGCTTGCATACTGCTACTCTGCATGGACTGAGATTTCTGTCGCTCTTTCTCTCACTCATATATATATATATATATATATATATATATATATATATATATAAAAGTAAACATTGAAGTCAATACATAGAGGCGACAGGCTGTTTCATGCTAGACGCAATCATCAGGTTCTAAGTGTTGTCTTCAATGTTCACTTTTATATTAACACACGCTCTATCTCTGATATTGAGCACTTTATCCCATAAATATAGCACACCTTAAGAGTATATATATATATATATATATATATATATATATATATATATGTATCTATATAAGAATCTTATAAAGTATACTCGTCTGGAAAAACCTTAGGTGTATTGACTTGAAAATGAACAAACCAATACCTAAGGAAAAAAAGAAATAATGAAAGAAAAAACTAGGAACATGTATTTTTGACGAAATAATCGACCAGAATCCAAGCTCAGAGTCCAAAGAAAAAAAAACTCCGACACGAGTAAAATAAAAATGACTAAGCAAAGTCCTCAATACGTTAAGTAGAGCAAATCTAACTATGAACCAAAAGAGCCAGGCAAACCTACCTAGGTTTCACCTACGCGGATCGTGTATATGTATGTATATATATGTAAACTGGCCACTTAGGTTAATGTGAAAAATATTCTTTTATGCATATTTACAATCAGCCAATGACGCGACAGCAATTTAATGGACATAGTCATGGCGACCTGTTGAATATCATTTCATCGATTAATATGGGAAAGAAGAGTGACTTAGGTGACTTTTTGTGGGCGGAAATCCCTTGTTCATGAATGAGGGCGGAGGAGAATGCACAGACGAGTTCAAGCTAGCAGAATGGCAACAGTTGCTCAAATGAGAACTCTTTACAATGGCGTTATACAGATGAACTTTGGAGCAAATGGACTGAAACAGCAACAGGCCATGCCGGATGCCCTTTCTGACAGGTAAGAACAATAAAATGAAACTACAATTCAAATTTGACAAGAGAAGATTGCTAAAACGCTGATGAGTGTCGCTGTCTGCTGAGATATGATAGGGCGGAATTTGGTGTAAACAACATAAAAGAATGAATCCATTCTGTTTTGCATCAACAATTCAGGCTGGTGATGCAAGTGTTGTAATTGTATGGAGAATATTGTCTCGGTGTACATTAGTTAAATGCTGCCGCTTACAGATGTATTTTGGATGACCTCATGTTGTCTCACATTATGATCACGGTAAACCCATCCACTCGTAGACTATTCCAATAGGGCAAAATACCGTCTAACAGATAAAAAATAGTGGCAGATCTTTTTCATGGAGCACACCGAATCTTAATCCGAGAAAACACTTTTGGATCTTGAGGAAATGGAGACTCGAAGAGTGAAGCCAAACCAATCAGGAAAAAATACGTGATGCTACGATGACAATATGCGCGTGAATTTTCAGGGTACTTTTAGAATTTAGTCAAACGCATGTCAAAAGAGTTGAGGCAGATTTAAAGGCAAAAGGGGGCCTAAGCCGGGACAAGATTAGATATATTAGAATTACATAAGTTAGCGGATATACCTCCAAATATCAAAGTCTTACGGTCAAATCACGTTGAAACACTAGTTCTCCAAAGTTAAGCAACATAGAGCCTGATCAGTACCTAAATGTATGACCGCTTGGGAGTAGCAGGTGATATAAGCTTGAATGTGCGGGTGGTGTAATGCATAACAGCTCAGAATTTGACTTCGTAAAGGGGAGTTCCAATCCCAATCGGGTTCGTTATATTCACTTAAGCGTAAGTTATGAATCTAGATCTTTTTTTTTTTACAGCTATGTGTTAATTAGTGGGATTTTTTTCAGTAAAATAATTATTATCTCAAAAATAAATTCTTCCAAAAATATCTTCTGGCTTTAATTATCCTGCAAAATGTTTTCTCGGTTTTAAATAACCTAAAAACGATTGGTAGACTGCAAAAAAAGTCAATCAATCAATCCATACTTCTATAAAAGGGGTAAAATTATAAAATTAAATACCACCAAATCGAAGTTATTAATGCTTCATCCTCGCCGAAAAGACCTGGGATTTTCCCCTGTCAATGAGGATCCCTTCTTTGAACATCACGGGACTTAATTTCGCACCAGATCTTGACAAATTCAAATATTCGATCAGTTACTAAAGTTGTTGGAAAAATGGTCGATTCCTTCTAATTACTCCAGAAAGTATCTGACTCCTCCTTACAAGAACCAGATGGGAAGAAAAATGGTGCATTGCTGGCATATCTTTGCTGGAGCTGCTCAATCCTGACTTTCCAGCCTTGAAAGGGTACAAAAGCATATGCATGGCCTTGTGGGTGATTAATTATTTTGAACTCCACAACCTCTTTCCCAAAGATGAAACCTATCCTTATTTCCATGGCAAATGTTCAAACGAGCTACATTCTTTAGTTACACCAATCCAGACCTTCCCAGCTAAAACTCGTTAGGCCACATATGCAGAGCCAAAGTAACCTCATTCTCTTCGTATTCTATTAGTTAAAATGAAGTATGATTCATAAGATTTCTTTCCTCAAACTTCTACTCGTGGGGATGTTTCTCCGATCTCTATAATCTTAACCACTTTATTTCTCAGAGTCAAAGTTATTTCCTTTTAACAAAACTATTTAATAACCCTCTGCTTTGAGCGGCTTTTGGGGCCTGTATTGGAGGAGAAATAAAAGCAAAAATTACCTATAGTTATATTGTTGTGAAATAAAATTTGTAGGGGGAATTTTAGGTAAAATGTCCCATCACAAACTCTAGAAGATAATTTGAAATACAATATGAAATAAACATTATAGTGTCAACTTTTATTAAAAGTCTGAGTTTAAGAAAAATTGTGTAATATTTCTTTATCGGCTGTTGGCAACGTGTCAGATTTTTTGTGTACAAATCTCCGCTAAAAGTCTTTCGAACATCGTGGTTCTCTGCTCATTGTGTGTAATGTCAAAAACACAATGGACGTTGGCTGATGAATTCAGGGAAGCATGACAGCGGTTGGGCCAGGACACGAAATCGATATTTTATTAAATTAATCAAGAATGAAATTGCAAAGAAATAATAAACAATCATCATCATCATCATCATCATCATCATCATCATCGTTCAGTTTTCTTTCAGGGTGTGGGGGTTCATGGCTCGCCACTACTTCCTATAATTTGTTGCTCTTAGATTTCTGATATGGTAGTAAGACAAGAGGACTTCCTTCCTCTGTCGTATCTCTTTAGGGCATGGACGATCGTGGCCCTCCCAAACTTCCTAACATTCGTTGTTCTTATCAGTGTTTCTGTGTTTATTATCCCTTACATTGCCTGTTTTGTCATCCATTTGCACAAGTTTGTTAGGTTTTCTTGCTGTTTTGCTCAGTCCCCCTTTTCTTCAATAGGTTCTGAGTCTGTCAAAACTTTCCTTCCTCATTATGAATTATAGAAATTGAAATGTATCTGTTTATTCTATGTGCCGTATCCCTTTAGGACCTAGGTGATCATGGCTCTCCACTACGTCGTATCCTTTCTAGTCCTTACTTAATCTCTGTTCTGTCAACCATTTGCACAAGCTCGTTACATAGTTTATTCGTTGTTTTCCTATATCACTCCTATCTTCAGTATGTCTTTTATCTGTCAGGTTCAATAAACCTTCTTTCCTCATAAAGCATCCTTGTTGCTCTTAGTAACGTTGGAATTCTTACCATCACTCCCCTCCCCTGTTCATCCATACATTTACACAAGCTCTTCAGATAGGTGGCTTGCCGCGCCTAGTTCATTTTTTCATTCGATATGTCTTATGTATGTCAGATTTTCCAAACCATCTTTCCATGTTATTTCCCCTAGAATTTTCACCCGTTTCTTTCTGATGCTACGTATAATGGTCCTTTTTGTTTCCATTTTCTCTAAAGCTTCGCCGTTGCTCACATAATCAGTCCGTGTTATTCTCAACATTCTTTTAGAGAAAGAGATTTCTGTTGTTTTGAATTACATCGCCATCTTTGATGAGATGGTCCAGCATTCACAGCCATATAGGAGGACCGATTTTGTTTAACAATTCAGTACTCTTTTTGTTTTCAAAATGTTCTTGTTTCTTAATACTTTGCTTCTAATGCACCATCGGATTTCTGTTTTACATGTTCCGTCCTCTGTTAAAACAATTCCGAGATATTTACATTTTTGCACATGTTTCTTTTTGCCTTCTCCAATTTATAATTGGTATGCTGTGTTGTTTTTTTCTTTTTTTTCTATTCTGTCTTCTTACAGTTGACGATTAGTCCTTTCCTCTCGCTTTTATTCACTACCTTCTGTAAGATCATCCCATGTAAGCTAACAGTGTGCCGCACGTCAATCGGAACGGCCTTCTCTAATGAACCAGCCCTTAGATCATACTCCAGGACGCGAAGGTATTCTCGTCATGAAGGCCAGAATCAGAATTTCACTGTTTACGTATGTTCTAACAAGAAAATCCTCAAGTATATCATTTCTATAACCGCCGAAACGGCTAGTACCTCACTTTCGATTATTTATGTGAGGACCTAACCTCCATCCTTGATTAGGATCTTGGGCGCTGTTGCCTATAAGAAAATAATTTCCAAGTTCTTCGAGAGGCCCGAGTAACACAAGGTCACATGGCTCAATGTTAACTACTAAACGATATGTAGGCGTAGGGTGGGACCCTAACCACCCTACACAGAAGATGGAGAAGTTTTACAAACGTGTAGATCTAATTTACTCCTAATATCCCACTGTTCCGTCAACTAAATATGTGGTGGATATGATGACGAGAGTGAACGAGAAACCAAATGTTCCAACATGTTCTTACATCCATCGAATACGTTGAGGTTGATGTTATTGAATATTTTTTTCTGTTCAACTCACTTGAACATCTATGGGAATACTCGTGAAATTATGGTGACATTTTACTAATGAATATCTTTGTTTTGATTTCTCTATAAAAATTTCTCAATAACCTCTTGCGTATTGTATACAACTGCATATATAATTGATTGATATACAATTATAAAAATATAAACATCTCCTACTTTGCTCTCTCTCCATAAGTATGTTCGTGTATCTATGGTGTAGACATTTAGAAAAGCAGAGAATTATGAAGGGGAATTGGATTGGAAAAAGATGTCTCCGAAAAGCGAAAAAAAGTATTAAGAAACAGGAAACTTTCATTAGAAACTAAGAAAAAAGTGCTGAACTGCAAAGTAATATCAATTTTCCTATATGACAGTAATTGCTGGACAATATACTCACAGATAAAGAGGGAAGAATACAATTGCTATTTAGCGTTTTAGGCGGCGTATTTCAAATGCATAGCACCAGGTGCAGCTAGCTTAAATACGGTGTTTTTTTTGTGATCTTATTCAAGGCCAAGAATTCTGCAGATGAATCCAAGATGTTAGTGACAGGTGTTGAATAGTGATAAGGCATTTCCAGAAACAAATACAACAGAGAACAATGTTGTTTAGAATGTACGAAAGTGAATATATGATACACAATGTTTATGCACAGCGACTTGATTTGGTCTATTTCTTTCTGTTGAGTTTATACAGCAGAATGGTGAGAATACTATAGAAGCAAATAGGAAGTTTTAAGGAAAATGGAGGCCAAAATGAAACATTTGAGAAAGCAAAAGTTGGAATTTCTGCGATAAAATTCGGAAAGGGAAATTAAGACAACAGAAATTTGGTTTCAATGAAGCATACTGAGAATCCTATAGAATGAATATTCGAGTAACGAAAAAAGTTTTAAGGAAAATGGAAACAAAAATGACATAATTAGAACCAAAAAGAGACAATTGAAATGTCTAGTGCTCATAATGAGGAAAGAGAGCGTGAAGAATTTGACACTCACAAGACATATTGAATCCAAGCGGGACAGAAGAAAGCAGTGAGTATCCTACCTAACGAGCCTGTTTAAATCAGTGACAGAATAGGGACTGGGTGAGAGTTTGTAAAGACGAACATTACTCAGAGCTACAGAGGATAGGAAGTTGTGGAGAGCCGTGAGAAAAGCAAAATTCTCTATTCAAAATGTTTAATGCCGGACGACTTGGAGATGAAAACCTCCAGAGTAAGCGTTTGAATAACTACTCAGTTGAACGCTGAAGACACGTAAACACTGGCGTAAGACTCATATTATAAGGTTGGTAGTTTTTATGTTATTGAAGTGAATAAGCTACTAAATGAACTTGTTAAATAGATGGCATAACAAAGAGGAGGTGGTAGTAAGGAGGACAAGTATTGCTTAGAGCTACAGCTGATAGAAAGTTGTGAAGTGCCGTGATCACCCACGTCCTCAAAAGACACGGTACGTAAAATGTCAGTATTGCAAGAATTCTTCTAGGGGAACATCTAATGAAGATCGAAGTTGAGGATGATAATTCGGGATTTCCTTCGCTAGTTTACACACCCATGTGTTACAACAGGCACACTTTCAAAAATAAAACTGTATTCATAAAAAGTAAAAAAAAAAAACGACAAAAAATTATATATTGAGCTAATGGAAAGCGAAATCTCGCCAAATGGTGAAATCTCGTCAAATGGTGAAATCTCGTCAAATGGTGAAATATCTTTCAAAAGCTGAAAACGTTTTGCTATAAACCCAGAAATGATATTGCAGAATTCTTGCATTGTTACTTGGAATTTAAAATAAAAATAAAAATGTCATTATTTTTCGCTTACTGTGGAAAATAAGCAGCTGTCAGTTCCTATGAAATTCGTTCGTGATTGAATTGCAAACTATATTTGGGGGCGCTAAAAAAAAAAGAAAAGAAAAATATCTAAATTGAAGAAATTCTGAAATTAAAGTGGGAGAAAATAGAATGGAATTTGCGCGGTTTCTCTTACCTGTAGGAATTTCTGGCTTTTTTTTCTTTTTCTTTTTTCTGGGGAAAAATTTACAGTGGAACTCAAATCCAGAACGAGAGAAAGCAAGATGCATATTTCATACTCATTATTGAAGATTTCTAAAAAAAAAGGCTGTTCCGTTTTTCAGCACACATGGCCACGTAGATGAAAAACACATCGACATCGCCAAGCACGACAGCTTAATTGCTTTGTGCTTTTATTATTCTATAGAAAATAATTTAAAAAGTATATGTTAATGTACAGTATAAATTTAAATTATACTTATAACAAATATAGTTAATATGTTGATGCCAAAATCACCAGCATTTTCATTCACAAAATGATTTCATATATAGTCGTTTAAAAGAGATCGAGGTTTGCCGTAAGGCTCGCTGCTTGCACAATTTTTATCGAATCTACAAGTCTTTATGAATAAATCAAGGAAACTTCTACATAACTAGCTAACCTCCAATTACATTTAAATCGTAAATTTAGCTTTACTTGTATTTATACTTAACCCTAATCGGCAGGAGTTTTGCGTTAAACAATTCTTGAACATACAAGCATACAATTTAGAAAAAAATAATTCCGTGCTAAAAGTGTTCAAATATTCATGATGGAAGATAAAATCAAAAAATGAAAAATCAAAACATTAATACCGTGTGCATAGAATTTACGATGCCTGTGAAATAATAATGCATTTATTTCGTAAAAGTAAACTTATTTCTACATAAAATAAGTAATAAAAATATTAACAAAAAAATCATATTAATTTAAGGGTTCAACGATAATTCATTTCATTTCGCTTTTCAAACTTGATTTAATTTTTTTTTCTGTTCAGTAAATAAAGAAGAAGAACCATTCTGTAATTATCCGAACTGCAATTAAATTTCAAATTTAGATTAGTTTTATCTCTACTTCTACTAAAGTCTCATAAGTAAGAGTCGAGTGTTTAATGATTTTAAAATATACAATACTAGGCAAAAAAATGGACGCACCCACAGAAAGACGATTTTTTTGTATTTTAATCAAGAAAAGTAACAGAATTCATTTATTAATACAGTGTATTAATACAGGTGTACATTATGCAAATCTAAAAATGATTTATTATTTTGTTGGGTAACCTTTTGCTTTAATAACGGCCTTAATTCTTTGTGGTATGCTACAGACTAAATTCTTTAGTAAGTCAACGTCCTTCGCCAGATTTTTTCAGCATTTCTTTAATTAGCGAAAAAGTTAATCTTCTGTGTTAAGTTTCCTATTACGGGCACGCTTATCCATTATCACCCAAAGATTTTCAACTGGTTCAAAGACAAGACACACTTACTAAAGAATTTAGTCTACAGCATGCCACGAAGAATTAAGGCCGTTATTAAAGCAGAAGGTTACCCAACAAAATATGAAATTATTTTTTGACTTGTACATATGTACATATGTGTATCTGTATTAATACACTGTATTAATAAAAGAATTCTATTACTCACTTGTCTTGGTAAAAATAAAATGAGGAAATATGTATAAAAGAGGGAAAAGACAAAGAAAGGAAACTATTATATTTTTTGCATAAAATAATGTTACACATAAAATATTCATACGTTTACATTGTAAAAAAAATACATTGATAAAAATATGTAATAAAATATCTTTTTAGTAAGATAAAATTATCATAACTTCGCGGTGTAAGGATACATAAGGCGATTAACTCCCTTTGCTCGAGATAGTCACGTGGGTTACGTGGTGGTCACCTAGTGAC
Organism: Acanthosepion pharaonis; assembly: GCA_903632075.3. NCBI lineage: Eukaryota > Metazoa > Mollusca > Cephalopoda > Sepiida > Sepiidae > Acanthosepion > Acanthosepion pharaonis. The sequence goes on along the minus strand of CAHIKZ030000986.1, from coordinate 604,608 downwards.
GTCACTTCAACCAGAGACGAAAGTGGTCTGTCCTTTAGTCATTCGGGTTAGACTAGACAAACCGAGCGTTTGCATTTATTGCTCAGGCTTCATCTTTATCCTCCTCCAACAACTTACATGTCAATGGAGTCGTTTCCGCCAAATATAGAGAGACACTCTTGCTAGCAGTCCTCAATTTGAGAAAACCAAGTAATCGCCGTTTCCAATTCGTAAAATAGGTCTTTGCTTCGAATATAGTAGACGAATCTGTCCTGTTTGAATAGGGAGTTCGGAACATGGCCTCACCAGAAACACAGAAGAATCTCCATATTATATGTAAGACCCTATCTTTTAGTTTTTCTTTCACCCTGTTTGCGGTGTAGAGATATGCATGAGACAAGTGCACATATGTATATATAGCTTTGTGTAAGTCTTAGTGATATAGAAATATCTCTGAGAACAAAGCATGTGTGTCATTCCTGACATGGGAGAATAAACCTTTCTTCCATGCTCTCACGTTATTTTGGTGACATCGACGCGATATTATTTACTCGACATTAACTGTTGAACATGACGTTTTATTATTTATTCCCATTAACTGGTAGCCTTATTTAAGTCATTAACTAAATTACTCGTGATCGGTTGGGCCATTGACGGTTCACTTTATAAAACATTGAAGTTTAGTTCAACATTCTATTGAAATGAAAATTAATTTTATTATGATTCAGTTAAATATTTCAATTCGTTCGTGTCATCATTGGTCTGGTTTAAAAATCGATGTTTAACTTTTTACTGGTTGTTTACACCATTTAATAGGAATAGATCTTCCAGGATAAACTTAAACCTTAACTTTAAATTATTTTAATATGCCAAATATATATTTTAAATCATATTCACTTGAACATATTTTTTATATATGCCAAAAAAGATATTTTTTAAATATTTAATATATTGTTCGTTTAATGAAAGCAGAAATATAAATAATTATTCTATAACCAACTGGACAAAACAGCAAAGCGGCATCTCTTTGTGGCTCTCTTTTACTTAAAAGTATTTTAATAAGAAAAAAATTTTTGAAGGAAGTTAAAATAAAATACTTACTCTAAAACAACTCTTATTTTAAAATCTTATTCACTTAAATCAGATTAACTTAAGGACGCACGAAATCACAGACTTTTAGTATTATATAAATAGATGAACAATCTTTTCAGTTACCAACGATTTCAATGCTGGTATTATTTTCTTTCATTTTGTTTAAAAAATATACAAAAATCAAAAAAAAATCAAAAATAGGGTCATCATTTTCAAAGCAAATGCGAACGTAGACCCCACTCTATTTTTATTAATATGCAAAATTGAACTGAGAATTCGTTTAATCTTCAATTTAAAGCCTTTTAAATGAATTACACTCGCTACGTTGTGCTGTTTCTTATGTTAACATACACGCAAATCCGACAAGAAATGTAGGTAATATTTCATTTCGCAATTTTATTTGTTTTATTTTCTGTAAAAATAATCTCGGATTTTTATCTATAGAATTAAAATAAGGCGTTTGCTTTTTAAATTATTAATGCTAAATATGTTTTCAAAGAAATTAAGCACGAAAGAAGAGAAATATAAAGCAATGAATTAGCAGCTTGGGCTTCTTTACTTAATCACGAAATATTCCGTTGTTGTGCGAAGTCCTTTTCATATATGCACGTTGATTAATATCTTCTGTTATCCCAACAACGAAATATCTCATTATTAAGGAAATTAAGAGGAATATTAAATGAGGAATGATTAAGAGGAAATCAAGCTGCCTAACCATCAAATATGAAAAGTTGCATCCTGTTTAAGGTCATAGAATAGATTATTTTCGCCGTCTTTGATAACATTCTAAATTCCTTTTTTATTCTGACGAATGGTTCTTTCTTTATTCTAAGCCAATGGTTCACTGACATTTTTCCTCCGGGCCGCATTTTCGGAATGAAAATTTGACTGCGACTAACCAAATTTTATACTATAAGTATATTTAAAAATAAAAGAGAGACTGTTAAAGGTAGATAACTGCGTATTTGTTGTCAGAAGAGAATAATTGATAACTTTGCGGACCCTAGTTACTATATTCTTAATACTTGATAAAATGCGAAAGTATCACAATGATAAAATCGGTAATAATTATTTATAACTATTTTACTGGGACTCATGCATGCAATTACTAGAAATCCATAATAATACTATTTTAAAATTTTAAATTATATTTAGTTGTGGCATAAATCTTTTATAGTCTTTAAATCATTCCGCCTCACCTGCTAGCCTCTTCCGTCAGATATATGAGGCGTATCGCGGTGTTTGAGAACCACTTCTCTATTAAGTAGTTATATATTTCTCCTCGATTAACCTTGGCACGAAAACCCAGGTCTAACGAATCAGACAAAAGTTGTATCAAGTGAGGTAAGTAGAATCGTCGAACCGTGTTCAAATCTCTGACGAGGTACAGAAAGGCGGAGAAAAAAATAAGCAAAACAAAGCAATACTTTGATGAATAGGAAAGGATAAAGAGCTTAAAATAATACGTACACATCAGGAAAGAAAAAATTCATAAAAAAAATTCCGATATACAAAGGGGTGGGGAGAATGACTATCAGTCAAGTAACTTACTAAAAGCTGACGAAAGTACGGATATTTTAAATTCTGCTTGGGAGTACCTGGATCTATTCAGTACCGTCTCGTGTGTATATATATATATATATATATATATATATATATATATATATATATATATATATATATATATATATATATTTATTTGGTTATAATGTGGATTTTTGAAAAATATATTATGCTTTATTTTTCATTGACAACCACTATAACCCCTTCCCTTTATATATATATATATATATATATATATATATATATATATATATATATATATATATATATATATATATAGCTACCTCTCGTATTCGAGAATACCCGTCTACTAGAGTGGCACACACACACACACACACACACACACACACACAAACACATATATATATATATAATAATAGCTGGCCTCTCGTATTCGAGAATACCCGTCTACTAGAGTGACACACATACACACGTATACACACACACATAATATATATATATATATATATATATATATATATATATATATATATATATATATATATATATGAACGTGTTCTTCTGAATAGGTCAGAAAGAAATCATATCCTGGAACGTTTTGGTGTGTTTCTCATCGACTTAATCAGTTTATCTCTGCTGGAAACTTGTAAAGGCACTTGGCGAAATTAAACGTTAACTTCCGAGTACTTTCGCCGATCGTCGGTCGTATTGAAGGAAAGAAAATTGAAAGGCCAGAAATAGACAACGTGGCGTTTGTATTGTTGGCAGTTTAAAGCTTGAAATGAACGTCGATTCACGTGTTTAAGACGATGAAATAGAATTTAGCGTCAAGTGGCAAATATGATTTCCAGTTTAATTCAAGACGAGCAGGAAGTCATCAAAAGGTTCAACAAAATTTTTCTCTCTGTTCTATTTAAGATGATATTTTTGAAGAACAGATACATATATATATATATATATATATATATATATATATATATATATATATATCTGCTTGTGTGTGTTTGCATATTTATCTGTCTATCTATCGAGATATATATATATATATATATATATATATATATATATATATATACAGATGAGTGTGTGTGGCCTTTCCTTGCTCCATTATATATATATATATATATATATATATATATATATATATATATATATATATGTCTGTGTGTGTGTGCGTGCGTGCGTAGCACAATTAATACCCAAATTGAGAGCATTGTGTATTCAGAAAACCTAGCATAGTGCAATTGTTATTAATATTGTTATCATTATTTTAATTGAAGAAGGAGGAGGAGGAGGAGGAGGAGGTGCGGAAGAAGAAGAAAAAGAAATGAGAAAGTACAAAATGTTAAATGAATATAAATCCTTTAAAATACGCCGTTGACAATGGTACAGAATACGAAGAACTTTTCCGGATGCCAGGGAAAATATTGACGCGACAAACAAACTAGCAAATATCACACACCATTAAAAGAAAAAATAGATTGATAAATACAAAAAATAATATCAAAATATAATAGTAATGTAGTTTCCCTGTTCTTTTTTAAATATTTTTATGGTAATTGTTCTGATGAGCTTTCCTCTTCGGTATCTCAGCTTTATGAATTTAAGCGCAATACTAGAGAGGCAGATAGGTCTCATCATGTTATAACTGAAATGGATAGATGTAACCGTACTAAACTAACAGTTCCTTCTCTTGCACTTGTGAAACTCGCCTCTGGTCTTTTGCTTTTCAGCCATCTTTGATCTTCGATAAATTTAAATGCAATGTCAATCGTTATCCTTTGTCGTCTTAATTTCGATTCATTTATTGTTCTCTGTCTTTAATAATGTTTTTCTTTTTCTAATATTATTTCACCGTCACCAACCCCTGTATGTCTTAGTGGCTTTATTCCCTTATTGGGAGTGAAATGATTTAATAAAAAAATCAGAAACAGAACTGAATACAGATTTAAAGTTTAATAGGATTTTAAATACTGAACAATTTAGGCGAGAAAACTAAGATATGATTGATAATCATCAAAATGAAAAGCCGATAAAAATATATATTTAAAAATAGACAAGAAGGAGTTCAGCAACAGAGAATTCAATTAAGATGTGAAGAAAGCGATTCGGATAATGAGCGAATGGAAGAAATAAAAAGAGACAAGGAAGAAAATTAATAAAAGTACGAGAATCGGAACAATTAGAGAAAACCAAATATGATAAAAATAAAATTTAAGGAAGAAAACAATCCTTGACATAATAAAGAAAATTGATCTTAATTTAACCACCTTAAATGAGGTTAATATAATCTGGAACAACGGTAATGACGTCATTAAAATGTCCGAGGTAAACTAAGGCTAAACCGGGAAATAAAAAATATAGAACAAATATGACAAAGTAAGTTGGGGAAAGAGAGCGAAATCATATGAAAATAACAGAGTTTTAGTTTAAATATCAAAAGGAATACAGATAAAAACAGATTATCAAAAAAATAAGGCACAAACAAATCAATTGAGAAAATGACATATCATCTATAAAAGCAACGAATCCGGCTAAAAGCTTAAAGAAAAAGCTGACAGTAGAAAAGAAGTAAATTTTACAAGCAAAAATGAATTTTCAAGTACATTATAAAAAACCCTTCAGCATATTGGGTAAAATAATAAAACCTATAAAACACCACACTTGAAGAATTAAGAAAATTATGGAATAAAACATTGTGAAATTGAACCTTGTCGGCACATGTGGTATGGCAGTTCTACTTTGTATCTAGAAATTCTTTTAAAAATTCCAAAGAACCTACAATTGTATCGATCCTAACGAGACATCTGGGTATCAATTAATTTCTCACATCCATAACGTAGCTTCTCTGTGCCATTTTTAGAAATATTCTCATGGCAATTTTCTAATGCTGTCTAGTCTTAAACTTCTCGCCTGTGGAACTCTCTTCCGGCTTCTTGATTTCTTGCCAACTACAATATTCCAAAATCGATATTTCCATGGCATCTCTTTTGACGACCTAGATTCCTGTTGTGGTAAACCCTCCTATGGTAGAATGAAATCTTCCTCCTCTCATAAATACTAACTACGAGACCTCCTAGCATAGGGCTGTAGGAGAGTCGTATGCAGCCGAGCCGCAGTGTAGTCTGACCTTTCCGACTTCTAACTGCTTATTATTAGGTTGGTGCAAAAATAATGTCGTTTTCTCACATATGTTACTTTTATATATGATTTCTGAATTAATTCATTGATATATATATAGCCATGTTGTATATCATTTTCAAGCGCGTCTTTCGATCTATCGAATCATGTTATTCGTTACCGTTCTTAATCTCTTCATCCATTTTTTTGCAGGCTTTTCGACAGCATGGACAAAATTCAAATCCGCACGATTTTCTTGTTCCAGTTCAAACTAGGCCGAAAAGCTGCCGAGACAGCTCGTGATATCAATGATGCGTTTGGCCCAGGAAGCACTAACGAACGTGTGGCACAACGGTGGTTCAAGAAATTTCGCAATGGTGACGAGAGCCTCGAAGATGAAGACGGTTGTGGCCGGCCGACTGCGGTTGATAAAGAACATTTGAAAGCCTTAATTGAAGCCGATCCTCGCAAAACCACACGAGAAGTTGCTGTTGAACTCGAAGTCGACCACTCAACAGTCGTTCGCCATTTAAAGCAAATAGGAAGTCAAAAAAGTTGGATAAATGGGTGCCGCATGAATTGAACGATAATCAAAAAAATCGTCGTTTTGAGGTGTCTTCTACGCTCCTTCTATGCAACAAGAACGACCCATTTCTCGAGCGGATTGTGACGTGTGATGAGAAGTGGATCCTCTACGAGAACCGGCGACATTCGGCACAGTGGTTGGATGCCGGAGAAGCCAAAATTTCACCAAAAAAAGGTATGGTGACTGTTTGGTGGTCTGCGACCGGTCTCATCCATCACAGCTTCTTGAATCTGGGCGAAACGATTACGGCGGAGAAGTACTGTCGACAAATTGACAAAATGCACCAGAAGATCCAACGTATGTGCCCGAGATTGGTCAATATGAAGGGACCAATTCTCCTCCATGACAACGCTCGCCCGCATGTTGCTCAACTTACCCTGCAAGAGCTGAACGAATTGGGCCACGAGACTCTGCCTCATCCGCCATATTCACCGGACCTCTCGCCCACCGATTATCACTTTTTCAAGCATCTTGACAACTTCCTGTGCGAAAAATGCTTCAAAAGCCGAGATGATGCCGAATCGGCCTTCAATGACTTCATCGCTTCCAGAACTTCGTTGGCAAAAATGTGTCGATTCTAATGGTTCTTATTTCGATTAATAAAGTTTATTATGAAAGGAGTTATGATCTTTTGAATTTGAACGTCAAAAAAGGACATTATTTTTGCACCAACCTAATATTAACACTCTTGCTTTGTATATATATATATATATATATATATATATATATATATGTGTGTGTGTGTGTGTGTGTATGTGTGTGTATGTATGTGTGTTATTTCAATACACTTGTTCAACTTACCTTCGTCTTCCGTGTCTTTGTTTCTGGCCTCTAAACAGGCCACAACAATTCCTTAGTTCCAGCACACCTTAAGAAAGGTGAACTAGGGAAAAAGTATGGGCGTAAATTAATATTTGGATAATATTCTATTGCGGCACTTTCGAGGATTTTCCTTCTGAGTGAGTTATTTTCTTTTTTTTATGCCTTGAAAAAGTCCATACTGGACGAAACGCGTCGGCAAATATTACAGTTTTCCAATTCTCTTTTTATATGTATATGTAACGTTCATTTATAATTTATATAATTATAGTTTTAAATAATTTAAAATCAGACGGAAATAGAAATATCATATGGTTCATCTCGCTCTGTTATACAAATGTAAAATAAAATCCAGGAACATAACGGATCTGAAGATGGCATTGGACAAAAACAAATAGACGACGAGTCGACAATTTACAAGCGTCATGAAAGCGAGTTTGTGGTGTGACCAACGTTAAAAACATGTATCAATATGGTGTTTTTCTTCCATCTTTCAATGATAATGTTATAAATCTTATCAGACAATATGAAAAGAATTTACTTAAAATAAATCGACAAAACTTGTAAATATTATTTTATGAAACCTGCATCAATGAAAAAATGCTGCCTAAATACACACACACACACACACACACATATATATATATATATATATATATATATATATATATATATATATATATATATATATATATATTTCTTCCAGCATAATGCACACGTTATCCAGGTTGTTCAATAGAGATTTCAGTGTTAATATACAGATATGCACAGGGAGAGATTTATATGTAGATCAGTGAAGCACCCTTTGTGCTGTTGTTTCAAGTTATTCAAGTTTTCCTTTCATATTAAGACGACTTTCAACTTCATATTGTGTCATAAAAATTATGTATGGAATTTTGTTTTCTTTTATTTGCTCTCGACCCCCTAACCAACTACAGAAAAACCGTTTCACTTAAGCCGCTTTCAATATTAGCACAATATGGCGCGTACGAAGCCGTCGAACCGTCGAGAAAAAAATGGCCACATGGTTGGAAGAATCAATCATAAAGAAGAAATCCTATGGTCATAAATTTACTGTAAAGGTTGCTGTAACGCAATGTTCAGCCTGTCAGCTTGCAAGTCAGCATGACAAGATGTGTTGTGAATAATTCGGAACTGAGCATGCATCTAGGCACATTGATGAGTAGATTTAACGCATTCACAAACAGGCGTGCATCCATAAATTAATACAGTGAGCATTGAAATATTTACAAAGCATTTGCGTGTACATAAATTTAGTTTCATGAAATTCTGAGAGGAAGAATTTTTATTTACTCATAAATTTCTTTTATTTTCAGACCATTTTAGGATATGCGTAACGGTAACGCTGTGGAAAAGGAATATGGTGGAACTGGGTTCGTAATCCAGCCTTGGTTTTGTGTTCACTTTCGTTTAAATTTCTTTGGTAATGACGTAAATTCGTCCTTTGCTTCCGGTTAGGAGTTAAGTAACAAAGTAGAGGGTACTTTCTAGCCTTCGGTAGTTGGAAGGCTACGCTCAGTTCATTATCAGGGAAAGTTCTACAGCAAAATTGAATCCACAGTCACTCCCAAGGTGTCATAAGAATCTAGAGATGAAAAAGAAACGGTATACTTTGTGGAGAGTTATGATCGTCATATGATCTATCTATCTATCTATCTATCTATCTATCTATCTATCTATCTATCTATCTGTCTCAGTCCACTCAGGATTCTTTCTTTCCAAGTCTGTTCATATATATCTGTTTATCTATCTTGGTATATATAGATAAAAAAAAAATTCAACGAAAATATACAGAACAAAACTAAATTCGATACAGTTTGAAAGTCTGGCTGTGGTGTGCGGCTGGTGTAATGATGACGACTCAGAATGAGAAATCGGAAAGCCAAGTTCGAATTCCCGTCGAGTTAGTTGCGCGCAAATAGTCTTTGAAAATGTATGAATCCATTTCTTCTCCGCACCCCACCTATGGGTTAAATAGAAGTGCAGACTTCTAGTTCTGATTGGCTATCACTCTATCTATCGTATGCCTCTTTGAACCAAATAACTGGTTACCCTTTAACAAGACATAGCACCTGGAAGCCACCTCTCTCGGGAGTCACGATGAAGAGGTCGGCAGCAGAATGTTACATGTGGTCAGTGGTAAAACCTACCGCTGTGACATCGAACTGAAATAGTGTCATGCAAACTGATCATTCATAACGGACAATGGTTGAAACCTAATCATTTCGAGACAAGTGGAAACTGAAGGAACACACAAGGCAGAGTTTTGTAATTATGAGTTTATAAAGGCGCGTTTCAGTTTTCAGTTACTATTACGCATATCAATCTAGTGACCGAGGTTTGCGCCTTTAGGGTACTACAGACTAAAGAGCGTAGGTGCAAGAGACATTTTTATTGGTAAAATGTCGCTTGCACTTACCCTCTTTTGCCAGTAGTACCCTGAAGATCCGCCATTTATCCTATAATTTTGTAGGATTCCTATCCATACTCTCTCTCTCTCTCTCTCTCTCTCTATATATATATATATATATATATATATATATATATATATATATGAAGAAAAATATATACGGAAAAAACAAAACAAAAGTCCTTATATACGATTATGCTGTTTTAATGTTAATATGTCAACTTCTGACGTTTCGGTCTAATAAACCATCTTCAGGACATATTCATAAATATAACATTATCAATACAACATGACAAAGATGATGTACATTAGAACAAGACTTATCCAAACAAATAACTGAAAGTTTTATAATATCAGCGCCCCGTTTAAAACATGATCACGTTGTCGTCACGTGGGCGACGCTGTGAAAACGTATTTCTACAATTTTGAGTATTTTGAATGAAAAATGAAAAGAATTTTTTTCTAACTAAAATTTATATGTACGCTTGTCGAGCATAAATCTCGCTAGAAAAGGGGAAATATCGTCTTTGTCATGTTGTATTGATAATGTTATATTTATGAATATGTCCTGAAGATGGTTTATTAGACCGAAACGTCAGACGTTGACATATTAACATTAAAACAGTATAATCGTATGTAAGGATTTTTATTTTGTTTTTTCCGTATATATTTTTCTTCATACTGTCGGATCTATATCCATATATTTGCATATATATATATATATATATATATATATATATATATATATATATATATATATATATATATGTATGTATGTATGTATGTATTCAACAATAAATATTTAAGCACACATATAATATCGATGGAAATTTTGCTTTAGTTCCCTTCAAAATATTTCTCTTCGTACATATTACATATATTCAAGCATCCTTTGCACTTTTCAAAATCAGTCTCCAATATTCATTTCACGGATCGCAGATACTTAACTTTGTCAATGGTTTGATTATCCACTTTTTAAAAAATTATTTCCCGCACAAAGAAGGCGATAATGCCACTAAGGCGCAAGAGGGAATTTAAGGAGGAGAAAGGACAATAATAAGAAAATGACAGAAGATTGCGATTGACGTTGCATTTAAAATTTTAAAAATTGTAGGTGACAGGGTAGTAAGAAATCAAGAAAAGCTTTCTACGTGGGAGACGTTTGAGTACAGAAACTATTATTATAATAGAAGTTTTGTTTACATCTAGGTATTTAAATAAGTTGCCAATCTAATAGTACGCTTAAATTCACACGGTCGAGCGAAGGGAGAGAGCTCATTAGAACAACCGCCATGAAAATATTTATCGATAAGACATAGAGAAGCCATGTCCGGGCCGTGGGAAAGTGATTAACGTCAAGATATGGTCGGCGATTTTATTTTCGGTTTAAGCCAGAAGTCACAAGATGTCAAAAGTGAAATGTAAGGCGGGGTCAGCAGGCAGACTTCGAAACTGTGATGTTTTGCTAAAAATCGCTGCAGGAGGGTGTGAAGAATATTCAGTCTAGATATTTAAATTAGTTGTATACTCTTTCGAGAGGTCGCGAAATTCAAACATCTCCTAATTGCCAGACTGTCAAACGTGGGCGTCGTTTGATTTCAACCCGGACGTATCCAATATCTATAAGGTTTTTACTTTTCTAGCCGCGGATTGTTTTGCAATTGTCACTTCTATAATGACTCGTGTAAAATTGATTTTATTTTAATTTCTTTTTTGGAAAGTTTTTGGAATATCAAATGATTGACGATGCAAAGTAGATCGATGTTTACACAAGATTTAAAAGAAATTAATTTTCATCTAATACGAGAGGTCTCAATTTTTAAAAGATCCACATTTACACGAGTAAATATGTTGCTTCTATTATTTTTTTAAGTATGCACCTTATGACTTTATTTCTGCTTATAACCAAATTGCAAATATTTATCAAAGAATTTTTAAAAAATCATTGAAGTTATTTTATAACTAATGCTTAAAACGCCGACAAATTGGTTTCAATATTTTGATGTAATGCCCCGGGGTGATTTAGAATGTAATGCACTCTTTGGCCTAACTCTTCAGTGGAGGCGAAAATAAACGCTATATTTACTAAATAAATTATGTTTTTTGTGTACGGTTTCCTTTTGCTTTTGTCTTAATTTCTTGCACTCACTGCATTTTTTTGATGCTTGCTGCCTTATTTTATTTATCGCTAAATGTCCTCCAGGAGTTCTAGGAACGTTCTTATAAATGGTTACGGAGAAAAGTTCTTAGCAATTAATTTTACATATATAAGTAAAATGTATTTTCGGTATGAAAATCATTAGAGTGATAGATAGATAGAAAGAAATGAACAAACGGAAATAGATAGATAATGAACAAACTGAAATAGATAGATAGATAGATAGATAGATAGATAGATAGATAGATAGATAGATAGAAATGAGCAAACTGAAATAGTTGGATGTGAAAAATTGAAGTATCTCTCTCTCTCTCTCTCTCTATATATATATATATATATATATATATATATATATACAGAGATAGATAGATAGATAGATAGATAGATATGAACAAAATGAAGTAGATACATAGATAGATAATGAACAAACTGAAATACATACATTCTAATAGATATGAAGTACATATGAACCAAATAAAATAGTTGAATGTGAAAAATTGAAGTATATATATATATATATATATATATATATATATATATATATATATATATATATATATATATATATATGTTTAATAATTGAAATCAACTCTATACTGATACATATTATTAACACCCAACACACGCCTACCCAATTTAAACAATTCGCCCTAGCTGTTACCATGGAAATTTTGAGTTCAATTATTAAAACACGTAAATTTCAGAAATACGTTATTCAAAAAAAAAACTTTCGCTTGAAGATGGAACAGAGCTTACTTTAACTCAATTTAATTCAAATAATTATATTGAAGTTTCGGCTCTTGTTTTGAAACATGAGACCTCTTATGTCGCTAGTTGGAATCATATTTTTAAATAAATAATAATATATATATATATATATATATATATATATATATATATATATATATTTTTCTTAATTTCAAATTTCAAATTCAATAATAAATTTCAATTTCAATTTTTTTTCATTCTTCGTCTTTGAATTTAAAATTTTATATGAATTATAAAAATTAATTATAATATTTTTATAATTAAATGAACAAGTTTTTACATAAAATTTCAAATCATCACCACGAGAATGCGAATCTCACAACGGTCAGCACCTGAAAATTGCACATTTGCATGAAAATATGAGTCGTGCTATCGATATTGGATATTATGTATATTCACTAACACACACACACACACACACACACACACACACATATATATATATATATATATATATAGTTATAAACGTGGATACTGACGTCAACACCCAGCGGCGATAGTCTGTTTCATGCTTAAGCGCAATTGTTTTTCCATATATATATATATATATATATATATATATATATATATATATATATATATATATATATAAACAGCCACGTGCGTTAATGCAAAGCTCTTCAGTAAGATGAATAGAGCACTCCGTCTGATTGGCATTTGTTTACATTCGCTAGATAATTAACTGTTTCATTCTGATGAATGAAGATAGCTCGGACTGACACCAAATCAGTTAGGTTTCGATCCGGGCTTGAGGCATTCGGATGTCTTGTCACCCTCAGGAGCTGTGATACGCGAAACAGTACTGTCTGTGAATAACATATATATATATATATATATATATATATATATATATATATAGTCTTAACGTGTGCTATATTTATGGGATAAAGTGCTTAATATCAGAGATAGGGCGTGTGTAAATATAAAAGTAATCATTGAAGTCAACACTTAGAGGCTAGACGCAGTCGTCAGGCCACGATATATATATATAGGTTTACATATATATATATATATATATATATATATATCGGTAAAATTTTTTAAGTGTCTCCGTAAAGCAAACGCGTGTCTAGCCCAACTACGAAAACAGTCTGTCTTTTGGATATATATATATATATATATATATATGTGTGTGTGTGTGTATGTGTGAGTGTTTGTTTTTGTGTGTGTGCGCGCGCGCGTGTGTGTGTGTGTGCAGGGAAAATTGTCAACCCAATCCACTTCTAAAAATCAATGTTCTAATGTTTGGACATTAAAATGTCGAAGTGAAGGCATTTTATCACCCCCCTCCTCTCATAGACCCCCCAAAAAAAAACAAACAAAAAACACCACACACGTATATGACTGTTTCGTAGCAGTGTCTTTCTCCGGAAAAAAGATTGACACTAGTCGGGAATGAATACAGTCATTACTGAGAGGACAGACTGCATTTTTGTTGTAGGTTTTTTTCTTTAACCTTTCAACATGTTTACCACCTGTTTTTCATCCGAAATAAATAAAAAAAAACATTCCATCCCCTGCGCACACATGTATCATTAATTCAATTTCAGATAGATTCTACACAAGGCCGCATGCATGGGACACACAGTGCGGATCGTAATCATCGCTCAATTGAAGGATATGCAAATCTAGCTGGGTCACCATCATCCAGCGTGGCACATTTTCTCGGTGGATATAGATATTAAGACATGTATACCTTTGTTCTTTGTCTATTTTTCATAAACATATTTCATTAGGTGATTAATGAAAACAATTAAAAATTAGTAAAGGTAAGTAAATTGACGCTACACGATCACACTAGTCTTGTGTCAGATTATGTTGAGTCATTAACTACATTTCAAGATACCTATTACATAGTTATAGGCCTGAGTTGGGTTAAAAGGAGTTGCGCATTTTTCACTGGAGTCAGAGATTAGTGTTAGAATCTATGTAAAATCTTTGACATTTGACGGTATAGTACCAGATGACGTTGAAACACCAGTTACAGTACTATCCCCGAAGTTAAGCAACATCGAACCTGGACAGTATAATTTATGGGTGACAGCTTGAGAATACTACGTGCGGCTGGATTGAATGTACGGGTCGTCTAATGAATAACGGCTCAGAATTGTTAATCGAAGAACGAGTAATCCACCTCTTCTCCCCTCAGCTATGGGTTAATTAGTGAGACTTATGTCACTAAGCCTTTATTATCTCAAAAAATATAATCTCATTATAATCTAAAATATTTTCTGGTTTTAAATAACCTGCAGAAGGTTGATAAGCCGTAGAATACGAATCAATCCATCTAGATGCAACATAGTCTTACATCCTGGAAGTAACTTTATAATCTCTAAACCTGGCTCATCTGGTAAATTTACAAATTATAATCCGTGATTCGGCTCCCTTGGTCGATATTCAATCCCAAGTCAAAACCCAGATTTCAAACCATGATTTTCAAAGCAGCCATGTAATTCCCAGTGAGTAAGTAGCTTAGTAAAGTGCAATTTCTATAGCAGAGTTAAAAGTAAGATTGCGTTGTACTATTTTACAAATGGAGATGGCCTGCCGATTTTGAAAATCCGTAATCAACATTGGGTCCTAACTCTGATCACTGGTAATATTAGAAAATACACAAAATTTAATGCAAACCACGCCACGTATATTAATATAGCACAAGGTGAAATTGATGGGAGAAAATGGATTAGGAAGACAGTTTTGCGCCAGCTTTCTGCTTGGATGCATGGTTTCCTCAGAAATCAGCACCCGAAAAATTCAATTATATGACAGGGAAATTTTCTGGTCGTCAGGAATTTCTTTTAAGCATTTCACTCCAAGCAAGGCGGGAGTACCACTAGCACGCAAGGGGTTACAGAGGGTTGAGAACAAGAAGCGTGTTTGAGGAAAGGATTAATAGAAAGACGGAGAAGAAAATCAAGGCATCAAAAGGTGTCGATTGACATTACACTTGAATATTTGAAGATTATAGTTATCAGGGAAGCAAGTAAGAGAAAAGGTGTTCCACGGGCGGGAAGTGCGAGAGAAGAAGCTGTTTGAGTAGAAGAGACGGTTACATTTAACAGTTTCGACAGTGAAAGGGTGGGACCGAGATGCCAGTCTAGTAGCACGCTTAAATTCATGCAGTCTGGGAACCAGCAAAAGTAGATCGTCAGAACAGTTGCTGTGAAAATTCTTGTAGAAGAGACAGAGGGAAGCCACGGCACATCTGTGTCAAAATGACTGTTGTCGAGATGACAGATCAGGACCTATCACATTGCATATCCGTCTTTAGATTTTGTCGAGGACGTCGAGATGAACAGCAGAGGCACCAGAGCATATATGACAGCATTATTCCATCGTCTAGCCTATCATTATACTTTCTGTATCACTGTTAAATCTAGTGCATTCACATACAAGTTACTGACCAATCGGGTAACTGATTGCTGACAATTGGCTAATCAGATTAAAGCATGATGAGTAAATATTAAGCAATCAGGTACCAACACATTACTCTCAAATTTTGAACCAATCAGAGCATGACTGGCACCATTCCAACCAGTGTTGCTCCTTCTTCAAGGAAACCCTCAATCTTTGAAGTATGTTTCCAGGCTATTTCAAATCAACTTGAAAATGGAATTCTCGTAGTAAATATTATAATATACGAGATACAATGACGAGATCTGACGGTAAAGGAAAGAAGCACATCGTAAACAAAATTCAAAAGAAGATCAATCATTTTACGCACAAAGAGAGATTAGACTTGTGTGTTAGCTCAGCGAAGCGTTACGTTTTGACTCTCCTCTCTTTTACCTCAAGAATGCGTTGATCTCTTATGATGCTAAAGAAAGTAAAAACTCAAACCAACCATTCAAAGTTGGTTAACCTTAACTCTATTCGGGTCGCAGACATTTTCTTTGTGCGATAATCGCCTTCTGGTAATAATCATTCACTTTTGCCACTTCAAAAGCGGGTGAAAATATCAAAGGTCAAGCCAAGAATATGGTGTAAGGATTTCAGCAAAACTTTTCCAGTACACTGATCAAGGTAACGCAGAGCCCAAGGTCTCACTTTTTGTAATCGTGTAGATTAAGTTCACAATTTAATCTATAAATATCTAACATTTCCAAAGAGCAGAAGTGTTGTTGCTAGCGAAAAGGGGAATAAAATCAGCGAAACATGTTCAAGTGCTAGTTATGAATTTCGATCTCACTGATGCTACTTTGAGTTATAGTTCTATAGAGAGAATTTTTTCTCATTTTTCTATTCCATATTTTTTGAAAGACAACTATTATTGCTTATTTCTGCGACTGCGCCCCTTGCAAAATTGCAAGTTCCCTAACAAAAGGAAAAAACATTCCATGTGTATGGTTACAGACCAGAGTATAAATCTGATCGATGTTTACCTATACTACTGTACTGTACTGATGCGGCATTCACCGTGGGCGGATTGAGCCGGCTTCTTCCTGTTATGAGAAAAAAATTCTTGGGATAAATTACAGAAGTAGGGTACCCAGGCCTACTCGGATAACGTTCTTGCTTGCCGCGGGATCCCCACAGACGCAGAGACAGGAACGACCAGAAGCCGCCGGTTACCGATGCAGACGCTCCTTGGATTTTCACCAGAGCTTTGGGTAGCCGGCGTGTGTGTCAGACCTGTCTGCCTTGGGTGGCCCTACCAGGAACGAAGTTCCGGGCGGCATAGCTCTGACACTACCGTTTACACCCCCCCACCGACTGTAAGGTAAGGGTTGGACTTTGGGGGCTTACAGTACCAGGTGTTCCCAAGCGGTCCCCCATCTAAGTTCTGACCTGGCTCTACGATGCTTAACTTCGGTGATCGAACGAGAACCGGTGTTTCAGCGTGATTTTACCTATACACGCAGGTATAAATCTAAGATGTACCTGCAAGCTCTAGTGTAAATGTTTACATATGCACTCAAGTTTAACCCGAGCAACTTTTATCTATATATGCATGTATAAAAACGACAAATATATATCTACAGATTCAAATATAAACCAGTGATATTTACTTCATGTATAAACCTAAACAAATTTTATCTCTAGGCTAAAGTATAAATTCAAGAATAAACCCGTGAATGTTTACTTATAAAATCATATACGCTCCCGATCAACGTTTTCCTAGAGACTCAAGTGTAAAACTAACAATTGATCACCTATAAATTTAACTATAAACCCGACCGATGTTTGCCTATGCAATCAAAGATAAACCCGACGAAAATTAAAAACTAGGTGGATGTTTATTTATAGATTAAATGATAAATATGTATAATGTTTTTCTCTTGAGGCAAGTATAACCACAAAAATGTTTGTCTATACACTCAAAGAAAAAACGAACACTTGTTACATATTAACTCTAGTATGACCCCAACCAATATTTGCCTCTTGTATAAATTCGACCAATGTTTACCTAAGCACTCAAATATAAACCTGATAAATGTTTACCTATAAGCTCACGTATAAACTCGACTACTCTTTACCAACAGGCTAAAATGTAAACACGACGAATATTTAGCTATCCACTCAAGAATAAATCCGAACAATGTTTACCTATAGAAACAAATATAAATGTGGCGGATATTTACCGTATAACGATAAACAGTTATTACCTATAAACTCATGTATAAACTCAACAAGTTTTACCTGTAGACTAGTATATATACGTTCAATGCTCATTTCTATATTTAAGTATAACAGAAAAAAAATCGACATTATATAATCCAATGTGTCGCAATATCTACTAGTATATATATATTTTCTTAAATATTAAATTAGATTTGTTTTTTTTACCTTTATTCGAACTGTCAGTCTAGTGCTCCACACAAGTACAGCTGATGAGAAGGTATAAAGGGTACGTTTCCAGTGGGACTTGCATTCGACACTCCATTTTTAATTTTGGAAACCTGTTTAAATATACCGACTATTTCTACCTTCATGGCTACTAGGTTTCTATGGCGAGCAGAAGGTCAAATATAAATTTATAAAATCTCCTTTTTTTTTTCTTCAGGTAATAAACGATCATGGCTCTCCACAGTTTCTTTCCTTTTTTATATACGAATTTACATGATTTCTTGCGAAACATATTTGGATGGTATTGCTGTGTTATTGTCCGTAGTTTTGAATAGAGTTGTTCTAGACTGGCTGCCACAGGAATCTATCTGTTATTTAACCCATATTTGGGGGGGAGAAAATAGAAAGAAAACTTATATTCAGACAGCTGAAATTCATGGTGTTGTGGTAGGATCCACCTAATTTGCATAGTGGAGTACCGACTATATAAATATGGTTGGTACCGGGAAGACGGGGGGGGGGATCAAGAGATTCAATCCAGAGACTCTTCCCGACTGCGACTAAGTCAACACATTCTCCAGGAACGGTCTTCCCAGGAATATACAAAAGACTATATGTAAATATTGTGTACACTTTCTTGTTCCAATACATTTTGTTCTAAGTACATTTTGTGTTGCATTATTATTCCATGCATTAGTCAAGTTTCAACACATGGGAAGCATAATGAGGAAAGACGGTTTGGAAAATCTGATCCTCACGGAGCATATTGAGGGTAAAAGAGATAGAGAAAGGAAGCAAGCCACGTACCTAATGAGCTTGTATAAATGGATCTCGGAATGGGTGATAGGAGCCTTAGCAAAGGGAGAAAAATTCTAAGAACTACAATGAAAGGGAAGTTGTAGAGAGCTATGATCTTATATATCCTGAAAGGATGCGGCACATAGACATCGTAGTGTAAGAAAAAAATGGATTCCCAATACAGGGTTTGAAATATACAAATATTTCTTTAAACACAGAACTTTCGTTGGTCACTAAAGAAGTTCGTACAAAAGGAAAATAAATGCTACCTAAATAATCCCCAATTAGTAGTGGGGGGGGCAAGGTGGGACGATTAATTTATTTAATGTTTTCCTCGGAAAACGAAGAGACAGCGTGTTGTGTAAGCGTACATTTTATCAACAAAGAGACAACGAAAGAACGACATAGAAAGAACGGGAGAAGGTCGAACATTGCTGTCAATTTTCGTTAAATAAAGATACATATTTTCATTGCTTGAAATTGCTTGTGAAGTCGCGGACACAAATATTTAATTGCATGTAAAATGAACTTCAGACATTGGAAATATGAAATCAAAAACAGGTGTACAAAATTAACGAGCTTTCAAATGCGTCACACCATTGAAAAATGGACACGTTGATTACGTAGCGCTTATTTTTAGGCACGCATGCGCAAACAAGTATTCATCAAATATAAAAATGGCAACATACATTTAAAAAATACGTAAATGTCTATTCCCCTGGGATGTACCAAATTTGGTTTAGTCGCGCGTAATGAACAAGTGTCCGTTTTCATATTATTTTTTATCACTTATTTATCTCTTTTGTATGCCTTTCAAATACAAAAGTATGCACATTCAATAATAAAAAACCGAAAAGAGACATTTGATAGCAAATATTTCGGGTAAAGATTTTATTGTAACGTCCGTAGTAACTTTCCTGTGTAATTTTAAGTAATAATCATAGGCAATGTTTAAGCCATGTTAAAAGCCGTTGTTTCAAATGCTGGTTAAAAATCAAGAACTGATGAAATAAAAAAGTCAACACAATTTTCATGCATTTAACTCAAGGAGACAGAAACAGGCTGATCATTAGAGCCATTTCTTCTGCTTATTCAGTTTTACTCATAAGGATTGTTTCAACGGGTGGTATGATTTTCAAACACTTTGCCGCAAACTGGAATTTCTGATATTTAAAAGAAGTTATTTTTCCGACAATGGTGGGATATGAACCCTGGTCTCATCGTCAGAAAGCAAAGGTCTCAACCACTCGGCAATGGAAACATAACGGTAGTACAAGGCAGCATGAGGGAGAGAAAAACACCAATTAGATGCGTAAAAATAAAGTGTATACTTTGAAAATAATACATACATATATGACGTCACACACAGCGAAACAGACAGAATCCGACAATTATTTGAATTATATAGACACAACTATTTAAGTAAATGGAATGTTTATAATAAACAGTATTAACAACATTTACCGGCCTGAACGCCCGAGAAATTTCATAGAAAATATGCGTTCTCCGACAGGAATCGAAACTGTATCCTACACGGAACCGTCATATATCCTAACGTGTTATACCAGTTGAGCTACGAAGGAGAGCCTGGTTACAATTTTATTGCTTTTAAACTACAAACTTCCCACGATTTCCTTCAAACGTCCATATCTGCTCGAAGTTCAACAATTATTTTAATATATTTTATTGTTATACGTTATTTATATAGATGCAAATATTTAAGTAAGTGGACTGTTTTATAAACAGTATTAACAGCATTTACCGGCCTTACATTTATAGAGCATTTACTTAAATATGTGTGTCTGTATAAATAATGTATAACAATATATATATATATATATATATATATATATATATATATATATATATATATATATATATATATATTTTTTATTTTATATTAGAACAAAAACATGTTGAAATCGCTATACAATAGCTTCCATGTTTCCGTAATACGTTGTACTTCTTCAGGCGAATGCTAAGTGGCTGGTGATTAAATAATTTTTTTTTAAAATTCAAAAGCAAAATGTCACCTCTTTTCCTAAAGATAAAAATGAGGACTAAGAAAACAACTGGTCAGGATTAAAAGCAGATTTTTCGGTTTGTCTTGATCAACCAATTAAATGTCAGATCTACGCTAAACAGAGAATTAAGATGAGAGTTTGGAGGTGGAGAAGTTATTTTTTTTTAAATTAAATGCTTCGAACAGCGGAATTTGCTTCTTTCATTTATATATATATATATATATATATATATATATATATATATATATTACTGAAATGTTGCATAATATCGGAGTTATTCAAACCATATATAGCCTATATATAGGGTAAGATCAGTCAGATAATGAATTTGTGTGTTTATACCAAGCTCAATCAATTGGAACAAGACTAGTAATAACTAAGCACTAGTACAAAAGAACAAGACACGATATACAATGACAATGGAACGAGAACTTTCTATCCCGGTAAATTTGATAAAGGGTTCAGTTTGAACTTCCCTGAATGTTACTCGGATAGGCACATACCTGTGAAAGGCTGGTGGTCAAAAATGTCGAAATATTTTCATAATAGTTAAATAGATGTTGATTGATTGAATTGTTTTGGGGTTATTTAAAGCCAAATCGCATTTTCTAAGTATTGGCCGGATTTGACGTTGTTTAATTTCGGTGATCGAACAAGAACCGGTGTTTTGATCGTGATTTGACTCTGGGTTGATGAAAATGAAGACATTAGTCTAACTACTCATGATTATTCAAAGTAATAGCAATTGTCTTCAGGTGTTTCGATTAGTTAAAAATAATGACTGATTAATTCATAAAAATGTTATTTAATCCCTAATTATTTGTGGAGTTGTGGGCCTCTTCCTCTTGGGGATAAACTCAGCCGACAACATTTCCTCTCCCACGGTAAATTTTGCCCGATATTAACCTTCATTACAATTACCGCAGGGATCCCCACTGAGTGTCCCATAATTTCGATCGTTTTGCCTAACCTAAGCAGTGCGAAAAAAATACCATTACAGTAACTTCAGAAAATCCAGACCCCACAACATTTGTGATTAATTACATTCCTCTGGATTTTTAATGTCATGTCCCTTTATGAATTGGGGATCATGGCTTCCCACAGATTGTTTTGATATCTGAGAATTTCTACGTCTTTTTGGAAAATATACTGATTTCCCGTTGACATTGACATTTTTTTTAATTTATGGTGGTCCTTTGCTTAGTTTATATCCAGTTTACTCAGCTTAACCCGTAGCTAAAGAATAAATGTACTTTTCTCAATGGTATTAGTACGAAAAAAGAATCCAGCAAATTAGAATTGAATTTGATCCTTGCTCGCAGATTTTATTTCTCGCGTCGATAATCATTCCGTTATCTGCCCATTCAAGATACCTAGAATATTTGACACACTTTTCGAACTCTGCAGGCTGTAAATGCAAGTGAATTGGCTGAGCGCCATCTGGCACTGAAACGGTGAAGTTCGAAAACTCATAAACGAAGAAGGGATGTGCTAGTTAGATCTCACTCCTAATCATTGTGAGTGTGCATCAGCACACGGAATCGCGATTGCATGAAATTATTTAAAAAAAAAAATGGAATATCGCATCCCTTCCCCCTTCGGGAATAACCGCAGTGCCCCGGAGAACTCTGGTTCACATATTGGTAATCACTGACGTAGAAGAATTCAACATCAAATACATTTGTTTCTAAACTATTGACATTCACTTAAATTAGTTTTGGCACAATGCCACGAGTATTTGGGCATTTGGCGATCATTGGACGCACTACAATAGTTTGCTAACGACAGCTTTATGCGAGGATCCTACATATGTCTTTGTTTCTGATCGAAAAAATACTTTGGCTGATAAGTTCTACACAGACATTTTTCTCTAACATCTAACTTTCTCCTTAAATTTTGAATACGGGGTAGATGAAGAGGATTCGACTCCGTGGAAATCGTAGAGGTGTGAACTTGTATAGAGTCACTCTGAACATTTGACATAGGCACAGAGTAGAGCGAAACTTACGACATTGTGGATGTGGGAAAGAGGGAGTAAGGTGGAGAATAAGACCGGCAAGAATATGCAGATACTTTTGAATTCGAGACTGGAAAGTGAGGATTGTGCAGCTCCAACGCTCTAATCTAAAATAAAGTTTGACAATGGAGGTCAAGTACTGCCTGTAGCGATAAAAAGGACCGACATTTTTTCCAGAATCTTTAGCACTGGATTTTATATAAGTGTTCCACTATACTAGCGATGTTTGAAATAATACCTAACCATTTGAAGAAAAATAACCTACTCAGAGCAGTCGCGTCTGAGCCCACTTCAATGTTCACCTTCAAAGATCTTACACACTTCACCGGCTTTCTTCCAATTTTCAAAGCAAAGTAATTCCTTATAGTATGATCCAAATCTGTAATAGTACGTAAAATGTTATATTTATTTTTTTCCAATTTGACAAATATTTTTGCTTCAAAATTGGCATTCATTTATTTTCGAAAATTTTTTTTTAGAGAAGTACAATTATATTTCTGAAAGCTTTGAAACATTATCTGAATCTGACCTACATTTTCAAAAGTATGTTCCAAACATTAAAACACCGTCATATGAAAAAGAGGCTCTATAGAACTCTGAAAGGGTATGTACAGTTGTTTCACACGTTAATAAAAACCTCTCAAGAAAACAAACCGTGAATTTGTGTCATATTTTGAAAGTCAAATGTCACCCGTGGCAAGATATCTGTCGCGTTGTTTAAATTGGCAGAGTCAAAGGGAAAAAAAGCATTCAAAGACATAAAGCAAAACGAAAGAGTTAGGTTCTTTATTTAACATTTCACAAAAATGCTTTGGAGTTATTTGTTGCAAGTTATCTAGTTTTTATCTTATTAATGGTTCACTGGAAACGTTGATCGAGAGAAACACAATTTAAGAGGATCACTAATTCAAGAAAGAAAATTAAAATGTCAAAGCCTTATCGAACAAGTAAACACACAGTCAGCAAATGATGTTAACAGTCATAGGGAGGGACAAAGATTATTAGGTTGTGTCACAAGTAATTTTTATTCAGTGATATATTCACCGTTTATTCAGTGATTTATTCACCATTTATTCAGTGACATATTCAATGTTTATTCAGTGATATATTCACCATTTATTCAGTGACATATTCACCATTTATTCAGTGATTTATTCACCATTTATTCAGTGATATATTCAACGTTTATTCAGTGATATATTTAACGTTTATTCAGTGATATATTCACCGTTTATTCAGTGATATATTCTCCGTTTATTCAGTGATATATTCTCCGTTTATTCAGTGATATATTCACCGTTTGTTCAGTGATTTATTCACCATTTATTCAGTGATATATTCACCGTTTATTCAGTGATATATTCAACGTTTATTCAGTGATATATTCAACGTTATTTGCAATTTTGAGGTCCAGTCAAGTAAGGGATATCGGCTCGGATATTGGAATCGGAGAGCAGAGTTTGAATTCCAGTTGAGTTCATTACACCCACTTACGTGATAATATCCTTGGGGAAAGTATGAAGCAATCTCTTCTCTTCAGATATGGGTAAATAGCAGGACACAGTGGGTCCTATAGATATTGTTGGCGACTAATCTTGGAGAAGGAAATCTCTAAATTGAAATCATCCCAGACAGAGCTGGGCTCAGAACACGCTACTGCTACAGCGGCTGCAGAATATATGGTGCCTCTCCGACACTAATTAGTTACGGGATCCACGATTGTGATTGGCAAAGACTTGTTGCCTCTGACCACGCAGTACTTCGGATTCATTTGAGAAATATTCCGCTGCTTTTGACGCTTCTATCTCCCAGGCCAACCTTCTCCACTTAAATATTTATATTAATATACACTTACACTCTGTCTCTGATATATATATATATATATATATATATATATATATATATATATATATATATATATATATATATATATTATAAATAAACTGATTTAAAAATATGGTTCATTTGCTACACAGGAATTACCATGTTTCAAAGACCGAAGAAAACGCAAATTTTGGAATAACTTGGAGTTATTCCAAAATTTGTTTGAAGATAAAACAGAACTAATACTTTTAATTTAATTACATATTTAAATTTGAAGTGTTTAGCTTCGGTTTTTGAAACATGGTAATGCCTGTGTTGCGAACGAACCATATTTTAAATCAGTTAATTTATAGTATTCATGGTCTGTAAATTTACATTGAGCACTGTTTTGTAAAAATAAAAATATCAATAAGAACTACGGATTATATATCTTACTGTTCTTTTTTTTTTTTTACTATATAATATATATATATATATATATATATATATATATATATATATATTTATTAAAGACATTTTAGAAAAATTTCGTTCTTTGACAGGATTCATCATAAACAGAGCATTTGCTTAAATACTTGTATCTATAAATAACAACGTTAAACATAAAAATGTCTTTAATAAATAAATTGTCGGACCTTGTCCATTTCTTATATATATATATATATATATATATATATATATATATATATATATATATATATATATGAAATTTATTATCTGAGATTAAAACAAAAACGTTAAAAATCGCTACACAGTAGCAATGGTAATGACCAATTGGTTAAAAGGGGGTGTATACCAAATATTTTTCTATTCCTATTTCTTTTCCTTCGATCGCTATTATCATGTTTTCCATACTTGATTTCTGCAATAATAAATGAAGAAATCAACTATAGAAAACGTGATAATTTTTCTCTTTAATTTAGTCAAAAGCTAATATTGAATAAATAACTTTAAATTTTAATGCCTATATTGTTATAATTTGTATTTATATCTATTCCTCAAATTTTATTAATCGGCCTATTATATATATATATATATATATATATATATATATATATATATATGTTTCCTGGAAATTTAACAAAATCACTTTGTCTCAGATATTATCCAATGTCTTCTGAACAGTTATTAAGGAAATGTTATTGACCTTCAACCAAATATGCATAAATGCGAAATGATGGGCAAACACACAATTTGTCTTTATATATATATATATATATATATATATATATATATATATATATATATAGATAGATAGATAGATAGATAGATAGATAGATAGACCTCCGTCCATGTCAATAATCTGCTAAATGAATATGAACGGACGGCTGTTATAGTTTACAGAGCATAAACGTAGCGAATATTATTTTAATAATTCAAATTACTAAAGATATTTACTACTCATTTGTATTGTTCTACAGTTTTAGCCAATATATTTATATCTCGAAGATAGGAAAATACTTGTATCTCAAAGTTAGAGGAGAATTTATTTAGTCATCCCACATCACAAGAATTTTTTTTTAATAGCCCACACTTGAAGAGAACTTGTGATGGTGAAAATCGTAAGATGACTTCACTAATAAAATCAACCGATTTTTATGCAATTTACGGTCAAGCGCCTACGAAGCAGTATAGTTAATCGATGTTGATATGATTTATATTAATTAAGAGAATGTCACGCCGCCAGGCCGAGGGGAGTAGATCATTTTTACTGAAATGAATTTTATCCTCACTTAGGGAGGATTAAACATCAACCGTACTTATGGTTGACTAAAAGAGAAAAAGCCCAATAGGCTGTGAACTATGAACTGGAGATGTTAAACTCAAACAGGGGAAGAAGTTTAAATACATGGGAAGTGTTTTAACAGAGCATAGAAAATCTAACACCAAAATCCGAACGTGTATTGATAATCACAATGGGAACATTAGATGTTTCCTTATAAGGAATTAGTCTGCATTCATTGACCAAACAATCATTGCCATTATCAGTTGCAGTTTATACAATCTTAACAATTTTTTATAACAATAGGAACAAATATTAATGCTTCCTTCAGTGTTGATAAGGGTTTCATATTAGGAGGGGATAGTCTGGTACATCATCATTTTGATTTGGGCACCTCGATGTGGTGCAATGATTAACAAGATTATCTTGCTAAATCAATTACTGCGTAGTGAGTTCGGTCTTTACTTGGTTCTCTCATACCTTCGGCCTTGTGCCACATCTAAGCTAAGTTTAGAAAATCACAATCATCATCACCATCATCATCTTGGCTATGTCAATATTCTCTCTTAGGTTACATGTGCTAACCATTTTAGTTTTTGTTACTGTTAAAAGTCCTCGAATGATGTGGCTTCTGTTATCGGCTACAGTTCTTTGTATCTGATTCCGTAACGCCAGTCAATGAGGTTCAATGAGGGATGTTCTTCGCTTATACTTACACGCGTCACTTGCTCGAAACCAATTTTAACACCGGACCTGAGAAAGCAGTTGCACACAACCGATAATTTAGATATTTCTGAACGAGTTTTACGCCATGCATGGTATCCATATGAAAGTCTCGATCAGATGAGGCTATTCAAAGACATGACTAATTTTTAGCTTATGGATTTGGTTTTTTGAGCAATTTTAGCAAGGGAAGCAAGGAAGAAATCCCCGATAATACTGGAAAGACCGATTATGGCGATTGGACTTGAGAAACCTATTTTCCTGAAAAATAGTTTCAAGAGAGAAAAATTGTATTAATTTCATCCTAAATGCTCAATGAGTATGGAATGTTTCCTTATAAGGAAACGGCTAATATTAACATTAGCATTTATCTCTGTCTCAACCTTTCTGTTATTTGTTCTATTCAGATAACTAAATTTCTGTTACGGTTTTATTCTGTATTCATTTCGAATCTCACAATGAGAACTGCTTCTTGCTGGCGACCACGCTGTTAACAGAGCGTTCTTCTTATTTCCCTTTCATAAATTCTCTAGGAAATTTTATAGTTTTCTTTCTGAGTCCACTCTCGACATAGAGGCATACACGTATCTTATGTTGTTAAGATTATGGTTGCCGATATTAAACCATGCTAAGTAATCTAGTTTTCTTTGGATCGTCTCATTGTACGGATTGAATAAATACAGTTTGAAAAGATATACTTTACTAGCTTTATAATATCCTAACGTAGAGCTTACCTAGCAGTTGAAATATGTTTTCGTATCGGGTTTTAATAAATAGTTTTGCAGAATATATACAACCCAGTTATATGTCTTATGTTACAGCATACAATAATGAAAAATAGAACAGGATTACTTGTCAAGAGAAATATCTTGTAATCATTCATATTATATAAGCATTTTTAAAGAATTTATATAGTTATACATGTATATAAACCACATGAATTATGGTATTTCCTATTTGTGTGTGTAATTTGTTTTAAAATGTATGGTGTTATTTCATAACCATTAAATGTACACAGTTTTAAAACTTTGCCAAGTGTGCCGTAATGTTTTTATTTGCTGCTAGTTTTACCGTTACTTAAAAAGGTTAGTGAAACACTGCAATGGAGTCTCGAAATCATACCATGCCCTTTATAGAACAAAAATGATGTAAATCCCGCGACATAGATCTTTTATATTTTGGGACCATGTTCTGGTGTGTAAACACTATCCATAGAAAAAGGGGTTAAGTTTTTTTTAGCTTTCTAGTTTTTAGAATTTCACAAAAGGTGATTATTTTTACCAAGTTCCGATATTTATAAATATCGTTTTCTTTTCATTCTTACAATTCCCTAACCACAACATTCTGGGACAGAGAAGTGCTGAATTTTTGAAGTCGCTAAGAAAAACATGGAATTAACGTCAAGAATATGTTCTTTGACGGTACCGGTTTTATTATCTGAAACATACTAATTAAGCAAAAGTTTATCTACACAAGAGATAAACAACAAGAATACGCTGATTTGTTATTAAGATAAAGAATGAATGCTTTCTATTATTTCAAATGTAAAAAGGTTCTGTCTATATTCCTGAGATGAGGTATTATGTACACTATTTACATTATTCAGACTATTGTCCTCATCTTTGTCGCCATGTTTATCACAACGTTTCGGCCTTTGAACGCTTCGGCCTTCTTCAGGTGGTTGGAATGTCGAACTGAACCCTTTATTTCGCTCACTGGGGTAGACTGTTCGAGTTCCACGTGCCATGTTTAATGGATGTTAGTTATCAGTTATCTCCTGTTAATTCCCCTCTGAAAGTTCTCCACTGCCATAACCAGGTATTGGACTCACACTCTTTGCGTCTTGTGACTGAATTTAACTAACGCCTAAGGCAATTCGAGAATGAGTTATTAACAGTTATTAACATAAATTTCTTGTTATCATTTCCATCTTCCTATTTAGGTGAATGGGGCTTTAGTGCTGTAAATGTTTTGTTATTGATGAAAAGAAATCGACTGGATATCACGAAACGAGAAGACTTGAGGCTTAAACTGACTAAATTGGTGCCTAATATAAAATCTATCTGTTGCAGTCATGACGCATAAGGATCTCACTAACAGTCATTTTGTGATGAGCTCAAATTTCATTTGGTATTATTATTTCATGATTAAAATGATCAAAGTATATTACAGAATAAGATTTCATTCAAATAGTTTATATTTCTGCCTTTCAGTTGTCTATTATATGTTTTAAATCTCTATATATATTTAACTGTTCAGTATTACAAGGGGGCACCAGAATTTTAGAAATACTAAGGAGGGACATGGCCCCAAATCATTTGGGAACAACTGCGATAGACAGACAGACATCAGTTTCTACATACACCCTTATGCAAGTTAATTGAAACAACCGCTTTAGTTTCCTTTCTTTCGCCATACGATCAGTTTTAGACCCACTGAAATGACAGGGTGTAATCAATTTCAGCTTTTTCCTCAGATTAGGTCATTTGAAGTGGTGTGCAGCAATATGAATCTATTTTCGGGGTGTATGGTGAAATTTATTTGGTCTTGAAAAATATTGCGTCATCCGTGATTGCATCAGATTTTCATCACGCGTAGACACTACTGTCAATTAGTTGTCCTACGACCATTGTTTGCGATGGATCTTACTACAAGGAGCGTACGAAAAATATAATGCTGCACGAATATACTGGCAAGCCTTACCACTGAGAAAATCAAAATACTATAGACTTGCTCGGAAACTGTCCTGATTTAAATCGAATCGAGAATTTGTGGTCAATCTGTAAGGAACAACTTCGTGGAATGGACATACAAAGTACACTAGGTCAGGTTTCTTTGGAAAAATACAAAAAAAAAGAAAATAATATCAGAATTATTCGTTTTATTTCAAATTGGCCCTGATCTGGCATTTCGTCTGCAGTCGCTCTTTCACGTGCCGTTGCCTCCCTCTGTCTTTTTTACAAATACTTTCACGGTAACTGCTCCAAGGAGCTGCTTTCGCTGGTTCCCAGACTTCATGAATTTAAGCGTTCAACTAGGCTGGCATCTCGCTCTCACCCTTTCACTGTCGAAACTGTTAACTGTAGCCGTCTCTTCTACTCCAATAGCTTCATGTCTCGCACTTCTCGCCTGTGGAACTCCCTCCCAATTTCTTGTTTTCCTGATAGCTATAATCTCCAACTATTCAAATGTAACGTCAATCGACATATCCAGTTACCTTGATCTATCCTTCTTTTCATCCTTTCCTCTTTTACTGCTCTTTGCACTCGCTCCAGCTCTCTATAACCCCTTGCGTGCTAGTGGCTTCCCTCCTTGCTTGGGGTGAAACGCTTAAAAAAAAAATAATTCGCACAAGGGTGTATATATTTCTACAATATTTTTTTACAAAAAAAAAAAAAAAAAATGTTCAACGTATTTTCGTAACTCAGGGTTTGTCAGTATTTTTATTTTTTCAGTTCTCCTTCTGAGTCCGCCATCAACAGTAACATTCGGGTATCATTTCAATCAAGGGTGGGTCTGTCTTTTCTTTCTGGAAATTGTGTGGCAATTCAGAGCTGAACGCAATTAAGTTTTTAAAAATCTGTAACGCAAACGTTTCAATCGATGCAGACAAATTGAGCCTCAATAGCAAATGGCTACTTCCATTTCACGAAATGTTCAAGTACCTTTGTCACGTGATATCACCAGTATAGGTCACATGATGACAATACCTCCAATTAGACAGGACTTCAATATTACCAACATTTAGTTTATATTCACGTCCATGAGCCCTTCAACGAAAAATGTTAACAATACATTCTTATCAAATATAGATTTTTTTCGGTGTACATATATCGTTTAGTTAGTTTAATTTAGTTATTCCATCGTAAATATATATGGTTCTCGGAAACCAAAGTAAAAATATTTTTTTTCTTTATTAGAAAACGTTTCAGTATATCGGTGAACAACACATTGGTGATGCTGACTTTTGTATGTACTTAGGGCGTGAAAAAAGAAATATGGCTGATATATTAGTTTCGACAGCCATGATTTCTCATAACTATAGAGGATCTAAGAAAGAATTTGTCTTAAATTCACTTCCCAGACATTTTAATTGGGTTAGATACGAGGATGATTGCTTTATTGTCAGACTACACCGGTAAATGTTTAAATCTTATTGTATCAGACGAACTTAGAAGAAATTGTTTGTGATCAGATCAACTTAGATACAGGCGAACTTCGACCAAGATGTTTTGGTCAGGTGAACTTACACAGACCCCCATTAAAGTTTAGGATAGAAGAAAATATAATACTAGAATATAATAATAGACAATAGATTTTATTACGTTCCTGTATAGAAAACAAAGCATACAGTGATTTATTTTTGTTTGCGATCAAGTTATCAGCCTTCACAATAATCCTGTTATGAATCAAACGGTTTACCTCAGGATAAGCAGGTTGATTATAGCAGTATGCCAACACTAATCAATTATTTCAATATAACGGAAATTTGAATTCGAAATATTTTAGGTTTTCATTGCATATACTACTTTGAATTGGCCATTTATAATTGTCAAATATTTCGTTAAACTAAGTAAGAACGAATAACAATTTCAATTTTTAATTCATTTCAACAAAGCCATTGTGTACTACCAACCGAACATCCCAACGCTGAGGTTGACTTGTTTGAGGTCCCCGGACAGAGTTAATTTCATGATTGATGGAATATTAATTCTAGAGTAAAAAACATTTTTTGACAGAGCAGGAATGGGATAAAAGGTTGACAGAAAAAAATTCCAACTTAGCAGTAACGGGAATAAAAAGTTAATAGAGGATTAAATAGATTTTTCTTTAGTAGTATAGAGTGTTTTTAAAATTTATCACATCTTTGAATATTTTCTTAAACAAAAATAGTTGCCGTTAAAATATAAACGCTGTTGATTCAAAAGTTACTCTGCATAACAAATTCCATGCGAATAAAATTATTATACTTTCCGATAGTAAAATAACTTCCAATGAATTTCTATATATCCTTTTAGCATTTTCTATGACACTCTCTATGCAACTATTAGACGAAATAATTGTAATGTATTCCTATTGTTGTAATGTGATTATTACTTAGTTGAGTTCAGCCACACTTAGAGTACGTCCTGGGTATGACGATAAACTATATCCGCGTCCAGGGTAAGACGTTAAACTACGTCCAACAGCAAGGCCTCTAATCAGGAGGCTTTGAGGAGAGTGGAACCACCTCTTAATTGCCGGTGTTCCCCGGTCCACCCTGACCCGGTGTGGTAGCACCTGTTAGGGTCCCACCTATGAGTAAATAGTTAACCCCGAAACTGAGGTCAAAAGCATTTTGAAAGTGTAAAAATAGATTTTAATGCCAGAAATACATTGTAAAAAAATTATTACCAGAAATAAATTTTTGAAGAAAAACTATTACCATCAATATGATTTTAAAAAAAATACATTACGATTTAAAAAAAAAAAAATTATTTCCAGCAATACGTTTTTGAAAATAATATTACCAGCTATACAATTTTGAGGAAAAAAATATTGCCAGAAATAGATTTTTGACAAAAAAAATATTACCAGGAAAAAAAAAGCATATCACCTACTTACACGAATCGTACAGAGTTTATCTATATACCAATGGTTCCCAAACATTTTTTTTTGCACAATGCACCCTTTTCACTATATATCAGAATGTTATTCCCCAACTTCTTAAGATTATCCAACTCAAATGGTGTATTTCAAATAATATGCATATATTATTGAAAATCCTTCTTTCCCAAATTAGTTCTTATACATGTGCGTAGATTATTCGCTAAAGTAAAGTTTTACAAATTTAATAGCAACAGAAAATCTTGATGGATTTTAAAAGTTTAATACATATAAAGTAATTCGTTTTAATTCATAACTAATTATTCGATAAATAAAGAGAAACATAACGCAATAATCAAAAAGTACAATAGATTGCCATGATATTGTAATTGAATAAATAAAAAGCTCAAGAAAATGTCACGGTGATTCTATATTGAATATCAGATTCATCATACCGTCTTTTTCTTAGAAACTACCAAAAAAAGAAAAATGCCGTCACAAAACGGCGTTGTGACTGTAATTGTTTCTTTATTTCGTTTGGGGCGATTTGAAGCCACGCGGCTTGAGGGCTTACTTTCAACCTAAGGCTGGTGAAATGCAGTTTTGCGACTACGGAGTTCCTAAATCTGATAGAGATTCTTGTTCTTTGTTATAGAGATGTGATCATAAATGTAGTATTGCTGACATAACTGGACTGGCGCTACACAATACTCACTTTATTTATTCTTCTTGTTACTATAGTGATTTTCTAGGCCCGGCTTAGATATGGCACAAGGTCAAAAGTATGGTGCACCCAGTGAGGATCGAACTCACTACTCAGTCGTAATTGATCTAGCAAGACAAACTTTTTAACCATTACACCAGGTGAGGTGCTCTCTTCTTGTTACTATATAATGCAAATTAAATTGGGCAGTTGTCTCTAGGTTTGTCAACGCAACATACACACACACACACACACACACACACACACACACACACATATATATATATATATATATATATATATATATATATATATATATATATATATATATATATATATATATAGTCGTAGGGGCACTGCAGCGACAGTGGTGTTTCTTGGGCCAGATAGCCTGACGGAGCCCAACCCTCTCCAGTCCGGTTATTTCTTTCTCCTAGACCGGTTGCTACCCAAGGCTATAGAATCTAGTCTGTCCTGCTATTTACCCATTGATAGGAGGAGAGGAAGTGGGTTCATGCCCTTCCAAAGGGTATTAGCACGTAAGTGAATGTAATGGATCCGAATGGAATTCGAACTCGGCTCTCCGATTCCTCATTCCGAGCAACTATCCATTACATTGAATTAGGAAAATTAATGACGTTTAAAATACGTTTAAAATTGATATCGTACAGCAGCGTTCATTTTTCGCAGGGTGTAAGGAAAGAAGCTGTGCTTTGTCCTAGAACCAATAAATCTAAATCGTCACCCTGGGGATAGCCGATGAGACAAATAGTACCAGGGTTCCGTGTTATTTTTCATTAAGACTTTGACTCTGTTGCAACAGTGACACTTAGAAATCTCTTCATTGGAAGGCAGTTAGCATCTGATTATCCCCAGGGCAACATATATGACCTTTTGGTTGGTCATCCTGTCCGCTGCAGAGAAGCTGACATGCCGAAGTGATTCCGTATGACAGCAGATCAACAGTTGAAGGTTATGAGCAGCTCTGTTTCTAAATTATTTTTTCAGAGAATTCTCAGCCTTCACCGAGTTCAAAGACGTTTAGCCGGTTTTTTGTGTGAGATGTGGACTGAAGAGGAAACCTAATCGCCTATAGACGCAATGTCGCCAGCCAATCGCTATTCTATCGCTATTCCCATGGAAAATGTTTAAATCAGTTCCAATTTAGTACCACCAATTCAGACACGCGATGCTATGTCCACGGAGCCGAATCATCCACGTATCCCCCGTGTTCAAAATGTATTGCGCGATTGACTGCCGCGTGAATGCTTCCCGAAATGCTAAAATTTCAACATCAAGTGCCAATACTTATCTGTTCTTATTCTGATAATCTTCGCTTCAAACCACGTTCTCTTTTACTCAGATCCCGCCACATTCAGCATTTAGCAAATGTTTAACGTAGGACCACGTAAAAAAATAAAATAAAATAAAAAAATAAATAAAATAAAATAGAATAAAAAATAAATTAAAATAAATTAAAAAATAAAAATAAAATAAAAATAAATAAATATAAATTATAAAAATAAAAATAAAATAAAAAAGTAAATAAATAAATAAATAAAATAAAAATAAAATAAAATAAAAAATAAATAAAAATAAATAAATAAAATAAAAATAAAATAAATAAAAATAAATAAATAAATAAAATAAAAATAAAATAAAATAAAAATAAAATCAATAAAAAATAAATAATAAAATAAAATAAAAATAAATGAATAAAATAAAATTAAAAAATAAAAAAAATAAATAAAAACAAATAAATAAAATAAAAATAAATAAAAATTAATAATAAAAATAAAATAAAATAAAATAAAAATAAATAAAAATAAATAAATAAATAAAAATAAAATAAAATAAAAAACTAAATAGAAATAAATAAATAAATAAATATAAATAAAATAAAAAAATAAATAAAAATAAATAAATAAATAAAAATAAAATAAAATGACTGCGTCAAAATGCCATTTTCTTCTTGACACTGCAGTTATACAGGGTGGGGCAGAGCAACTTGCTTTTTTAAATTTGGTGCCCTAAAGCGATGGTTGCTCGAAGGATGGTAGGGATGGACTTATTTGAGAGGGTGGGGCTTAAAGTTTGGTTCTTAACGTGTGTTATTTATTTTTTGTTTATTTTTCAGGAACCCCAGTGAGTATCATGGAGTGGACGAAGTTGGAACGCGCTTTCGCTGTTGAGGCATTTTTTTCAAGCGGTCGCTCAATCGTCGCAACGCAACGTGCATTCCGTAGACATTTCAATATTGCCCCCCATGGTCGTGTTCCTGGCCGGCAGTCGATTGTTTCATGGGTAAACAACTTCAGGGAAACGGGTGATGTAAAGAACAGCAAGGTCACCCCAAAACATTGACTCAGTGTATAGAGAAGAATGGACGCCATCTTACTGATATCATCTTTAAAACTGGTAAAAAATAAAATTTAAATGTTGAACTAGTTGCAGTTCAAAGAATTACATGTATACCTGCATTACTTGTGTTTTAATTGATATTCCAAATAAGCAAGTTGCTCTGCCCCATCCTGTACTTGGTTCTACTCCTTCGGTAATGTTTATTGATTTTCAAAGCTATTTTTGGAAGACTAATAAAGCCGTAATATATGGAATTGAATTTGTACATTTTTCTTGAGAATTGACAACAAAAATTAAAAACACTATTTATTCTGTTGTTATTTAGATAATTATAAAGAAATATGTAAGAAGAATAACAATTTATATAGAATTTAATTTGTGAACTATAATATGCCATACGTGATACATGCTTAAGCGATCATGTTTCTTTCGATTCATAACTGACTCGATAGAAGATTTTTCGCAGTAGGTTGCCGTTTCTTTCTGCGATATACTGGCTGACAAACAAGGCTATAGGACCCAGTTTCTGCTATTATTCAACCCATAGCTTGGGGGAAATGAGATGGATTCCTACTTTTCCAAGTGTATTTGGTCATAAGTGAATGTAACGGACCCGATTGGAATTCGAATCGCAATCAGATTTCTCCGGTCGAGACCTTATCAATTGCACACACCAGGCCGTGATAAAAGATACGATGAAAAACCTTCTCTTCGTCTTTCTTCTTCTTCTTCTTCTTCTTCTTCTTCTTCTTCTTCTTCTTCTTCTATGTTCTGCGCCCTTTCAGGATGTATACGATCATGGTTCTCCACCACTTCCCATTCTTTGTAGCTCGTAGTGCGGTTTGTATTTTTGTTAACCTCATCCTTCTTCTTCTTCTATGTGCTGTGCCCTTTCAGGATGTGAACGATCATGGTTCTCCACCACTTCCAGTCCTTTGTAGCTCGTAGTGCGGTTTGTATATTTGCTATTTCTCCTAATCCTTTTTTTCTGCCAATAACACAAGCTCGTTAGCTCGGGTATTCGCTGCTTTCCGCTTTCCCATTTGCCTTCCGTATGTTCTGTGAGTGTCAAATTCTCCAAGCCCTCTATGTGCTTTAGAAATTTCAATTGTCTCTTTCTGATTCTAAGTACGTGTCCTTTTTTTTTAAATGTTCTTCCATGGGATTCTCAGTATCCTTCTGTAGAACCACATTTCTGTTCTTTCATGTCTCTCTTGTATAGAGATTGCCGAGCATTCACCGCCATATAAGAGGACCGATATTATATAAAAGTTCAACACGCTTTTCTTTGTTCCTTACGAAATTTAATGCTTTGCTTTGCAGACGTCTTTCGCTAAAACCCAATGCGTCCTCGGATTTCGGTGTCGTATTTTCTGATTTTTTTGTTTTTTTGTTTTTTTTTTTTTTTGGTAAAACAACTTTTAGATATTTAAATTATTTGTACTTGCTTGATTTTGGTATCTTCAATTAGTTTGAATATTGGGTTGTTTCTTTTGCTGACAACCATATTCTGTCTATCGACAATGTTGTTCCTAATCCAAAGAATATAAAAATCCAGAAGAGACATTAACTCTGCCGACTTTTGATCAGCACGCGACAGCCTCTCAACAGAATTTGGGACATTTCTTAAATGGAGATCACGTTAGAAGAATAATTGCAGGATAAATAATTGCACCTGACAACATTGTAATTATATTTTTTTGTCTCTCATTATAAGAATTCCTGAATATAGAATCGAATTTTACTTACAAGGTGCTATATTCCTAACGACATTTTAGGCTGGGATTCAAAATAAGCCCTGGCAGGAAAAAAAAGAATGACTTGCAAGTGTATAATTGATGCGAAATATGATAAGAGACATGGGATCGATTCGTTGACGAAAAAAAAAAAAAAAAATATGAATCCGGAAGGAAAAACAAATTACAGACACATAAGCAAAAATAAGTAAATATATAGATAAATAAATGCAACATGTTAAACATGACATTAACAGAAGTTTCAAGTTTGCAGATTTTTTTTCTTTTTTTGTTTTCCTCGAAACTCCTAATGAGTTCAGCAGACATTTACGTGCCTGGAGACTCTGGGGCGAGGTAAGAACGAATGAAAATACATACATTAACCGATGTCGTTTTATAGCTTCCCCTTGGTTGGTTCTGAACTTTAACTCTCACAAAACCTTTACGACACACGCACGATACTCGCTTTAATACATACATACATACATACATACATATACATATATATATATAGCCATATACATTCATATATGTTACTTTTTACAACACGCTCGCTTTAATAAATAGATTCACACATATAAATAGGAATGATTTTGGAAAAATTCTTCATCCGACAAAGAGGGACCCAAATATAAAAATATTCTGTTTGAACATTAGCTCAATATTAGGGACGGTCGTCTGTTTGAATGAATTTTACCACCCAAATGTATATAAATGTTTATATATTGATTTTCATATGAATTAATATATATATATATATATATATATATATATATATATATATATATATATATATATATATATATATATATATATATATAAATATCTATATCTATCTATCTATATATATATATATATATATTAAATATATAGTTAATCTATTTTGGTTAAAGGTTATTTTTTAATGGATACCCATATTCGAATAGAAGCTCAAAAATATTTTTATACAACTACCGGCTTGTATATTCGAGAAATCTTGTAAGAAAAACATGCATTCCCCGGTAGGATTCGAACCTGCGTCCTCACAGTTCTGCCACATATGGTTTCCGGTCAAACAAAAAGCACAAATAGTACCTTTTGAAACCCACACTTCTCTGCCGATTCGCGAAACATCCATATCAGTACTGTATGGTATCCTAACATAAACAAGCCAATTTATTTTCAGGAAACGGATATATCTCTCTATATATATACACACACATTATCATCAACAAACAGGCTGTTTAACTGTATCTATCAGTGTGATAGACATCCGATTGCCTCAACTCAGAATCGAAACCCGATGTTCTAATACAGAGGTATGATTAACCTTATACATGAGAGATTACGTACGCATGCAATTGGGCAAATAACTATTTATTTAATCAATATATATATATATATTAATGTATACAAAACCCATATATATATAATATATATATATATATATATATATATATATATTGATATAAATATATATATATATATATATATATATATATATATATATATTTTGTATATATATTGATTAAATAAATAGTTATTTGCCCAATTGCATGCGTACGTAATCTCTCATGTATATAAAAAATTAATATATATTAGAACATCTACATTTATATATATATATATATATATATATATATATATATATATATATATATATATATATATATATATATATATATTTGTTTGATGGAAATAAATGCATACAAACAACACACACAAAAATATATATCTATATATAAGCATGTTGACGTCCAACACAAATAGTTTACTTTTCTTGTTTTGTTTTTTTTTTATTTTACTCCCAGGAGCGTAAATAGTTGATATAAATTTAATAATGTACATGAAGTTTATGCAATGCTGTATTTTTGCAAGCAGAATAAAATCCCAAAGTGTTTCTTGGCATTTGTATTTCTTTTAAAATATTGGTTTTTCATATACTGCGCTAATGAGGTCATTATATGTAGGCAAGAAATGATGGACAACTTTATATTTATATATATATATATATATATATATATATATATATATATATATATATATATATATATATATATATACCTAGATACACCTTATATATATATATATAAAAGCTGAAATAACGCCCACATAAAGATGTACACATAATTTTAAATTTCTGGTTACTTCTCAGTCATTAGTTAGGTAAAGGGACGTCACTATGGAGCACTAGTTGGAAGCAAAATCGAAGCTGTATTGTTAACCTACGCATATGATGTCCGAAATATTTTACAAGTCAAATTAACGTCTGAATATAGTTTTCAAATAGCACTCAAGTGTTCAGATATTTCTCTAACCCGCGAAATATTCATAATATTATTTTATTACTTAAACTTTATTTTTAGTGGATACCTATTTTTGCGTAAACGTACCATTTATTAATTAAACCGTAAGTTCTATGCTAACAGTTTCTTCTCTCGCACTTCTCAATTGTGGAAGACTCTTCCGGCTCCATACTTTCCAGCCAACTTTGACTTTCAAAAATTTAAATGCAATGTCAATCCTTATCTACAGTCGTTCTGATCACACTTCTATTGTTCTCGATTAAGTATTTCGCAGCCAGTAACCCATTGTTTATTGGTAGCTTTGCTCTTTTGCTTTGAGTAAAATCGATTAAAATTAAAAACAACTAAAAAGACAGTATATTTATTTATTTTCACCTACCGGCCTACATCTTAAAGATCTAATATAATGTTTAATAAAAAAAGGCATCGTCTACTCTGACATGAGTATCCACTAAAATAACGTTTAACTAATAATGCATATAAATAAGTGTGTATGCGTGTGTGTGTTTGCCAAATATATAGATTAGCTAATAAAACAAGGACAAACGACAGGGTATCAATATAATCAGTACGACAAACATTTATTGAATAATTAATTAAGAATAGAAGTGATTAATAATTTTGCATAGATTAGGATTGACATTTAATTTAAATTTTGAAACATTTTTTTCTATCGTTTGTCTTTTATTAAATAACATATGGAGCCAAAAGAGTCTTTCCTGAGAACATAAAGAGAAGAAATATATATATATAACTATACGGTTTAATTAATAAATGGTACGTTTACGCAAAAATATAGGTATCCACTAAAAATAAATTTAAGAATAAATAATATTAGGAATATTTCAAATAAAGGTTAATAAAAATATCTGAATACTTTGAGTTTAATATATATATATATATATAAATATATATATATATATATATATATATATATATATATGAAAAAAGAGACCTCACAAAAAACAACTTAGCTAATGCAATAGTCCTACATAGAAATAAATACAACCATAATTTTGATTTTAAAAATGCTACACTCATAAAAAAAGAAAATAACTCACTCAGAATGAAAATTCTAGAGAGTGCCGCCATAGAAAATTATCCAAATATTAATTTACGCCCAGGCTTTTTCCCTATTTCACCTTTCTTAACAAAATTAATGCTCTTACAAACAAATATACACAACAGATTCATAAAATCGAAAGAAAATGGCTGAATACATCAACACAGATATAATGACAATATTCTCCACACGTGACAATCTCTGACGTTATTTTTCAGTTAAAAAATATGAAAATAGCGTTTCTCTACATTCCAGTTGCTAGGTACATTCTGTTTTTGTTTTTATTAGTTACTTTGTTCATTTAATTTCATTTTCGTATTTTGCTTTGATAAAGTCCACATTGGAC
Organism: Acanthosepion pharaonis; assembly: GCA_903632075.3. NCBI lineage: Eukaryota > Metazoa > Mollusca > Cephalopoda > Sepiida > Sepiidae > Acanthosepion > Acanthosepion pharaonis. The sequence goes on along the minus strand of CAHIKZ030000986.1, from coordinate 563,155 downwards.
GAAACGCGTCAGCAATTACCAGTTTTCCTATTGTCATTTTTATTCATAAATATATATATATATATATATATATATATATATATACGTGTGTGTGCGACTATACGTGTGTGTGTATGTGTGTGTGACTATATTGTGTCTGTCATTTTAAGACTATAGTGAGATGTTTAATTTAATACATGTATATATATGTGTGTGTGTGTGTGTGTGTGTGTGTTCTTTTTATAGACACAAATATTGAAGTAGAGGCACTGCTTATAATAAACAGTATTAACGACATTTACCCGCCTGAATGTTCGAGAAATTTTCATAGAAAATATGCGTCTTCCGACAGGAATCGAACCTGTATCCTGTACGTAACCGTCATGTAGCCTGACATTACCGATTGAGCCACAGAGGAGCGTTTCGGTTAGCAAGACGATTTTACTGTTTTTAAACTACAATTCTCCATGATTTTCTCTCGTACATTCATATCAGCTCGATGCGTATTTCTTGGACATTCAGGCCGGTAAATGTCGTTAATACTGTTTATTATAAGCAGAACATTTACTTAAATATTTGTATGTATAAAAAGAACATAAAAATGTCTTAAAATAATTGTCTATATATATATCATAAAATAACGATTAGACGAAAATTTTTGAAAGTGTCGCTTTCGAATATTTACAAAATGTAAAATCGGTGCCCCAGATTTTAAAAAATGTCTTCTTTACTATGCGATATGCTCTTTTCCAAAGCTAACATACCTAAATATAAAAATATTAAAAATTGAAAAGAAAACGGTTAAATTAGAAACTTCAACTATTAAAAATAATTAAATACATAAATTAATTCATTAAACTAAAATAAAATGACAATTAATAATTACATTATAAAAAAAGATTCAACATCACCATTTAGTCACTTTAATTTATTAGGTATTAAATAAAATCACATCATCCATATTTTGCTTTGACTTTCATAATAAGCCTGAAGAATACTCATGAAGGTTTTTAAATATCTGTCTATATTTCTGAGATGAGATATTTTGTACACTATTTACATTATTCGGACTATTCTCTTCATCTTTGTCGCTCAAGGACACATGACACAGTGGATAAAGGCGATGGTTAGATCCAGTGACAGGAGCCAAAGTGTGTGAGTTCAATACCCGGTTAAGGCAGTGGAGAACTTGGAGAGGGGAATTAACAGGAGATAACTGATAATTAACATCCATTAAAACATGGCACGTGGAACTAGAACAGTCTACCCCAGTGAGCGAAATAAAGGGTTCAGTTTGACATTCCAACCACCTGAAGAAGGCTGGAGTGTACAACGGTCGAAATGTTGTAATAAATATGGCGACAATAGTCCGAATAATTTAAAGGTTTAAAATTTTAGAATTTTGAAAATAACGATATTTTACTTCGGTTTAGAAATACTTTTTGCAAAGTAAAGTCCTTACATGTGACTTGATAAGGTCTATCAGAGGACAAAACGCGTCGGTAAAGAAATGTATTCATTTTTCTTTATTTCGTAGATATGTGTATGTGTGTGTGTGTGTGTGTGTGTGTGTGTGTCTGTGTGTTTGTGTGTGTGTGTGTCTGTGTCTGAGAGTAACTAGGAGCTAAAATTAACATGTTCCCCGTGTGCATTTAATGCCAAATTATATGTTGGCTTGTAATTCGCCTGCTTTCCCACAGGGACAACACCAAACCTGCGAACCGCATTGGTTTATTTGTTGCCAGTCAAGGAAATCATTTGAGTGCCCATGAAAATGCAAAGAAACAATTAATTTAAGAATATTTTTTTATATTATTAGGATCTACTTGGATTATTTACCCACGGATTTTTACCTATAAATATGTCGATTCTCTGATGCTACCTAAAAACAAAATAATAATGTCCATGCCTGAGAATGACTAAATGTACAGGTAAAAGTCAGTCGTTCACTTTTGAACCGACTGTTCGGTTGAACTCTCTTCCTACGGACGGGAGGATCCCGAAGGAGGCTACGCCGAAGGGCGGAGTCTCCTTCGGGTAGGTAAAACCGGCCCTGAACCCGTTTATACGGGTTCAATGGGCATATTTTTGGGCCGAGCCCACGGGCTCGGGAATACCCACAATAAACAACCGACCTTGTGTCATGTTTGCCCCCAGTGGGGGACTGAATATTGTCAGTCGCTCACTTTCTGAGCGACTGTTCGGTTGAACTCTCTTCCTACGGACGGGAGGAACCCGAAGGAGGCTTCGCCGAGAGGCGGAGTCTCCTTCGGGGAGGTAAAACCGACCCTGAACCCTTTTATACGGGTTCAATGGGCATATGTTTGGCCGAGCCCACGGGCTCGGAATGCCCACGTTAAAAAGGCCTTGTGTAACATGACACCTTCGTGGGGGCGGGGTGACTCAATATCGTGAAAGTACTAGAAGATTAAAACAAAGACCTTATACAGCTTGTAGTTATTAAAAACAAGGATCATAACATTCATCAAGTGGTTCGTACGTTAATGCAACTTAAAAATCTTGTTTGCGAAGACATTTGGCTTTTTTATCATTAACTTTACTTATCTACTTTTTGTATGAATGATTCATTGTAACAGACAGACCCACTGAATGTGTTTTGGAGCCGTTCAAAACATCCAACAATAACTCAATGCTATCTTTGGGCTTGAAATTGCTCAAAATTTGTCTTGTGCAGATGAATGATTCTTCATTTTACGAAAAGCTGTAATGGAACACAACACTTTTAGATAGTGAAGGAAAGACGTATCTATCTATCTATCTATCTATCTATTTATGTGCGCGCGTTTGTGTGCGTTTTCAAAGATTCTACTTATGGATGTAGTCAATCATGAGCCTCCACATCTTCCTGCCCCTTGTAGTTCTTAATATGTTTTTTATTTTTGTTATTTCGCCCAACCCCTGTTCTACCATCCATTTGCTCATCAAGTATGTTAAGTGCTGCTTTCCTCTGTCCCTCTTACCCTTAATCTGTCTTGTGAGTATCTAGTTTTCCAAGCACTTCTTCCACATAATTACAATTGCCTCTTCCTGATGTTAATTATAAGCTTCTTTTTGGTTTTCATTTTATCTAAGATCTCGTAATTGCTCAAATTTTCAGTCCAAGACATCATTAGCAGCCTGATCTTCCTTACGTACAAAAGAAGTCTGCTTTTATGACAATAGGACTATATCCTGTTACAGACACGTGTGTGTGTGTTTACTATTGTTCACGCATATATATATATATATATATATATGTATAGGTGAATATGTATGCTACTGTCGCAGTGTCGGCGGCTAAGCCGGTTACCTAACTTCATGTTCTTGAGAGTGAGGCAGGCTGTTAGCAACCCAGTAGCAGACAAAATAAGACCTATTAAAGGGTGGAAGAACTCAAGTCAACGGCCAGCTAACTAGAGAGTATGTCTAAATAAATCAGTGTGGTGAAAGCACTGGGCAACTACTCCCAAAGGTACACATAGGCAGAAAGAGGTGCATATTGCGAGGATATGTAGGATAGATAAAGATTCATCTTTGTCTTGAAGAGAAGAGGATTTTTGTAGTGAGACATCTGGAAAGTATCCTATCAGAGTCTATTTTATAATGCAGCATTTCTGGAGAATATATATATATATATATATATATATATATATATATATATATATATATATATATATATGTAGTTCCTACAAAAATTAGAAATCACACCCTGCCTTTGATTGGACTCGTCACGAACACCTATAGTTCCGCCATATGCGAACACCTATTAAATAGCAGAGATTGTGCAGCCAAATTTAGTAGTGACTGGGTCAACGTGTTGTCCCGGTCTCACTCCTTATTTCATCTAAAGGTTCTGGAGGCACTTTACATCGGGTCCCGCAAGCCTTCTTTGTGCAAACAACGTGAGTGTTTGTTGGGACTCGCTGTCATTTGTCTCTAGTTCCTTTTTGCATATTTTTTTTTTTTTACAATTCCTTTTATTGTACTTTTTTTTTGTGTTAATTTTAAATCTCCAGTTGAAGCCTGAAGAGGCAGGAGCGAAACCAGTTTGTTTCACCCGTTTTTTTTTAATATATCTCGTAATATTAAGTTTTATACTTTTATTTCGATCATTAAATTTTGTACCTACAAAATATATTATATTTATATATATATATATATATATATATATATATATATATATATATATATATATATATATATCGTCTTTGTCTAAAAATAAATACGTCTAAATTCATCTTCATTCCCTGCTGTACGCCAATTGCTTAGGGGTGAAATCTCCGACTATTACAAAATCGGATGTCTAGCCACACTGAGGCAATCGGATCTATGCTTCAGCTGCTCAAAACTTACTTTCCATCCTTGACAGAGATCAAAATCGTTTAAGCGTCTTTAGGGGGAAAATTGTCCTTTTCCATAGACCCATGCTACATCCACTGTGCCGAATCTCCTTCCCAAGGACCGCTACTTTGTGGAACAAACACACGCGTTGATGCTTCTCCGAAAAATAAAAACTTAACCTCTTTAAGTCGAGAGTCTATCATTGTCTATCTTCCATAATGTTCACTTCCTACTGCCTTCGCCAACGACCATGCCAGACCACATTTTGGAAGACATAAGACACAACCTTGAGTGGCTCTTTGGCATTGTATCGGGTCCCAGCAAGGCGATATAGCCACTGAAATGCAAGAGGTAAGTAAGAGTGAAGGAAACAGAGAGGACAATAAAAAAACGAATGTCAAGGAAACAGATGATGATGAATGGCATTGCATTTAAATCTTTGAAAATCGTATTCTAAATGAAATCAGAGAACCATATATATATATATATATATATATATATATATATATAGTGATTTTATAGCATACTTATGTTATAATTTTTTATAAATAATAATTATATATATATATATATATATATATATATATATATATATATATATATATTCTACAGTTGAAAACTTTGAAACCTCCCGCAGAATTAACATAGCATGAACTTGACAGAAATCAAAAATGAAGTGAAAAAATGTAAAAGCGCTTTTTATGTCATTGGAAAAAACAATGGAATTAATTATCAATGCCACAAATTTGTGAAAGGCTAAAAGAGTATATTTTGACGATAGCAATATTTAATCATGAAAGGTTTTTTTTTTATTTTTGTCATAATATAATTTATAATTAAAAAAATATTTCCTTTTTTAAACCATATATAATAATTTTCTATTACAAAGCAACTACTTTTGGGGATAAATTTAAAAATTACTTGTGGTGTCCTCAAACTTTTGATCTGTAGTGTATATGGATAAAAATCACTAGATCCGACGTGGTTTTAATCGACTCGGCCAAGAAGAGTGTCGTCAATTAAGAAAGGTTTAATACTGCTTTTTACTGTTTCCCGTTTTCGATTCTCGAAAGATCATAACTGCATTTTCGTATCCGTAACGTAACCAAAGCAATTTCTAAAGAATTAAAGGATTTTATTATTTATTAATAGGACATATTTTTATCATTTTAAACGATATTTTTTGTTAATATCCATATTTGAGTAGACCTTCGTTTAATTTTAAACGGTATATTTATTTTCATCTAACAGCCTGAATATTCGAGAAATATTAATAAAGAAAAAGGCGCTCTCCTGTAGGACTCGAAACTGTATCCACCTGGCATTAGGTCTATGTATAGAAGACGAAGAAAGTTGCTGGAAAGAAATAAGTATAAACAATAATTCTAAAAATAAATATAATCAAAATCGATAAAAAAAACTGTATGAGATAAGCTTACCTAAACGTATAGATATATCTCGCGTCAAAATTGAAATTTGAAGCTTATCATCACGGTATCCTTAAATAGAACTGACTTTTGTTTTATTCACCACCACAATTTTTTATCCATTTTATATATATATATAAGACTGATTACATCAACCGTTATTAATCTGAAGAAGTTTCTCCTCAGAATAAAACGCATCTATTCGTTCACTTAAGATTCGATTCCTGTCGTAAAACGCATATATTCTCGAAATTTCTCGAACATTCAAGCAGGTAAATATAGTTAATACTGTTTACACGTGTTTATTGAATTTGTGTAGATTTTGCGGAGAATATTAGTGGATTTGAAAGGCAGCATTTTAAAAACAAAGTACTAATTGTGTTTATAAACACACAATCTTCGACGATTTTTCTCAATCGATCATATCTGCTCACGAAACGTATCTTAATGTAAACAATGACAACGTATACTGAAATGAATTCAATCCGAAGATTAGGTGTTTATAAACATTGATTTAGACTTTGATAACCAGACGTTTCTCTATAGTGAAATATTATAGTATGTCAAATCAAATGACAGTTTCTCTATAGGAATAAAGGTTAGATTCTTGTCGGAGAATACATATTCTCTACGAAATTTCTCGAACACCCAGGCCGGTAAATGTATTTAATACTGTTTAATTAAAAACACAGGATTTACTTAAATAAATTGTATCTATAAAAATAACGTATAAACAGAATATCTATCTATCTATCTATCTATCTCTCTCTCTCTCTCTCTCTCTCTATATATATATATATATATATATATATATATATATATATATATATATATATATATACCAAGTTCGCTAAAATTCAAAAAAATACTTACTGAGAATGTGAAAAGTATTTTTTTACTTTTTAAATAACAATCAACAAATTAAAGAGAAGTACTTTGTTGGCTGGTGTAAACAAAAGACGCTTTGATATGAAATAAATAAATATATATATATATATATATATATATATATATATATATACATATATATATATATATATATATATATATATATTTATATATATATATATATATATATATATATAATTGAATTATATATACGTATCGTGTCTACTTATGTTTATACTGATCATTTCGAATTGTCTAATCATTTTCTTGATGTTAAGATGAAATTCATCAAGGAAGGCGGAAAATTCACGAGTAAATTACAAAATACATATTAGATGAAGATGATCTTAGAAAAAGTCGAAAGTAATTTGGCTTAAACAAAATCTACGATGCCTTCCTTGATGTGGCACCATGCATCGTAGCGAGCTGAAAAGAAATATTCATAAATATATGATTTGTTTTTTACGGTTTGTCAACCATTTGATAATTATTTAGAGCTGAAAAATATTTGGGTTTTGAGAATAATTCTTTAATTGCGTTCAAGCGATCTGGGAGAAAGAAAGAGAAGAAGAAGAAAAAGAAAGAAAAAAAATATATAATACGAAAACCAGGTCATAGGCGAGCAAACACACGCTCGATTGATACATAACAGATGTTGGAAGATATCCCGGTCAAGCACCTGACCTACTTCCGTGTCCACGAAAAATAGAAGTTTGTTATCAATTTGGTTGAAGAAATAAAGTTTAGAGACAATGGAAAAAATATGATAGGTAACAGGTGGGAAGTTTATCTAAGGATATGCAGGCAAACCATTAATACGAAAACCCAGACAATTCCAGAATTGAAAATAAAGCCACACAAGATGATGTTGGCTGAAAATGTTTTTTGAGATAATTAAGATTTTTGTTATCAAGCTTCGAGCGAAAGAAAAAGTGAAATATTTTTATTAGTTCACGAAAACGCCACCCAGTCTGGGAAATCCCTTTCGTAGATCGTATCCAATTAGCGATAAACTGTTTGACAAATACCGCGTGTAAAAGAAACCGAGAGCGTCATTTCGGTCACGTACGAAAAGGGCAATTTAAATTTTTGTTTCTTTAAGCAAGGTGTTTCTTCCCCCAGAACAAAGCCACGGATTGTCCACGCCCGACTAAAGACGCCATTGGCTAGATGGGATCACGTGGCGCACGAAGGAGGAGGAAAAATACCCGACCAGGACCTCATTGGCCGAGAGCGGTCACGTGACGCACGAGGAGAATCGGTCGACGCCCTTGTCAGAGGTGTAAGTGTGAGGAGCCGATAAGAAGGAGCGGGTATACGCCCTCAGAGACACAATAAGGAAGTAGGAGTGAAAGTGAATTACCGAAAATGGAAAATCCCTAACCAGAAATAAGAAGGGTGGATACGTATTTAGAATTATCAAAAAAAAAAACCCTGGCACCGACAGACCCACCCCAGCTTGGACTGCATCAATAAAAGCAAGACCCCAACCGACAGAAATCAGTTGCAGCCACGGATGGCGAGAGAGTTGCAGCCACGGATGGCGAGAGAGTTCAGCCGCAGACGACAAGCAGAGATGAGCGCCCAGTGTTGAAACCGCGTCAAGATAGCTGACCAAGATTCACGCACACTTCTGGACTCTTCTTCAATCAAAAACAAGTAGTTTGAAGAGCGACTTGGGATCAGACCACAGAATAAGTTTTTTTCGACTTTCGTCCAAAGACACACCGAAATGCAAATTTCTCGGAGAGCAGGCAACTTGAAGCCTTAAAGTTGCCTAGTAAAAGCGTTGTGCCACAATCCACAGAACGGGTCGGAAGGTAGGAATAATCTTGTGTACCGAGCAATTAGACATAAAAAGTTTGTTACCTTTTTCTTCAATATTTTTGACCTTGTGAGTTTTTATTTTTCTTGTGGGTTATCACCCCCGTTGGACTCAGCTTGCATACGGCCCAATCCCTGTTTGATCCCGTCTGTCTAAGATCAAATCACAACCTGGGTAGGCAGACCGGAGATCAGTGCAGTTACCCTGGTAACCAGGCGTTGGAAGCGGGTTGGGAACGACGAGGCTGGTATCAATCTAACCAAAGGGTTAGAACGTCACATTTGGAGCAGCGAGGAGCGAACGGCTGGCGCCGCGAACGGGATCGAACGACACAGTCGACGCTGCGACCAGGAGGGACGACGTCACATTGATGAAGTTCATTGTAACATCAAGAAACTGATTAGACAACTGGAAAGGCTTAGTATAAACAAAAGCAGACACAATATGTCTATATTATTCAATTAAAAATCCTATATATATATATATATATACATATATATATATATGTGTGTGTGTGTGTGTGTGTGTGTGTGTAAAGAGCGAGAGCGAGGCGGATGAAGAGAGAGATAGCAACGAGAGAGAACAAGCAGGGCAATACAGCCACTAAGATGCAACGGGGTTACAGAGTGTGAAAGAATATAAGAGAAATATACTTTTAGGGAAAGAGAGAGAGAGAGAGAGTGAGGAGAGCAATAAAAGAACAGGAATTAAGAAGACAGAAGATAACGACTTAAATTGCATTTCAATTCTTGAAGCTCAAAGTTGACTGGAAAGCTAGATGTCAAGAGATAGCTCCACACCTGAGATGTGTGAAAGAAAAAAAAAACTACTAGCGTTTTACTTACGGTTACATCCAGCCATTTGAACTATAAAATGACAATACCCCGCCTCCAGTCACGTACAGAGCTTAAATCCGAGGTCTAGATACCAAAGAGGAAAACATGAGAGAGCAATTACCATTAAAATATAGCTGAGAGTTAGAGGAATCGCCCACCCAGTATAGATCGAACTGTCTTCACTAGCGTTTGCTCACCATCAAACTACGGTTGTCGCTAAATAATATCTTAGTTATGCTCAAGGTCATATCACTGTGATACGGAGTAAGAATCGAACTCGTGAGTGTGTTAATACCTATCGATTGTGATATGCTTCAGTCAAGTCACTTGAATTTTTTAAAAGTTCATCGATTATTGAGCCAACTTCCTTGGCACATTTGAGTCCTTGACATATTTTAAGTAAACAAAGGGTACCATCCCTGATATGACATCTAGGTTAACCACCAGCCTTTTCCTATCGCCTTTGCCTGTGTTTCTTAGAACTGGGATGAGTAGAGAAATCAATGGAAGTATGTTACATTGAGATGTATTGATATTCGATCGATTTTAATGCTGTATCGATCTCTGTCAAGTGAAAAGCAAGATGGGATCAACCAGCAAAAAGATGCGAACGGCCGAATATAAAAATCAATTGCTAAACCAGAATATCGTCTTGTTGAATAAGAGATATCCGCTAAGGAGTTCTCGTTGTGCAAGTGTCAGACTTGATAGCAATTAATCGTGAGTTTGTTTTTTTTTTCCATGAGAAATTGCAATGCTCAAAACGTTATAAGCATTTTGAACACTGCGATTTTTAACCGGCGAAAGGGTCTCACTTAGACGAAGCTGATTAGTCGTTAAATACTCTCTGATTATTTAATATCCCAATATGCTGCGTTAGCTTGCTCGTCATTCAACATGTGTACTTTCTCACATATAAATATCAAACTGCTGACTATCTATTTATCTATATATTCTGAGTCTATATTTCTTTTTCTATTTTTCTGTTCGTATCTATTTATCTATCACAGTGAATCTCAAACGCCGTGCCGCGGTACAGCAGTATGCCACGCGACACTCTTAAGTGTTCCGTGAAATATTGTCATGGCATCCATATTTATGTGTGTGAGGAAGTAGTAATGGTACAGCATTAGAATTTGAATAAATGAAGAAGTATTAATCTTTTTTTCAATCAATTTTTTTTACTATTCTTCGAATATGTTATTTCAAATACTTTATTTTAATATTCATTTCTTGAGAAGTATTTTTTTAATTTGAAGAAATCGTGAAAAAACAACAGGCAGAAAAAGTTGAATAGAAACATTGAAATAAAGTAGGTTCATATTTGTGTGTGTATTTTTAAATCTAATTGTTTTGATAACATTTAAACGTATATCCTTTTAAAAATTTGCTAAGTGTGACGTGATATTTTCATTTGTTCCGTTACGTAAAATGACTGATAAACACAGATCTCTTCAAATCTGTTCGTATCTATTGATATCTGTCTATTCATATCTTTCTTTCTTTCTTTATATATAAATATATATATAAGGAAGAGGTTATAGTGGTTCTAACGTGAGAAAAGTGTGTGTATTAAAAAGAAGAGAGGTACCGCAAACGTTCATTACAACCAAAAACGTTTGCGGTATCTCTCTTTTTTTTATATATATATATATATATATATATATATATATATATATATTTACTAAGTGTGAGGTGATATTTTCATTTGTTCTGTTGCTTAAAGTGGCTGATAAACACAGATCTCTTCAAATCTGTTCGTATCTATTGATATCTATCAATTCACATCTTTCTTTCTTTATATATATATATATATATATATATATATATATATATATATATATATATGTACGGAAGAGGTTATAGTGGTTCTAACAAGAGAAAAGTGTGTAAAAAAAGAAGAGATACAGCAAACGTTCCTTACAACCTAAAACGTTTGCGGTATCTCTCTTCTTTTTAATATATATATATATATATATATATATATATATATATATAATCCTGGTTATGACGATAAACTACAGGCCTCTGATCGACAGATTGGAGGTATTGAGGAGCGAGGAAACACCTCTGAATTGCTGTTGTTCCCAGTTTCACACTGACCCTGGGTAGTAGCACCTGTTAGGCCCCCAGTTATGGGAGAAGTAATTAACCTCAAACCAAAATTAAAACACTATGAAAATATAAAAATATTTTTATAGTAAAAATACAAGGAATACATTTTTAGATAAAAAAATTAACAACAATACATATTTATAATAAAATCAAAATCAAAAGCATTTTTAAAGCAAGATGACAAATTTCTTGTTGTCTCCTTCTCGGTTTGGGATTCAGAATTGTTCTTTTTTATTACACTTGCTGCCGACCATGACTAAGACATTTATCAGGTGGATTCCTGATATTCTCAGGGCCATTAGTCCGAAAGGAAATGCGCCAATGGGACATCAACATTTATAATTTCCAATATCACGTAGATTTTCATGAACCAACACTATTTTTAATTAATGCCATTGTTTTATTAATATTCTAATTGTATCGATAAAATGTCCGCATTGCATACAGATTTTTTAAAGAATGTTTCTCTTTATCTCAGACCATCATATATGTGTCTCTTGCAATGGATTTAAAAAGAATGCCATATACTTATAGAATGTAGGTAATCGTAGCTCCCCTAACATGCCTCTTATCTTTATTTTCAGCCTTGGATTCTTGAGAAAGAATAGATCTATTCCGTTGCCTTCTCGATGGCTCGGAATTCAGACCATCTTATATATGTATCTTGCAATATATTTAAAAAAAAATGCCATCTACTTAAAAATGTAGGTGATCATGGCTCCCAACACCCATCTCTTCTCTTAATTTTCAGCCATGGATCCTTGAGAAAGATCGAAGAATGTTTTAACGTTTCCTTCTCGACTGCTCAGAATTAAGAGTTGTCCCGCTCTTAGACTGCTTGCCATTCAAATCTCGAGAATCCAATCTACCCTACGATCTATTACTAGAGTTAGAGGAGGAGCAAACTATTCATGCATTTTCCAAGAGCATTAAAGTGGAAGTAGGCATAACAGACTAACCCGTGATTTGAACTCGGTTCGCTAGTTCCACATTCCATGCTGATTTTCGTTAAATTACACTCACATCCCACGATATCTTCCTCCCTTAAATACAAGTATCTCGTATTAAAATCTGTTGTTTCATGCCAAACATTGAAAACCCTTGAAAACATTTACGTGTACAATAACTTTTGACATAACGTATGTCAAATAGCATTTATATCTTTCCTTAATTTCTCCCCTTAAAACTAATTTACAGTCACGATTAATTAATAGGATTTTATTTTCTGTATTTATTGAAATAATGATTTTATTAAGCTTGTTCGCAAAAGGAGTGGACTGACGATGTCACAGTTAATTTCAACCAAATATAACAGCATAAAATTGAATCAGCTGCAGGGTTGAAGTAAGGGAACGCGTGATATCGAGTCAAATCTTTTCTGATACCAGCGAGGCAGGAATTATAAAGGAGGGGCCAGTAATGTTGTCGAAAGAATGATGACATTTTTTTTTCTTTGAAAGTTTGAAATAACATTGTAATCGAAAATGTATTAAAAAAATGTTCCGAAATGTTGGACCATGTTTATGCTCAGCAGGAATGAAGGAAATTCCTCAATGATTAGGCGTATTTGCAAAAATAAATTGTATTCTTAATCCGATCACTTGAAATAGGATTCAGAAAAAGTTGAAAAAAAATGAATTCCAAAGGTTTAGTAGTAAATTAATCTGCTTGTATGGCTTCTGAACTCAAACTGATAGCGAGGCTCGGTAGAATATAAAAATAACTAAAATGAAAAGAAATAAAAACGAATTAAGAGAAAATATATTTTGGTTTTACAGTGCTAAAGAACATCTGTCTTTATTTCTGAGATGAGGTATTATGTACACTATTTATACTATTTACCTCGTTCGGACTGTTATCCTCATTTTTATTGTCATATTGACGACGTTTCGGTCGTTGTGCGCTCTGGCCTTCTTAAAGTGATATTTCTTGGAATTTCTATTCGAACCATTTACTTAGTCCAAAGAGACGTCGTCCAGCAGATAAAAGCGTTGGCCAATTGATCTAAAAATGACATGATCCAAAGAGTTGTGAATTCAATAGCTGTCCACAGCAAAGCGAACAAAATCTTAGAGTTTAGTTTAGGGGAATTGACTGAGATATCCAAAGTCATGGCACTTGAAATCAGAACAAACTACCCTCAACTACGTGGACTAAATAAAGCGTTCGGCTATTTAGAGATTCTGGCCATATGTGGCAGCAATATTCAATGCATGGAAGAAAGGTAAACTTATAGATGGTTAAATTCTGGTAGGAAAAAAAAAACGTTTAGCTCGACACAGTGAATCATCTTTTCTTGCAACAGAGCTAGCAATTGATTCAATATAATCTTTCCACATCATGTCAGCGGAAAACGGTAGACCGAGAAATGGAAAGGGGGGGCACTTTCCTGGTCGCTAGCATCAGTAATGCTAATAGATGTTAAAAAAAGAGTTCTCTCAGACGATTAAGAGAGAGAGATTTTAATCGCCTGAGAAATAGAACGAAATTTTTTTCGTGATCTGGCTGCTTCCAAATGAGCCTTAACCCCATAGACATGATTACGAAACAGTAGAAGGAGAATGCAGTGCTGGGTATGACGATAAATCACATCCGGCAGCAAGGCCTCTGATTGGGAGATTGAAGTGTTTTTTGTGTGTGGGAGGGGGGAGGACACCTTCTAAATTACTGTTGTTCTCAGGACCACTCTGACCCGGGGTGGTAGCACCTGTTACGGTCCCAGCTATAGCCAAATACTTAACCCCCACATAAAATTCTCTGAAAGTATAAAAATACATTTTTATAGTAAAAATACCAGCAATACATTTTTATGTAAAAATGGAACAACACTACATATTTAAATTACAATAACCAACGATACATTTTTGAAGAAAAATAACGAGCAATACATTTTATTTATAGTTGAAATTGTGCAACTGCGTTCTAAATATATTTTATTTGAAGCCATAAAATTGTGTTCAGATTATTTATATTTCGGCATTAAATAACCTATGAAGAGTATTATTTACATTATTCGGATTATTGCCCTCATCTTTGTCGCCAGATTTATTACAACGTTTCGGTCGTTATATCCTCCGGCCTTCTTCAGGTGGTTGGAATATGGAACTGAACCCTTTATTTCGCTCACTGGGGTAGACTGTTCAAGTTCTACGTGCCATGTTTAATGTATGTCAGTTATCTCCTGTTAATTACCCTCTCCAAGTTCTCCACTGCCATAGCTAGGTATTGAACTCACACACTTTGGGTCCTATTACAGGATCTAACTAACGCCTTTATCCACTCTGCCATGTGTCCTTGAGAATAAAGACGTTAATGTAATAATAATAATAATGCAAATAATGTACATAATACCTCATCTCAGAAATATTGACAGATACTGAAGAAGGCCGAAGTGTACAATAGCCGAAACTTTGTAATAAATATGGCGAGAAAGATGAGGACAATAGTCCGAATAATGTAAATAATGTACATAATACCTCATCTCAGAAATATAGACAGATACTGAAGGGCCGAAACGTTGTAATAATTATGGCGACAAAGATGAGGACAATAGTCCGAATAATTTAAATAGTGTACATAAAACCTCATCTCAGAAATATAGACTGATACCGTTAAATAAAATCAAACAATCAACCAAATGACGAACAAAAATGAATTTTTATATTAATCCATATAATATCCGACAATGTCTTAAGGAAATAGATCTATGTTTCAAAATATAGCTTCAACCAAACTACAACATAAAGCACCCATATAACCGCCTCTAGTAATCATCTCCACACAAACGTATATATGCAAAAAAGTATGAGCATCATCTACCATCTATTCAATTGTGAAAGTAGAATAACATATATTTTTATTATTTCAAAGCTCCCGAGAAAATTAAATTGAGGTATTACATGATCCATAAGGTGTTAAACAAACACATCAGTGAATCAATCATATTAGAAACAGCAAGTGCAATACACGAACTTTCCGATGCCTCCTCGTATTGTATATTTTAACTGGGGAATCATCACTTTTTGAAATTATTTTGAGTTGAAATAACTCAACCTTCTTTAAAGAACATCCTTATTATTTTTTTAAATCATATTACTAGCGCCATGAATATTTTCAATTTTAATGAGCATATTTCACTGCTTGGTGCTTCATTTTGATTCTTTATTTTCTGGAAATGGAGTCGGAACGTTTGCCTGGAAAAAAAAATGCAAACCGAAAATAAATTTAATAAGAATCTTGTTGAA